>CM060949.1:119736807-120101807 GCA_030765055.1 Mantis religiosa | reverse complement strand
CTGGAGCATATGTGTGGTGTGTGGTATACTGGATGGAAAATATATTTCTGTCAATGGTAAAGGTTTGTTCACCTGATTGTGGTCTTCTTGATGTAGTGGTGGGCCTTAATGTATGATATTTCTGGATAATTTCTGTGATGACTAAAATTTTAAAATCTGCTAGTGAAATATTCTTGCTGGTTTTACCTTGTACAAAGCCTTGAGAATTTAAAATTGCAATGTCCAAAAGGTAAAAGAAGAATTTTTGTACCATTTTAGTGACTTTCTGAGGCAATGAAGGGAACTTGGAATCATATCTGTTCGATTCACTGCACCCATATTGATGTTGTAATCCAGCACAAAATCTGGTTTTGTTACTGGAGTGCTTGTAGATCTGTTCACTTTTCCAGTTTGCTTCATTGCAGCTGTATGCATTTTGAATAGCATACACACTTCTTGCCTATCCATTCAAATTAATGCCAGCAAATTATTTGTGTATATGGATTCCATTCCTCATCTTTCCAATTTAGATGGAAATAGCATTGAATAGAAAACATTAATGTTGTTCTTGTAGAGCCAATAAAAAAGTAGAGTACTGCAATACCAATTATCCAGCCAAACACTTTAGCCCTTATGCAGATATTTGTTCATAAATGTCTGAATTACACCTCCAGAAACACCAAATTCTCGGTCTGGAATTATGTCTGTGGTTCCTTCTGTATACATATATTATGAAGTCAACAATATATCCCGTTACACAGTTACACATCACAAACAATTTTATTCCAAATCAAAGTCGTTTGGATGGAATGTACTGCAAAACCTGGAGGTTCCCCTTGAAAAGTACAAGGATCTTGTCAGTGCTAATTTCACGAAAAGTGGTGAACAGTTCACTAAATACGTTTCGGAGGTGATCATGTCTGGTATCGGTTAATAAAGTCTTTCTCCCTGCACTTGTTAGTCATTGTCACTTAAATGCAACACACGCAAGATAAGATATCTGTCCCAGGATATGTAGTTAGTAAATTGAGATGTTGCAAGAAGGGAATTCTTGGACCAGGATTCTGCAATAGTATGCTTTTTCACCCTCCCCATAAGCAACATGACTCAAAAAAAGCTTTAAGTTCCTCTTACGTTAGGTCTTTCCATTACTGCAGACGTGAACTGGGAGATGGTTCCACTTTCTGCCTGAGAAGGTTATATTTATTAGTTTCACAAATGTATTGTGCAATATTCCGTACAATACTATTTTCCACATTCGGTGGGGAAAAGAGCTGGGAATATGCTAGTACCTGGAGTTATCACTAATATCCACTGAAAGCCTGAGCTGTCCCTGTTGAAATCGTGAATTTGTGGAGTTGCCATAGCTCCACTGGAACAAAGAAGCCCTGTCACGTCTTCGTTTAGGCGGCTGTGTTGATTCTGCTTCTTGTTCGTTTTCACCGTCATTGCTGTCTTCATCATCAGCCGTGACATGAAAATCGCTGTTACTATCATCGATCTCCGAAATATTGGCAAAATCAACTCGATGGTGACTCGAAAACATTTAACATTTTGGCAGCGGAGAGACCGCAAGCCGCACCGCTTGAAGAAGCCACTGTCGCTGTTAGAGTACCCTTTTTCATTTATCAGTTGATCAGCACAGTCACTGCTATACAAATTGTGGAGATTCAGATACAAAATAAAATTAAAGAAGACAATGAAAGAGGATACTCGTATTGGAGTCCACAAACAAACTGAGCTGATTTGTGGAAATATTAATACCTAACATAACTTCAGCACTTCAAAATCAACAGTTTATAGAGATAAAATGTCCCGCGACAAGCGTACCTTCTGTCTTGGTGCAGCATCTAAGCGGCGTCCCAGTTTAAAGAATAAAGCACGTGATATATGAGGAAGATGAGCAAAGAATCTTCTCGTAATTGTAAAGATGTACTCATTTATGACGATGCCCAATTCTCTGTGTAGCTGTGCATTCCGGATGTACACGGGTCGTTCACAGACAATCGCAGGATCTTGTTTTGAAACACCTGAAGTCGGTGAATATGAGTAGGTGAAGCACATCCCCATACAGGACTGGCATATAGAATAAATGGTCGTAGAATACTATTGTATAGTAACAGCGTACATTCAACTCGTATAGTGGACTTGCGGTTGAGGATGGGATACAACTTTTGAAGGTGAGCATAGGCTTGGTTTAGTTTGTTGGTGATATGTGTACTCCATGTTAGCCAATATCAAGATGGACGTCAAGATACTTGGCTGCACAGTCAGAAGGTAACCAAGAGATCTCAGTGCTGTAGATCCGAATATTTGCCGAAGCATCTGGCCGGCGCAAGGTGAAAAGCTTGAGAAGACACTTGCTTGGATTAAGTACGGCACGCCATCGAGATAATAAGTGCTGGAAGTTGTCCAAAGAATATTTAGCGTTGGAACGGCAGTTTCGATGGAAAAGTGTCGCTAAACATTGCGGTACCTGTTGCAGGAAGTTCAGGCATATCAGCAGTGCATGAAAGTAAAGAGGAGGTGCAAGGATGGTACCCTGATGCACGCCGGCTCGGATAGTACGGGTGTGCGATGGGTTTACCAAGACGCACAGAAAACTTGCGTTCCGTAAGATAGCCAGTAAGCAAGTGAAGTAAGTAGAGCGGGCCACCTAGGTCATGTAGTTTATAAAGAAAACCATTGTGACACACTCTATCAAATGCCTGCATGAAATATAGAAATGCTGCCACAGTATGTTCTTTGGCATCAAAGCTGCGGGAGATATGTTCGGTAAGTCTCAGGAGCTGATGAGTACTCGAACGATGCTGTCTGAATCCAAACTCTTGGAGGGATATAACTGAGGTATCAGAAACAAACCGAAGAAGTCGTTTCCGAACGAGCTTCTTCAAGAGTTTCGACAGAGTCGGTAAAAAAGTAATTGGGCGATAGCTCTGCTGAGCATTAGGAAGCTTATTAGGCTTCTGTTTGCAATGATCTCAGCATATTTCCAGGCTTTGGGGAAATAGCCAATGCGAAAATTTGCAGTGGATAAAGAGGCAAGAAAGGCGATGGTCTTCTTTGAGAATTGCTTCAACACAACTGGTGGAATAAGATCGTTTCCAGAGGCCTTCTTAATGGGCAGAAATTAAATATTTGAGCGTATCTCGTTAGATGAAACCCACCTAATGGGCAATGGAGTCGTAGGCCGGGACATACTCACGCTCTCCAGTAGATGTGAAGTGAAGGCAGGATCATATGACGGGTTAGGTGTAAACGTAGATTCAAACTAAGCAGCTAAAGTTCCGCACTTTTAAAAGTAAACTATTTACGACATATTTATCACATGATTCGTGGCACTCGGAAGTTAATGTCGCTGTCTCGCTGTATTACCTTCAAATATTTTCTTTGAGAGAGTATTACCGTACAGAGAGAAAGATTGCAAAAAGTACATATGCTTCCCAATAGACGAGACGACGCGCCCGCGAATTTCAAACGCTTGTATGAGTCAAAGCTTAAAAGCTCCAGGCATTCAAAGTTACTTTCAAGATAAATAGTCCGTAGCAGTGAAAAGTTCATAATCGTGGTATAATAAATTTTTTGCAACAATTATTACAACCGAATAGTATATAAAACCATTTGTTCTTCACGCCCATATGTTTGCTTGCTATTATCGATGGGGGATGGCCCCTCTGGCTCTTAATGACAGTCCGCTCCCTGGCACGGAACAAGCTTTAAGAATTTTCGTCCCGTGTTAGCCGTTGACAACTCGAAGCGATCGTAGCATCGTGAAAAGGAATGGTACGAAACTATTGTGTTTCAAATGGGATCATGTTTGTCCTTGAATGCTCCGGGGTGAGCAGCCAATCGGAGTCCTGCGGTGTTGTCATATAGATTCCCCGTATGGGGTATGTGACGAGAGCTAATTGAATTCATCTTGGATAAATACTATTTACACTGAGACAAAAATTGATATTTTGCAAAATTTGATTCAAGAGGATGATAGAGTGCCGTTCTCGAATTTTTGTGAAACTGACAATGAGTAGTTACATTATTATTAATACTAATACATTATGTATTAATGTGATTGAGAATATTTGGGGGGTTAGAAACAAACTTCATTAAATCTGAAAGGAATGTAAACATGATTTGCCGACCTAACCCTTTCCCAAACCCCCAAATAATAAATAAAAAGGAGCTAGCCCAGAACTTGATAGCAGTATACGCCTCTGACGCTGTGTATTATGATTAATACATTTCTGATAGCATTTGTATTATTTATGGATAGTGGCATTTTATTCAAACTAATATGAACAGTTTCTTTTTCTTCTTGGAATATGGGTAAAGTATATATTTTACCTGTTTTCATATAATACAAATCTGGTAAAATTCTCAATTAATACAATCATTAGTGGGAAAGCATTTTATGGAAAATTATGCTGTTATTCATATTTTACCTAATAATATTTTTCCAATATACTATTTAATCTATAATGTCCAGTTTGTTGTTGAATTACATTTAAAGAGGTCGAAGTTTTTACGATATGTGGCTGGAAAGGATTGTTAGTCTTAATCAGCGAGTGTTTGCTGCGCGTACATTCCCTCTTTGAGGTTTTGAATCGTTTTGCTTTCTTTATTTGTTTCAAAAGGTTGGCAACATCGACCGGGAAATTTCGGGTAAATAATTTTGGTAATTTGTGTGTCCTCTTTGTCTATTATTGTCTTGGTTTTCTGAACGTGTTCGCATCCTCTACAAAGCGTTTTACCTCCATTGAGCAGGCAGCGGATCTAGTACTGGTAGCCATCTTAGAACAATAGCTGTAATTGGCGCGTGCAGAAATGTCCGAAAACCAGGTAAATTTGTTCGGGTTTAGCTGTTACTCAGAATAATAATAGTTATTTAGGAGACAGTTAAATTCTAGATAGAAATTGTATCTATGAAAGGTATTCTATTTAAACTTAATTTCCAGGAACAGAAGCCCGACGCCGGTCCCGGGGACGCAAACTCTGAGTATATCAAGCTGAAAGTCGTTGGAAATGTAAGTGCTATGACCGCATGGTAGAATAATGTAGACAAATAATATCTTTTTGATTTTTAGCTAATAAGCTATATGTAGTATACCTGTGAGCAATGCTTAAGGAAGTTTATTGTTTTCAGGACTCCAATGAGATTCACTTCAGAGTTAAAATGACAACGCAAATGGGAAAACTCAAGAAATCCTATAGTGAGAGGGTGGTAAGTATTAATGTGCATATCACAGTTGCAGTTCAAATACTATTGTTCCAATGACTTTTATGGGTTAGTTATATATAGTATTTTGTGTTTGGAGGGATGAATGTTGGTGGTTAATACTCCCCTACTTTCAAGGCTCCGAAATCGACAAAGCCCTTATTGCGTTCTTTCTTTAATTAAAAGCGACCGAGTATACACCAACATACTCGGAACATCACGTATCTATTAGTAACAGGAGATGTGAAATTGCAAATTCGGTAGCTGCGTTGCATTAAATTTTAATCAAATTTGCTTGAACAAAATGCCCGGTAAAAGTGCAAATAAGTGCGCAGTTATCTTGCTACGGACTGACGTCACGAAAACAAGTTGTTGCCAACTGCGGCGCTCTGATATACAGCGGAGCGTTGCCAACACATTTTCTTTTTCTTAACTAGCGAGACTATATACGTAAATACAGAGGAACGTTGCCAAATACATTTTCTTATAGACTATAGTAATGGGAATAGTGCATAGTAAGCTTTGTTTATTATAATTATATTATTTAATTATAATTATTATCAATAATAATGCCCGCCTTGGTAACGTGGTGGTAGCGTGTCTCCCTCACGTTCAAGAGGTCCCGAGTTCGAATATCGCTGTGTGAGTTACCTGGATTAGGTTTTTTTCAGGGTTTTCCCTTATCCCGAAAGACAAATGTCGGGTAACTAAGCTCTATGGACCCTGGGCTCACTTGAGCATCATTTCACCCATTTCATTCAACGTCCGATATGACTTAACGTTGGAGGACGTAAATTACCAAATAAAAACTAATAAATAAAACACTGGCAATGATCTACTGATCTTTGTCAGTTTAATTGGGTCTTACAGTATCGCTGCTTTACTTAATGTTGACTATTCCAAAACTTTGTGCTAAATTCATTTTAACTTTTTAAATAATTATAAATGTGAGAATATCAAAATATATAATAAAGATAACTCTGGCAAGGACCCACTAATCTTTACTCAGTTTATATGGGTGTCTATCGCTGGTTTGCTTACGTAATGTTGACTATTCCAAAAGTTTGTGCTAGATTCCTTAAGTTTTTAAATAACTATGATAATAGTAAGAATATAATAATATATATAATAATTCTGGCAATGATCCACTTATCTTTATGTTGCGTATTACAGTATCGCTGGTTTGCTTGCATAATGTTGGTATTTTCCGCAGTAGGATGCTCTGGAACTTGGCAATGCCCGAACTATGTCAGAGCCACGATATCCCTTCGCACCTTTTCTGCACTTTTACCAAATGCCCTAAGTGCAGCATATTTTGCACATTTTCACTTGATTACGAGCTGGAATTTTCTTCTGGGATAATTCAGCACACAGCAGGCAAGTTTGGTAATACTGCAAATGAGTGGCCATTTGCTAGGAGAATGGTGGATGTAACAACGACTGAAGCATTGAATACTTGCATTTGCTGAAGTTATACTGCATAACCAATCTAGTAGTAAGGAAACTGGTCAGTCGAGTGCCTGGGTAAATGATACATTAAGGAACAAAGCTTCAATAATTTATAAAACTGAAAGCGTATACTGTATGAACAAAAGGTAAGGAAAATTTCCTGTAACTTTTACATGGATCAATAAAGTTAGCTGTAGACTTCTATTCTCATGAGCTAGTGACCCTCAAGATGGGATTGTGGTATTATTAAACTACTACCATAATATTATTTATATATATATATATATATATATATAAAATAGACTTTTATGCAAATGGTTGTACACTTTTATCTTAGCGACTATTGTCACTGTCTCTTTTTTTTTTTTTTCCTTTTTTTCTGTCATTTTTGTTTTGTATTTATATCTCGTGAGGTCGCTGTTTCCTACAGGATTAGGGACAGCACCACAGTGGACTCCAAATGAGATGATGGGAGAGAACTTCAGAATTTAAAATGGTGCATGGTATAAATTCTGAGAGTCCTTAATACATTAGTTGTTATGGAAACAAATGTTTTCTAAAATAAAAACTGTTCTTTATTAATCCATTAAGTTAGTCAAAATTCCACGCTATCTTCATCCTGTATGAAGATAATGATAAATGAAACAAATATAACAAGTAAAAGAATGGGTTGGCAATATGTCACTATCTTGGCAAATTTCGAGCTCCACAAGTTTGCTACAATTGTCATTGCCTACCATAGCAGACAACAGCCATTGATTTGCAGTATTACTTGGAAGTTTTCATGTCACAAAAAGCCCTATGTATTTGTGGTGTTGGAACTCATTATTCCCATAGGTGCTTATGGTAAGCTACAAAATAATGGTGTCTTGGATGACAAAGGAAACAAGATGTTTCAAGCTGCAGTTTTGAAATATGTCAAGACAGCAGAACGCATTGCCAACACGTGCTTTTTGTTATTCTTGTTCCAGTATTGTTGGTGCATACACATGTTACTGATCACATTGGATAAAATTATCTTTCATGGTAGAGAATGCTTCTGTTAAACAAGGTTGTCCAATAAGACATGCAATGGCACATTCAGATTATCTAAAGAGGAAGGTATCCTTTGAAATATGTATCCATAAAGTAAAACTCAGATGGTTATAGGAATGTGTTACACCCGTGAATGTGGCATGTTTGTTTTAACACTTTAGAGAACTTGTCTGACAATATTGCTATCTTTATATCCAAGATACATTAATTTTTAATTAGTTTGGGTGAATCTGCTGTGCAGTACTTCAGTTATGTTGGTATTTTCAGCTATGCATGTTTTGAATATTGTCTGTGCTCCAACCACTGTCACGTCTGCCATTCCTTATGCTGTTCTGCGGTTCAACTGGCCCTTATTTAAAACCCCAACAATTCTTACTGTTGGTGGTGAATACATATACTTTGCTTTGCATCACCTCAATGAGAAATGCAGATGATTAAATAGGCCAGCAGATAGTTGAAAATTGTTACAGAAACAATCATGTTCTGGTATAATGATTTGCAATAATCTTCCATACTATTTGAAACTATTAGGTACTCCTACTCGGCATAAAAATCAAGAAACCTGTAAAGTAATTTTTATATACTCCTTATATAATATGAATTATTCAAAATCCGATTCAGGGGGTAAATTTGCAATACTTGGAACAGATTGCATGTGAAGGTCATTTGATTTACATTATTAACCTATTGAGATGCATGTTCTGATGTTGAGTTTGAATGGTAATGGTTTACAAATTTTTAATGATATACTAATGTAAGATAAAACAAGAGGGGGTTAAGTCTGCTAGTGGGGGTGGGTGTGTTACTGTAGTGATACATTTACTTGTTTGATGTGTCCATTGTCCCTGAGCTTTATTGGGAACCCAACGAACAAACAATACAGCACACGTGCATTCCACCTGAAGCATCAAAGGAAATTCTCAGAGCTATCCACCTATTGCCAGAATTTATACATCAAATGTAGCAGAACATGTGCTGCTGTGATGCCTAAACCTCAAAAGTATAGCCAGGATATTGAGGGCCCCAGGCTGCAAATCATAGCCTTGGGATGTTTTTACAGAAGTAGAGGAGTGTAACAGTTCATTCACTTAATCCAGGAATCTTCTTGCATTCATTGTAAACTTTCACAGCAGTCACAAAAGCTCCCAGAATAATAATTTTTACAAGGGCGGACTGAAAAGTATTGCTTTTTTTTTTTTACCCCCTTCCTCTGCCATGTTATTGCAGCTGGAATGTTGAAATTTCGCACAGATGTAGTTTGAAGTTTTCTCTACATACGGTTTATTTTTGTTCACATGCACCTCTATATCTGGAGAAGCGTGAACTGTGCAACAAAGATGGTGGACATACTGTCATCCACACTTGAAGAGCAGCGAGGAATAGTTAGATTTTTATGGGCCAAAGGGCATAAACCGAAAGAAATTTACAGGGAAATGTGTGGCATGTATGGGGAGGATTGTTTGGACCATAGCAATGTCTATAGATGGTGCATATTCTTCCCAATGGACCATGTGAACTTGACTGATTCGCCACGTTCCAAGGCAGCCTGTAATGGCTGCTACTCACCATAATGTTAGCCATTGAAGCAGCAATTTTGAATGACCGGCAGGTGTAACTGCGAACCTTATCACAAGAGTTCAATATTTCATATGATGCTGTGCACAGTATCATTCATGACACGCTGAAATTTTGTGAAGTTAATGCTTGCTGGGTGCCTAAGAACCTGACGGAAAACCAAAGGTCAGCGAATGATAACAAACTTGGTTCACCTGAGCAATTATACCTGCGCAATACACTACTGAAGGGGCAAGGATTTGTCACTGGTGATGAGTTGTGGCCGTACTTCTACTCACTCGAAACAAAGAAGACCTCGGAGTGGAAAAATGCTGGTTCCCCAGTAAAGAAAATTCTAAATTACTCTATCTGCTGGGAAAGTGCTTGTCACTGTTTTGGAATATGTATGTATTATTGGTGAACTTTGCTGAACATGAGACCTTTGTGAATGCTGCAGCCTACATATTGACTTTGGTGAAGTTGCATTGTGACAACCACAAATTAATGCTGGCGATGTCAAACTTCATGACAACACTTGGCCCCATGTTGCTGCTTCTGTTTGTGAAAAAATCAACACATATTTTTGGGAGGTGCTCCAGCATCCACCATATCATACACCATCAGACTTTAATCTGTTTAACCCCATGAAGAAATTCCTGGCCGGCCAACACTTTGTGATAGATGCAGAAGTGAAATCAGTAGTCTGCAGATGGCTATATGCTTACCAAATGGACTTCTATAAACAGGGTGTATTGAAACTGGAACCACAATGGGAGAAATGTGTTGAAATGTAGATAAATTGTGCATACACACATGAACAAGCTGACATCTGGCAGCTTCTCACATTGCAGCCAACATGAGAAAGATGTGTAACACTTGTAGCCAAAAAATGTAGCCTTCTTTTAGCCTCTACAAAAATGCAGCAGACATCAGTCCAACACTGATGCAGAGAGGCAAGTGGATGCAATTAGCAGCAGGTCAGTTTTGGAAAATACTGACCATGTTTCCTCTTAGGTTTTATTGCTTTACGAAAGTGAGCTTGTTGTCTAACAGAAGTACTGTACTGTTGGAATTGAAGGCTTTTCTTTCTGTGCGTTCTTCAAATATCTAAGATACTTCAGTCCATTGAAAATCTGGAAATGGCTCAACAAATAAGTAAAATTGACTTGTCCTTTCATTTCAGTAAGGAGGAGCCTGCCTTCAATTATTATTCGACAAGGGTCTGCTGAGACCACATTGTGTAATTTAGGGACAAATAAGACTGTTGGCAGCTAGCAGCATTGCTTTTAGTGGAGAAACAAGTATAGTTTGGTTGCACTGAACTCTTCAGTATAGCTACATATTAAGTAAATAAACAAAAATTGACTTCGGTAATGTTAAAAGAATGCCATCTAACATGAAATTGCTCTAAAAAGTAAAGAAATCATATTAAACATAGTTGTATAGAAAGTGCGAAGGACTTGGAAAAATCGCTAGTGTGACACATTAGAAAGAACAGTTGTGCATTACTTTTTGATCTGCCCCTGTAAGTTTCTAATTTGGCATAGAAATTTGGTGATTATGTTGAAACAAACATGTTTGGTGCAGACACTGATGTGTATGTTTAGCTACAATAGAAGTACTTGCTGTTGAACAAGTATATATAACAAGTATATATATATACTGTTATTCCTTATAACAGTGACACAGAGTCTGACCTAGTTGCCCATTCAATGTTGCCAATCAAAGAAACATGTTCTGAAAATACAAACACTGCAACCAAAGTGATGATATGCAAATGCATGGTTAAAAAAAGCTAGTAAATGGAATACTATTGATAACTGGTGACAAATATTTCATATTTTGGTTTTCTTCCATTGTAGTTATTTTAGTAATGTTTGGTAGTGCTCTATAAAGGCAGTTGCGTGCGAGAAGAAGAGCAATTAGGCTCCAAGTCCTCATTTGGTAAGTTTTGTTTAACTCTGGAAACATAGATGGCAACTTTGAAATTTGAAATGCACTATACACTGACATCTAGTGGCTAATATGCTAAGCTTTATCATGTCTTCCATATTTTGTTTTGATCAATTTCGAGGTTAATTAGCTAACCAGTTTAGAACAATCGTATGTTAGAATTTTAGTTCGTCCTTGGCAACATGTGCATGTTATGAGAAACGTCAAAATGTATAAATACAGTATATACATAAAGTCAAATTGATTACATACAATATACACAATAAGCAGCTTTTCTATGGTTTCATGTGGTATTTACATAGACTAATTTAGTACAAGGAATGTCATAATATGAATATTACAGGTTTGTGAATGTACTATGCTCCCAGTGCTCATTTACATGGTTATAGTTCTAAAAATTCATTAACCGTATAAAAACAGCGTGCATGCAAAAATTTCTTAACCTTATTCTTAAAGTGTTTTAATGATACAGCTTGTTTAAATGAATTTGGAAGTTTATTATTTAACATTATCCCTTTGTAGTTTAAGCTTCCTTCATAAAGACTCGTTTGTTGCACTCAAATTGCTGGTTTATCCTTGTTACGAGTGTGGTGGTAATGTACATCAGCATTTACTTGAAAATGATTTATATTTGTATGAACATTTGTGGATGTTATAGCTCTCGAAAGGGGACACATTCGTCTACCTCCGTATAACTGTGATCTGAATACAATTGAGCTGGCGTGGGCAAAAATAAGGAATGTTTTCATAGGATACGTTACTTGTGATATCTTCGCTTATCTTGCACACTATTTTGCTGAACTGTGTGTTTCAAGGTTGACCACACTGCAGAAACAAAAGAGCTTTAGTTCTCGCTTCTTCCCCTCTGCCCGCACTACACCGTAAATCTAGCGCTCAACTTATTTTGCGCATAGTCATAGTTCCTCATGTAAAGGGCTATTGTGTTTACATCATAAGTTAATTGTGCTGTTGCATTCTTTGCAAGGCAGAGGATCTTTTTCATATAACATCTTTCACTCCTATTAAGGCTAGGTTGTTTTTGAGATGGTGCCACTTAGTTCTATTGCATCAGTAACACCTGAAACATTAATGCTGTGGTAGTGCCAGCATTACTCCACTTTTGTTTCTTAATGATTAATACCATGAACAAACGGGTAGGAGATATCAGACACTGAATAAAAGAAATGGTTGAAATGATCAGTTATATCAGGTGGTCCAGTAAAGTTGGTTTCTTGATTTTGGTGTTTTGGAAAATTTATTGGGTTTTTTTGGTTCACAATGCTATTTACTAATCTCTGTTTCATATAACCTTGCCCCGCTGAAATCTATCACTCCGCGTTCAACAACCCTCCCCCTCACCCTAATTGGCTAATGCTTTCGCGTCATAGGCCATAGGCGGTGCCTTCCCGTCACATTTTCAACCTGCAGTAAATGTCGTAATAATTGCCGGGAAAATAAAATCATACAAATAAGGATATGAAGGCATGCAAAAATACAAGTTTATAATGAACTGAGCAAATTGAAACAGAATGACTGAGCAATGAAACTGAAAGAGTTTATAATGAAAGGCCTTTGGCCTTTTCCACTGGGATTTTTTAAACCAGCACACATACCTTTCAAAAATGCTTGTCTTTCAGTCTTAAAAGTCGTGTCACACCATACCTTACTTTTCGTGTGTTCGTGTATATTTAGTGATTTGTATCTCGGTGCAGTGTGGTTGTCCTTAAATAGCATCTTCGCCACACAGCAATATCGCCTCTGTCTTTTAGCACATTTTTCTTGCCTCTTTTTTCATTCACAAATCCCAGCTGTATAAGCAATCTGCTGAAATTTGGTAAATCTGCATCCTCATTTACAGCAGACGAAATGGTACTTATGTTAGGGAGTTCGTTTCTAAAGAAAACTACACACATGATGACGCACAACACTTTTCACGTATTTTCTCCGAGCACGCACTTTTGTTTATTCCTGCTTTTGCCTGGAGTGGTAAGTTTTCCTGTTTCCTCAATTTCATGTCGCGATGTTCCTACAGATCTAACACTCACACCTGTAACTTAAGAGCACAGCTGTTTGACTTCTCTCACTGACAAAGACGGATTCTTCTCTATGAGTGCATTAAACATATGCAATACAATTCTTTTTTCGCCTGTTTGTAAATAATTATCCTTGCGATACTTTAGCGAAAAACTGGCGGTAGACTCTGCCATTATACATATAATAAATACATGCGCAATAAACGATCAATAAAATAATTTAGCTCCCGCACTCTCGAATGGCGATGCATGACTAATCCGTTCAAAACAAGGTCAGTGATAAGTCATATAAACAAATGTCACCACTACCGCTAAATCACGTGCTATCATGCCATGTGCTTGAGAGCAAAGGAACCTCTTTACTTCGTTTAAGAATTAACATGCATTTCAGATAAATCAACTCTGTTGCATAATATATTTAATTAAAACAGCTACGAAAATATAAATTTGACAACTCTCTTCCAACATATAATGATATATCACCATGTTAAATAACAAACTAATTTTTACCACACGACAGTCATTACCACAACAGCAACCAATGAGAGGTGATTAGGTCACGTGACCGTTAAGAGATACTGGGCAAGCTTACGTGAAACAAGGTATAGATGCTGTAGCTAGTGTTGCATACATTACGGGCATGTAACAGTCTTCAGTTGTTTATAAATGATCACAAAATGGAGATAAAGGTTTGAACTTAAGACTCCTTCTAAAATACTGGAAAAAAGATCATAAAGCCACTGCCACAGCTTGAACATGTTGAGTGGAAGGAGGTGGTAAGTGAGCATGTGGCCTGCTGCAGCTTTACATGGGATTTCTGGAATAATTTCTGGGTTTTTAATTAAAATGTTCCAATTTTTTTATCTTTGGCTTT
This sequence comes from Mantis religiosa, assembly GCA_030765055.1. Classification (NCBI taxonomy): domain Eukaryota; kingdom Metazoa; phylum Arthropoda; class Insecta; order Mantodea; family Mantidae; genus Mantis; species Mantis religiosa. Next base: position 120,087,718 of record CM060949.1, on the reverse strand, counting down.
GATAGATATTGATTGGTTTTGTTAGTTTGTTTTTAATTGTTAGTTTGTTTTTAATTGTTAGTTTGTTTTAATTAGTTTTTAATTAGTCAGAAAAACTTCTTTTCAGTTTTCATGGAACAAGTTGATAATGAAAATTGTACTTACTCGTCACATGGTCATTTAGACAATGGAAATTGCACTCAATGTTACATGGCAGATCAGTTGCTGTTTACTAGAGAAAAATGTATTTGATTCCAATATTTTTTGGAGTGGGGGAGGATGTGTGGATAATCTGCTAAACATGTTCACATGAATGAGTACTCTATTCATTTTTACACTTGATAAAGTAGGCAGAAGGCAATGTTGAATTTAACTTGCAGTGAACCAAGAAAATATAAATTTGATGATAAATGCAGAAATTCAGGACATTAATTTACACAAGGATTGATTGATCAGTAAATGCAGCATTAGTAGATGCAAACATCAATGGCTTTAGCAGAAGTGACCTCAGAAGACAGTGAAACAAGAATGAAAACTGGTGGAGGGGAATGCTGATAGACAAGGAAAGAAAGAATGGGAACTTCTTCTTTCTCTAACTCCTTTGTGCTGTTAAGCGTGGAGTACAAGCCTCTTCTACCCATTTCCTCCCTTTTTCTCGGTCCATTATCATTCTCTTCATTTCTGTCAGGGTTTTCCCTCTATCTTTCCCCAACTTATCAATGTATTCCTGATACAACATGCGTAGCCTTCCCCTAATTCTTTTACCTTCTGGTCTTGCTTCTAAATACTGTTTGGGTTTTCTTTCTTCTGACATGCAGAGTACATGTCCATACCATTTAAGTTGACTTTTTTCCAATATTTCTTTAACGGAGTGTGTACCCAACTCTTATCTTATTGTTACATTTCTAATCATATCTCTTCTTGTCTTCCCCACAGCTCGTCTTAAATATCTCATTTCCTTAGCTGTTATTTTGCTTTCTTGTTTCTGTAGGAGAGTCCAGCTCTCTGCTCCATATAATAGAATTGGTAGTATTATTGTTTTAAATACTATAATTTTTGCATCTTTTGTTATTTCCTTTTTTTCCACGATAGTATTATTAATCTGATAGTAGACCGAATTGGCCTTTCTTATTCTGTTCAAAATTTCCTGCTCTATTTTTCCATCCTTATTTATAATTGTACCCAGGTATTCATAACTGTCTACCTGTTCTAAGATTTCATCATTACATTTAATTTTAACTTCTTCTTTCCTTCCTATATACATGGTTTTACTTTTGGGTATGTTTAATTCTAAACCTTCTCTAGTTAATTCTTTCCATTCATTTAGTGCTAATTGTAAATTATTATTACTATTTGCTATCAATATGATGTCATCAGCATATATCAACGATTGTGCCCAAACTGGTCTTAAATTTCTATATCCTATCATAGTTCTTGCTGTTTTTTTGCAAATTTTCCATATCTCATCCATCACAATAATAAATAAGTGGGCTGAGACTATCTCCTTGTTTAGCTCCTCTATTCATCAGAAATGGTTCTGATTCTTGTCCATCTAATCTTATCCCTTTTGTATTGCTTCAATAAAATTCATAGGTACTTTTTTGTTCTTTAGAGCTCTCCAAATTTCTTCCCTAGGTATTGAATCAAATGCTGCTTTCAAATCTAAGAATCCTAAATAAATACCCTTTCCTCGATCCATAGCTTTCTCTATTATCATTCTCAATGAGAAAATTTGGTCTTGGGTTTGTAAGAATGGGAACAGTAGAAACTAAACAGCTTGTGAAGGTTCAGTGGGTAGAAAGTGAACATTTTGGTACTATCCCGAGAATTTGGCAATAATTTTGGTGGCAAAGAAGAGCTGATATATGTAAATTTTGAACAGGTAGATAAAATGGGAGAAGCATAGTTTTTGGGTGGAGAACAGAAATGAACACAATGAGGTGTATAAGGTATAGAGGGATGAACAAGGTAAATGGCAAACAGAAGAGGGAAGTGATGTTAGATTGTTATGCAAGGAACCAAAGATCACAAACAAATCTTCAGCAATACATTGCATGACAAGACAAAGCAGGTGAGGAAAAGTAAATAAAAAGGGGAAGTATTTGAGCTGAAAGTGAATGATGTACGTTTACTGAGAAGGAAAGTGGAAATCAAGGCATTCAAATGAAAATGAGATTTAAATAGAAATTATAGTGCCTTAGAAATAACCGTATGAGGTAATACAGTTTAGTCAGGGAAGGATAAATTTGGCAACTAGAGAAAAACTGATGAAAGACAAAGTGAGAAGGAAGATAATGGACATGAGTTATAGTGGTATAAAGAAATTAGGGTAGAGAAGAGGAAGTTTTAATGAAAATTGAGTAAGAATGAAGCACAGGAGATGGCTCAGTAAAGAGGGAAAGTTAATAAAAAGGAGGTATAAAATAAAACTGAGATTAAAGGGGAAAATGGAGCACAATAGTACTTGGAAAAGGTAAATGTGCCTAAATAGAAATTTCAGTAGGAAAATGCTAACCATATACAACATAACCACAGTGTTTGTCTGTAAAGGACCTTAAGATAAAGTACTCCAAATCTAAAATTGTAGTATGTAATATGGACCAAATATAGTCAAAATTCATTCATACTGTTTTTTTTTTTTTTTAAAGAGTGGGTGTCCAACAAATGAAATGAAGTGATGCTCAAATGAGCTTTGAGAACAAATAAAATTTTTAAAATGTATGTCACTAATGCTCTGAGTCAATAATGAAGTCATTCTTTTGTCTTTCCAGTATTTAGAACTTATATTTTGATAATTTTGCAATGCAGACAAAAGTTAGATTTAATTTTGCACCACTTCATGCTGTAAATGAAACCATTTGATTTTATATTCACGAGCAGTCGGTTATTTTAAATCTACACTTGTAACACTAGGAAGGATGATTTTGTCCACATAAAAATGTCACTTATCAGTTTTGCTGTTTTCCTTTTGTGTAAGTTCTTATACCTTCACTTTAAACTAGAAATTATTATACAATTTCTTATATATATGTGTGTGTGTATCTTTTTCAGGGAGTTCCAGTAACGTCACTAAGGTTTCTGTTTGATGGTCGTAGGATCAATGATGAGGAGACACCTAAACAACTTGAAATGGAGAACGACGATGTTATAGAAGTATACCAGGAGCAGACAGGTGGTTTCTGAAGTGTGATATAAAGTGTACACAGAAGAAACATTTTATAATCTTATGTCACCTGTTTAAAAGGACAGTAGAATTGGACTATCCCCCACCTCAATTAATGTGTAACATTCCTTCTTTTTTTTTTCTTTCTTCAAATAATGCATGAACATGAAAGCAGAGCATCAGTAAGACTCTTTAAGCATTGTAATTGTTTTAAGTACTCTATTGAAATGATTGGTATTAATGTAGTAAGGAAGGGTTTTACCTGATAATTTAAGAATAGGCAATGTTTTGAAATAAAATGCTGGAAGAAAATTCAGATTTTAAAACTTGATGTTTTTTTTAGAGGTGGGGTAAAGGTACTTCATTTAATACCAAATGCACATGTATTGTTTTATTTGGAACAACCAGTTTAATTATAAGTAAGCAGTGTTTGGCAGGAAATTCCTCCTTATTGGTTTTGTGTAACTTTTTTTTAATTCAGTTTATAATTGGTCATTGTAATAAAGATCTTTAACTTTCCTAATGTTACAGTTCTTAACTTTCCTTTGTCCTATTTTATTAAGAGTTTTAATAGATTCAATGTTCTCATTTATCACCAATACTGGAAATAACTCCCCGCAGATAAAGCACTAGTCAAGCCTAAAAGCTACACTTCATATAAAACTCAAATTTCTGGTAGTCTTGATTTAATCAAATATGCTAAGAAAATCAATTTGCAGCATTAAGCTGGAGAACAAATTTGTTGGTTCCTAAAATTTTACATTTTGATTGTTGCACAATGTAATCTAAAGCTGTTAATGCTGGGCAGGCAATGACAGTGGCCAATTTAGGTGGGAATTTTGTACAACAGCAGATGCTACTAGTTTAGCTTGATACCATCACCATTATGAAAGCAGTGCATACTGCAGATTTAACTAATATTTCTTCTAGTTTACCACTAAAGGCAGATTCTTGTGATTGAGCTCTTAAGTTCAAAGTGCATTCTCACTACATTGGTGTCACCATGAAATCACATGGTGTTTGATATCAACTGATGTGTTACAAGTTGAGAATAGTATTTTAACATCCAACAACACTAATGCCCGATTTCACCAACAGGTGTTAAATTCGACGTTAACAAATGTAACGTAACAATTGTCACCGCGACAACACTACTGTTATATTTCTTTCATTTCACCAACCTGTTTTCTGAAAAGATTAAACACGTGTTAATGCCAAGAAACCTGTAAATATTACACCTATAGAAGGCTATGGATGAGTCGTATTATTTTCTGAACGTACTGCAATGCACTTTTGTTTTCATTTTCATCTGCACACAGCAGAAGAAATGGCCGGTGAAGAAAATCCTAAATAAAAGCATGAGACAGATTTCTCATCGATGAAGAAAGAATTGTTAATTGAATTGGTGACTATGTGTAAGGATATCATGGAAAATAAAGAGGACAGGTGCAGTGAATGTAAAAGAGAAAGATGTCACATGGGAAAATATTGGAAACGAATGTAATTCAAATGCATGTGTTACTAACACAAGCACCAAACAACTTCGTCAGTATTATGTAAATTTAAAGCGAGGTGCAAAGAAGTACAGGTGACTGGAACATTTCAAGACAGGAGGTGGACAATGTATTATCCACAATTCAGTGAATTATAAAATCACAAAGCTGTTAATACTTGAAGCAAAGACGAGATCGGCATATTCCTTTCTATGCATATTCTAACCCAGTATTACGTAAATTTAAAATGAGAAGTGAAGGACAAGTGACTTGAACATTTCAAAACAGGTGGTGGACAGTGTATTATCTACAATTCAGTGAATTATAAAATCGCAAAGTTATTAATACTTGAAGCAAAGGCAAGATTGGCATATTCCTTTCAATGCATGTTCTCAGAATTATGTAAATTTAAAACGAGCGAAGTAGCACAAGTGTCTTACGTTTCAAGACGGGAGGTGGTCAATGTATTATCCACATAATTCAGTGAATTATAAAATTGCAAAGTTATTAATACTTGAAGCAAAGGCGAGATCAACGTATTCCGTTTGCATGTTCTAATCTGTCTTTTACTTCTGCAGTAACCTTCATAGAAACTTGTTTCGACAGTCTATACCTCTGTTGAAAATTCTTCTGATAGCTCCTCAAAATCATTTCTCCTCATAGGCCGTACTCTATTACGAATGCCATTTAAACAGTCTTAAATATAGCAAATCGACATCAACAAACATAGGCCATACTTTATTGCAAATGCCATTTAGACGGTCTTAAATATAGCAAGTCGAAATCAACAGCCGAGTTCATTTCCAATGTGTAAGGACTGATACAATGAAGCAAAAATTATTATAATTTTGAGTCGAACTAGTACTCAATGCTCCACTTAATGCTAGTATTTATGAGTCATCTGGAGAACTTAATGTCAGGACGGCACATTGGCCATGGTAGCTCAAAGGTTAAGAGCGACTGGACAGAAACCAGGAGATCCGTGGTTCAAATCCAGGCCATGGCATTGAATTTTTCATGTTGACTCTATCAAAAACCTTAGCCTATATATGGCTAGTGTGGAGAAATGATTAATTTCCATCAATTAACTAAAAAAATTGTTAAGGATTTAACAAGAGAAATTTGACTTGTTAGTTTAACAAGAGATTTAACATGAGTTTTCAGCTAACACTTGTTGGTGAAATGCAATTTTTGTTTTAACTATTGCTAAACTCGTTAAGTCTTAACATTTCTTGATGAAATCGGGCATAACAGTAATAAGCTATATAGAATAAAAAGAAGTATTTCAGAAAGTGGAGTGCCATTGTTACTAAAATTAGGCAAGTGAGTCAACCTTGTATATACTTTTCTCCACTTACAAGGTTTTTATGAAGACTAGTTTCTGGGGACTTCTCCCCTATCGTCAGTTCTGTGGTTGATGATGCATCCAGTGTCTGCATCTGGCTTGGTGTCGTGCTGCCATCTAATGTCCTGGTAAGTTTGATGACGTCATCTACCGCGGGAATTTCAAAATTCATCAAGAGGTCCTGTTTTTTCGTAATAAATATGTTTTCTCAAATCTGTAGTTCCAGAAGTTTCTTTGCCTGTTTGATCAGTTCTATTTCTTGTTTTATGTTGTGATTCTCAGACCAAAAGTGATGTGCTATGGCCGACTTGTCCATTTGTTTTAATTTAATATTTCTGAAGTGTTCTTTCATTCTTGTTCCTAGATTCCTTTTGGTCTTACCAATGTATATCTTGTCACAATCCTGGCAACTCATTTGGTAAATGCCTGATAATTAAGTTTTCGGTGTGCTATTTTTTAGAGGGTGGTTTAGTAAGTTGCGGATGTTGTATTTGTTCTGAGGGGCTAATTTTATGTTGAAGCTCTTAAATATCTTTTCAAATTTTTTGAAGTATTTTGGATGAAATGTAAATTTTCCATATCTGGTGTTTGGGTTTTCTAGTTTTTTTAACGTAGTAATGTCCCTTAAGTTTTTGTTTCTTTTGTGGCTGTAGATCAGTTTTTTGATGAAATTTGTGTTATAGTTGTTCAGTTCGGCAACCTGGTGTATGTGAGTGTACTCCTGTTCATATTCTGTTTTTGTTAGTGCAATGTTGATTAATCTGTGAACCAAACTATGGAATGCTGCATATTGATGTTGTACTGGGTTGCATGGGTTGCATTTAATATAATTGTCAACATGTGTTGCTTTTCGGTATATTCCAAATTGTACCAGTGTATAGAACACCAACAGGATTCCAATGTTGACAATTACATTAAATGCAACCCATTCAACCCAGTACATCAATATGCAGTATTCCATAGTTTGGTTCACAGATTAATCAACATTCCGCTAACAAAAACAGAATATGAACAGGAGTACACTCACATACACCAGGTTGCCGAACTGAACAACTATAACACAAATTTCATCAAAAAACTGATCTACAGACACAAAAGAAACAAAAACTTAAGGGACATTACTACGTTAAAAAAACTAGAAAACCCAAACACCAGATATGGAAAATTTACATTTCATCCAAAATACTTCAAAAAATTTGAAAAGATATTTAAGAGCTTCAACATAAAATTAGCCCCTCAGAACAAACACAACATCTGCAACTTACTAAACCACCCTCTAAAAAATAGCACACCGAAAACTCAATTATCAGGCATTTACCAAATAGTTGCCAGGATTGTGACAAGATATACATTGGTAAGACCAAAAGGAATCTAGGAACAAGAATGAAAGAACACTTCAGAAATATTAAACTCAAACAAATGGACAAGTCGGCCGTAGCACATCACTTTTGGTCTGAGAATGACAACATAAAACAAGAAATAGAACTGATCAAACAGGCAAAGAAACCTCTGGAACTACAGATTTGGGAAAACATATTTATTACGAAAAAACAGGACCTCTTGATGAATTTTGAAATTCCCGCGGTAGATGACGTCATCAAACTTACCAGGACATTAGATGGCAGCACGACACCAAGCCAGATGCAGACACTGGATGCATCATCAGTCAACCACAGAACTGACGATAGGGGAGAAGTCCCCAGAAACTAGTCTTCATAAAAAACTTGTTAGCGGAGAAAAGTATATACAAGGTTGACTCACTTGCCTAATTTTAGTAGTAATAAGCTAGTTACTGATGCAATGATGGATTTGCAAAACTTAGATGCACACATGTCAAACGTAAGTGAAGTTTAGCCTCTAATTATAAAAATTAGCCACTCCAGACTATCCTTTATATAGAACATTTTTCAAAAATGTTGGTTTTGTTAAAAATGGCTCTTAATGATTTTTATTAAAATGCATATTTTAAGATATTTTCAAATGAAATGTATATCTTGAAATTTTCTTCTGGACATGACCACGGAAGTCCTCTTCATTCTCAATGGCTTTTGCATAGCTGGTAAACCGTAAGAGATAAAGAAAATCTTGCTACACAGAAATGTAGATAGGATAAAACAGTCACACCTGTTGGTGAATTAATCATTTCTGATATTCCTTATATGTCTAAATTTTCTAATTCTTACTCTTCTCTCAAATGGATAGTCTTTTTTTTTTTTTTTCCTGCAATTTTGAGTATATGAGATGTTTTTACATGCTCAGCATTGCCACATTACCCCCACACTTTTAATTCACCCCTTGCTTGCATGCTATCCTAGAGCAATCAAGTCTCCTTGGCGCTAGATGTAAGTTAACTCAAACCAAATTCTCCAAACTTGTATGATGCAGTTGTTAAAATCAAAATTGGAACAAGGATATTCAGATATTATGTATATGTTTTAAATGTTCTAACCTAGCGTAAGTAGTACTCTTATTGTAGAATGGAATCTTGGAGCATTTTGTCCCATACTTGGAGGTTAATACAAGTAAATATTAAGTATGGTAATGTATGGCTATATATAATGTACATTGTAACAAGTTTAAAAAAAGGGTAACTATTAAATATATTTTATGTACTTCCTAAACAAAGGTTCACCAAAATTATAATTCAAACAGAAATCTCAAAGCACACAATACAGCTTTCAGCTACAATAACTATACAGTCAAAATGGCTTCTCTCTTTACCACTAGACAATTAAATTGCTGAAAGTTTTCTTAGAGTGCATCATCATGCAAAGATAATAAATACGTAATTTTGTTTTACCTCTGGTTCACTTTAATATTACCATATTCCTTATGGGTAAGCATATAAATTACATTTTTCTCATAAAAAGTATTAGAGTTGGATATATTCTTGAGTCCTTTTTACATTCTTTCCTATGTGCATTCCACCCAGCAGTTTTGCTATTGAGATTATACAGAATATACATTTTGGGTCCCCCTCATTTAAAAAAAAAAGCATGTTCCTATGTGTATGTCTGTAAACAGCATAAGTCAAAAATATTTTAGTTTGGCATCTCCCTTGGATACAACCCAAGTTTAAGAAAATTCCCCCACACCAGACCACATGTAGCATTTTCTCAAAAATAGTTCACAATTTTGATTAAACGATTTAATATGTTTCATGGAAAATGATATGTATATTTTGAATTTTCTGGGAATCTCCTCAAATTCTTCATTATGAGTAACCCACACAATGAACCATTCCGGAGATATTTCATTTTATTTGTCTGAATTTTCCAATACCTTTTTCTCATATGAAGGTAGTAGGTTCCCTCACTTTTTTCTATCTCTTGCCCAAGCAAACAGAATGGAATTTCAAAAGCCATCATATGGCAACCAGTTTTTAAAAGATTTGACTAACTTAAGGCATACTGCATTTGCATATTGCCCTTGCACTTTGTATTATATGTATAATACTATAAATGGACCTGGTGTGCTTCTCAGCATTCCATTCCAAATTGAATGTGAAGGACCACTTAATTTTGCTCATAAACCTGCATCATACTTGTTCTTTTACTGCTGTAAACCTATGACATTGGGCCATTGGCTTTACTTTCCTTCTTAAGGAATACATGCTAAGGATTTTTACGCCTAAGAAAATTGATCAACTTATACAGGGTTTGAATCTGCAATCTTAGGAACCACTGTCTAGCATGTTATCCTTAGACTATGGAAGATGATATCAAACATGAAGCAGATGATTAGGCATTTGCAAGAATACTTTGTGCGACTGCACAATCGGGTTTTTTTTTTCTTTTAATTAACACTAGAAGGACTGTACTGGTCATTTCAACTGGTTAACATTCTTTAAAAAAGTATATACATTAAGGTGGTGTGATTATTGCTTTAATATTTCGTGACTTTTAACGAAATAGAGCAAGGGTGATTGTCTAAAATGTAAGTTTTTATAGCAGGTTTTTAAAAAATTATACATGCTTTTTACCTTAAAGTACTGTAGCCCCTCATTTTGACCAGTGCAATTTTGCACGTGTTCTAACTAAATAGTGGTAACAATGTATTCGAAAGCTATCCAAGGTTTTCGGTCATTGTTGTAGCCCAGTTTAATAATGTTTAGCGCTAGAGGAGGTGTGTCTTAACTAACAATGATAATGTCTGAAAATAATCCAAGGTTTGCAATCATTGTGGAAGCTTAGTTTGAAAAAGTTTAGCTCCAGAGCAGACGTGTTTTAGATGTGTCAGTATAGTGAATGGTAAAATATTTTTGAGGCCATACTGTATCATTGCCATGTCACATCACAATTACCACCGTAAGTATCTTCGAGAAGATGAAATGTTGAATTATTTCCATAGTTTACCAGAGAATGAGTAAGAAGCAGAGAATATATTCAATGACGAATTATCCAATGATGATGAACGTATTCCTCATCAATCGGATAAAAGCGAATCGTTGGAATCGGACATTGGTGATAATATAATGATTGAAGAATCTGTACAGGAACAGGCAAATGACCCCATGATACTGTCCCATGCAAGAGAATCAGATTCAATCAAGGACGTCGAGCTCTACAAGAAATATACTTTCCAGCTGTGGGAAGTAACGAGTCTGCAGTTGATGGTACAATGTGGACAAGAATTGAACCAGGAAATACACCTGGCAGACTGGGCATCACAATGTACTGACAGAAAGCCAGGTCCTACAGTTTGTGTAAAGAAACTGATAGGGGAAACTATGCCAGCGCATGGCAAGTATTAACGGATGCTGACATTCTCCAGAATATACAAAAATGCACCAAGATAAGGGCCCGTCAAGACCTTCAGGACAATTCTTAGACTCTTGAGCTAAACCAACTTGAAGCAGCTGTGGCTATGTTGTATGCCCGAGGACAATTCTTAGACTCTTGAGCTAAACCAACTTGAAGCAGCTGTAGCTATATTGTATGCCCGTGGACAATATGGAGGGAAGAACTTCCCCTTGAAATTTCTGTCGTCAAAGGTGTGGGGATCACCATTTTTCTCTCGTGTTATGGGAAGGAACAAATTTATTGAGATCATGAGGATCCTGAGATTTGATGATAAACATACACGCAACGATAGACTGAAGACAGATGGCTTTGCAGCGGCCACACCAATCTGGATCCCATTTGTACATAACTGCAAATTGAGCTACAATGCAGGTGCAGTTATTACTGTAGATGAGCAACTGGATCCATGCAAGGCTCGATGTCGCTTTACTCAGTGTATGAGTAACAAACCAGATAAGTTTGGTTTGAAGTTCTGGCTTGCTGCAGATTCTGAAACAAAGTTTATGGTGAATGGGTTTCCTTATTTAGGAAAACATTATGCACGACCACCTAACATGTCAGTACCAGAGCATGTCACGCAAATTCTGCAACCTTTCATTTCAAAAGGAAGGAATGTTACTTGAAACAATTTTTTTACTTCTAAACATCTTGCTGATTAGTTGAAACGGAAGAATACAACTATGGTAGGCACTTTGAAGAAACCCCGGAGAGAGGTTCCTCCTGCAAAATCTACTGCCGGAACTTTATATGACACCATCTTGTACAGATCTGATTATATTACCATCACGTCGTATCAAGGAAAGGCAAAGAAGAATGTCCTTCTGCTAAGTTCAATGCATCAGTCTGTGGATGTGGATCAAGGAACCCAGAAGAAACTTCCAGAAACTGTGAGCTTCTATAACTCCACAAAATGCGGAGTTGACATTCTGGATCAAATGTGTTGCCTATACAGTTTTGTTGCCGGCAGTGGCCAATGCATACTTTCTGCAATGTACTGGACCTTGCTGGAATCAATGCATGGATCCTATACCAGAATGTTACTGTAGAGAAAGTAAGTGGACTTTCTAAAGCTAGCAGAAAAACTTTCTTCTCAATATATGCTGTCAAGGAAAGGACCAACAAATGCAATTGTTGTAGTCACCGAACAAGTTAGGGCACGTAAAACATGTCAAATTGGAGGCTGCAAAGGTCCTAATAAAACCAAGAATATGTGTAAGAAGTATGTGTGCAGCCCATGTTCAGGAAATGTTCATTATGTGTGTGCTAAGTGTTTCGACCAAGATGGTGGATTTTACTAAATACAGAAATGAGCTGTTTTTGTGATCATTGTGTGTATCACACTCTACTGTATTGTTACCAGTGTTACAAACTACTTCAGAATGCTAAAGTGATATAACTAAGTATGCATATCATTTGTATGATCCCATGTTTTGTAAGCAGTGTACTTCAAAGTGTAATGGATTCATGCTGTTTAATGAGTAAATAGTGTGTAAACTTCTTTAAAAAGTAAGTAAAGGTACTTAATGCATAAAATATCCTGATTTACATTATATTATAAATGAAGTGCTGAAAACCAATTGAAAAAGGTACCGGTCAAAGTGATCAATGTTGGTCCGTTTAGGTAGCAAGGCAGTGTCGGTCCTTCTAGTGTTAAAGCTGGTCATGTACCTGCAGTTCATCTTAAATAGAATAGGGGGTGGAATGTTAGTTTTGCTCTTAATGGTTTTACTTTAAGTAATCTTGTAAGCACAGTCTTCTGCCCTCCTCGCCATCCAAGCAACACATGACTCCCACCCCTTCATATGTTGACCAGTGCTGTGCAACTTGTGCCATGGAGGAGAGGAGAGACAACCTAAACAGACAGTAGAGGGGCAAAGCTAGAGGACATTTTTTTCATGGTTAACCTATAGTTTTGTTCTCAGCTATCATGCATACAAATGAATCCAATATATATATTGCATCAACAATCTGTGCACTTGCATAGAAAGGTAAATGTGGAAAGTTGAAGCCACTATCATTAGGTTTATGTTCTTGGAGGGGGTTGAGTACAGATCTGGTCTTGACCGACTTGCTTATGTTGTAACCTGTGATATTAATAATGTACCTTTTACTTTACTACGCACTTAAGTGAAGTAAAGGAATAATTTATTTCACCCAAAAGTTTTTTACCAAGATTGCTGTTGTGTGTTTTTAAAACTCTTGAAATCAAAAACATTCTTAGAAAGAGGTATATGTAGGAAGAACATAACTCAAAAACAGAGTCTTGACTAAACATAGTTTTTATGTTGAAGTTTTGTTGAGCCACGCTTGTTTACACTCACCTTCAATTATTCTAATGCTGGAACGTTTTCCAGGACATTCGCCCTCTTCCTCAGCAGTATAGTGACTGACTCCCCTTTCCTTTCCTCTTCCTTCTGTATCTGATCCTTTTGCTATCTGGTGTTAGGAGCGCAAAGTTTTAACACTTCATTAAGTGGTGGGATTTCAAAATTTATAACATGATCACTGTTTTTAATTATGTGGATTTTTTTCCCAGATGTCTAATTCTATTGGTGATTCTAATGGTTTCAACAGCTTTATATTTTGCCCAATGTTGTGGTTTTCTTTCCAAAAATGATGTGAAACAGCGGATTTGTCTATTTGTTTTAGTTTTATGTTTCTATGGTGTTCCTTTAGCCTGATATCCAAGTTTCTCTTCGTTTAGCCTATGTAGTACTTTTCACAATCCTCACAATTGATTTGATAGATTCGGGATATCAGTGTGTTTTGAATTGTATAAGAGGTTTGTTTAGAACGCTCTTCAGGTTGAATTTATTCTGTGGGACCAGTTTTATATTGAATTTTTTGAAGAGTCTTTCAAATTTTTTAAAAACCCAGGGATGGTAAGTAAATTTATTGTTTCAAATTTTGGTTTGAAAGGGGTGTTAGTGTTGTATTTGATAAGATTTCTTTTTGCCTTTCTTTCTTTTTGAGCATGTTCCTAATGAGATCAGGGTTGAATCCATTTTCCTTTGCTACTCCTAATATAATATGTAGTTTTTATGTTCAGTATTGCCTAAAAAATGTTTTAAGGAAATGCCCTACACTAAACTTCCCAATACATCAATTTTTCTTCCTTTTTTAAAAAAAAAAAAAAGAAAGTATTTTCTCAAAACTGGTTCTAATGGTTTTGGTTAAATTACTCTGAATTTATGACAAAATGCATTAATTTTCAGGTGGTAGCCTGTGATGTGTTTCAATCTGAATGACTGTATAATTGGTGAACTGAAAAAACAAAACAGTGGAAATCCTTTAAATTTAAAGGGAGTTGATTAATGACTCCCTTTAAATTTAATTTATCATAACAACACTGTTTTCAACACTTCCAAGAAAGGAAGTGGAAATCCTGTTAAAGCTCACAATTGCTACCAAAAAATGTTTGCAAATTTTGACATAATTTCATCAGTCAAAAAGTGATGTCCAATCTGCAATGCAATTTGAGACAGATTCTTGATAAAAACAATGCCTGCCTCTCAAATACACTCAAACAAGACTTCATTTCCAACCAATAACAACCCAGTTAAAAATGAACATAAAGCTTTGTACAGCATGTGCACTTTTCACTTAATGTAATGATAGATATTTTCAGTATTAGTTTTTATAAGCCTATAACGTAGAACAATTATGGAATCTGTTTGTTACTGTAAAGGAGGAAATTCTGATCAAGGGACTAGAAATAATGTTTTTAACTGCAATAAAAGGAAGAACTATACTGTATCTGTTGAAAATAAGCTCTTTTTATGTTGAAAACATGACAATATTAAGATTTCAGTGCAAGAATTTTAAAGCTTTAGACCTGCACTGGCCAACAATGAATTTGTTACATATATATTTTGAGTATTTCATAACTACTTTCATCTGCTGATTCCAAAAATGAAGTCAGATTTTCCATTACCCACTTTTTTTTTAATGTTGAAAATATTTTATCTCTGTTATTGGCAAAAGGTAAAATGGCCATGTGGGTGATAAGATCATGCTACAGTAAACTGCCAGATATGTCAAAAGGTTGGAGAGGATTTGCGTAGAAAATAGAATGTAGATCCTTTTGTAAATATATATTGGGATTACCAATAGCATCACCTAATGGGGCAGCACAATTGGAACTGGGCAGGCATTCTACTAAAATTAAAATCTTGTCAAAGGCAATTAAATATTTATGCAGAATCGCTAACTTAGAAGATGGCAATATAATTAAAAAATGTTTTCATATTCAAAGGAGTAACTGGGAAGGGTCCTGGGATAAAATAAATGATGTGCTGAAGCATATAGGTCTGGGTAATTCTTGGATAAATGCAGAGTATGGGTATACAGGCATTTGGAAAGAAGTTAAGATTAGAGGATGTTGACAGACAAGACATTTTTGCCAGTACAAGTGACAAAAGCTCACTGAGGTTATATTGAGAAATAAAAACAACCTGGGGGAGAGAAAAATATATAGACATATGTAATAAGTTAGGACGAGAAGGTTTTGCTTGGGGGAGAACAGGAGTGAGAAACTTGAAAGGTATAAGTCAAGATAGAGAGCTAGATAAATGTACATTGTGTGGAGAAGAGAATCCAGACTTCCATTGTATATTATAGTGTAGTCATACAAAGATATGGAGAGAGCAGGCCTGGCTATGTAAATGGACAATTTGGGGGGGGGGGGGGTGAAGTAGTAATCAGAAAAGTTTTGTCAGTAAAAGGGGAAAAGAACAAGAGAAATATAGGGAATTATTTAGGGAAAGTTAAAGAGAAATGACTAAGAACAATTATGAGAAAAATGTAGATTAGGATAGGTGAAATGGCAAAATGTGTATAGTGACCACACTTGAAGCATCTCCAGGCGCTTTGCTTGGTAAGGAAAATCTGTTCTCACCCCTAACCACAATGTCATAAACATCTTAGGTTACACTTACCGGAGCGGAGAGGTGAAGAATGTTAGGCTCGTGTTTATAACTGCAAAAATAGCCAGGGTTGCCATTGTTTAAAATAACATTTAGAAGGAAAAAACTTTAAGCTGATTTCACTGTACCAACTAGTCATTTGGTTTACTCATTAATATTTTCAAATGAATTTTAAGTAATTAATGTATCCTATAATAATACATAATGTTACAACGCTTTATAACATAACTGAAAAGAGGTATATTACCTATGCTGTTATGTTATAATACTTATATTACCAACGAGAACTAAATGTTTATTATTAGCATAATATCCAAGGAAAGCTTTGTAAAACATCACTACAATTTTAAAAGGGTTAAATTGCATCAATGTGCATGAATTTGCGAGAGATATTTATTTGCAAATTAAAGAAGCACTTTGGATATTCTGGTAGTTAATAATTTATAAGCAAAGATTGAACGTTAGAGCTTTGTTTATTGCAATCTTGAGCTGATTTATCCTAAAGCATTTTCCTATATTCTATGGCAGCTACAGTTTTTTTTTTTTTTTTTTTTTTCAGTTGGTTTAACAAAGCAGTAAATACTTCAAAAGTAAGAAAACTAACTAAGGAATCAAAGAAAAAATAGTAAGGAAACTCTATTACTCTTTTTAAATACTGAAACATTTTTACAAGGATGTCTGCTAATTTTACAAGTTTGAATAAAGTTATGTAGTGTAATTTTTTTTTGGGGGGGGGGGGGCTTCTGTTAAACAACATTTAAATAAATAATCATTTACATTCTGCATAATAATTAAATGTCATAAGTTTAGAACTCGAGAAAGGTTAGAAATACTGTTAGGTATATATTACATCTTAATTAAATTACGCAAGTGCTAAATGCCAATAACTATAAAACACTATGTAACTTCTATAAATATAAGAAGCTTAATTAACACACATAAGCACGTTTGCACAGTCTAAGCTAATAGAAGGTACTGCAGTTCTAAGGACACAAGAAAAATATTGCAATAGCACTTTAAGTTGGTGAACGTATTAAGAAGGACCACCCCATATGTTTATGGGTGAGAGACCCTTATAATTGCTTACATGTGAAAATGTGTGGTCAGAAGGGAAAGCTTTGATGCCGCATGGGATAGAATGAATGCAGCTACTATAAAAAAGAGTAGAGGGTCTCCAATACACAAAAACCTAGGGTTAGGTGTATGGGGACCGAACTGTTATTCAGTGGCAGGCAACATGGTAGAATTTTCAGGATTTAGGAATATATAGCATTTTCCAGTATGGATTTTATAATTGTAATCTTGATTTTGTATTTCCATTTGATGATGTAAAAGGAAAGATAAATAAATTACAAATTAAAATTATCCCTGTTTATTAGTATTTGCTGATTGATTAATTAATTCACAAGCTATAACAATGACATTCCCTTACAGAACTGTGATTGTAAGGTAACGTTCACAGCTGAGTAGAGCCTTTTTTAAAAAATGAAACTAATTCTGTGCTCTCGTCCATTGTCAGTTGAGATAGAAGTATGCAATATTATCCATAGTAGGAATTGTAAGTAGTATAAAAGTATATATTGCTTATAAAAATGTCTCAAAATGGCAGCAACAACTTCTGTTATGTATGTGGTGAGCTGACTTTCAAAGGGCAGGGGCAAAAATATACTGCTCTGATATGAAGAACTATGACTTATTTTAACAACCAAATGAACCAGAACAAGACGGGTCCTGTAAATCTGTTGTGCCAAATATGTAACACTGGTAACAGCTGGTTGAAAGGAACCCAACCTATCCATTTGCAGTCCCTGTGAAGTGATGGGAATCTAAGGATTATTTAACAAACTACTACTTCTGTTTGATAAATAGTATATCTGGAATAAGGTTTAAGTCCAGACACATTGTTAAATATCTATCTTTAAATTCAGCAATTTGACCAGTACTTCATGGGCCAGGAACTTCACCAGATAACATAATGACTGAAGAATTTCCTGATGTTGAGGAATCACAGAATGACTTTTGCTGAAGACAAGAGTTATAGAAGAACCTCACATTTTAACACAGGATTTAAGTGATTTGGTTCAGGAACTTGGTTTACGTAAAAGCAAGGCTTGCCTCAAAATTGAAAGGATGTAAGCTAAGTAAGCTGACACCAAAGTATGTTTTCTCTGCCAACACCAATGCAAATGTGACCATTTGTTTTCTATGAGAAGGACCTAGTTTTTTGCAATGCTCCAACCACTGGGTGTTGAGCATAAATCTGAGGATTGGCATTTGTTCACAGACTGTTCAAAATTAAGTTTGAAAGGAGTGTCACAATGATGGTAAAACATATAAAACGTAGCCCATGGCATAATAACCCAAAGTGGGCCTGAGCCTACCAACTTGACTGCCAGCCGCATGCCCACATATGCAAGTAAGAGGTTAGAGGGAATTTTTCCACTGCATGTTACACTGTCCGTTTCTGGGGTTAGTTTTCCTATTTTTTATTATGTTTACCACATTGTCTAGAACCTGTTTCAATTTCAATGATCCCCTACAATTTAAATGGAGACCATCCTTTCCCAAGCATGTGTGATCCAGATATTACTCAAGATCCACAAATAAAGCATTTAGTGGATTTGTCTCACATGTCCTCCTTATGTTTCTATATACATACCTTAAGAAGTTTGGGTGGACATTGCATCTTTTCACAACACTGTTTAATGCTACATATGCCTTAGGAAACACATTCTTTGTAGATATTATAAGTTCATATATATCACCTAGAATTTCATCTGCACTTTTTCCTTTTTTAAATTGTTGGTATCAACAAGGAGTATGACTACTTCTGGATTTTCAGGATATACGTCACAAATGCACTGGTTTTCGATTTTTTTGATAACTGCTCAATATTTGTACCTCTGTACACAGCATATTGCACTTTTATATGTGTAATCATTGAGTTACCAAGCACTAGCACTTTCCTCTTCCTCGTGTGTTGAGACAGCTGGACTTAGTAGATTGTGTTGACCAGGTGTAGCGTCTATTTCATTCTCCTCATCTGTAGGTAGTGCTGCAAGGATGTGATATTTATTCTTGATTTGGAGTGGAGATAACTTTGTAGATTCTATTCTGCTGTACCCACTTCCTTTTTACCCCACAGTTATTCATCTCGTATCATTTTTACCATGGTTCCAAACTGAGGATGGTTGGGAACAATTGGTTTTATGTGCTTCATTCAGTAAAATGGACTTCTCTTCATTTAATACATTTATTTTCCTTTTGTTTTCTTTAAGCTGCTTCTCCATATACTTCTCTGCTTGAAGTACCTTAAATTTGTCGATTATTTCTTGCTTTTCCAATTAAGGCATTAATTATTTGGCACGAGTCTTTTAGATCTTTGTTTAAAATTTTCATGACCATGCATAGAGACAAGGTCATTTCAGCATTGCTGAACAATTTGGATGGGTTTGAGGAAAATGTCTATTTTTCTCCTTTTATAGGCCGAATAAAAGGTGGTGATCAAGAATTCTATCTGTCTGTTCATAATAAAAAAAATGTCTACCACTTTTTGAGATATCTCAAAAAATAGGAGAAAAAATTACATTGAATTTATTCAAATAAGATCCTGTACAGAGACTAAGCTACAAGCTAGTGGACTTGGCCAAGGGAAGATATTGAGAAAGAAATCAACTGTCTGAGGTATATAATACAGTAGGTGTGGAAGTGTTAGGTCCACACTGGAAATTGTAATAAAGGAACTGGCTCAATATTTTTAGAGGTATATTCATTTTAGCAACATAAATGAATGTTTATTGCTGGCAAGCAGAAAAAAGGTGAAAGGCAGAAAATAAAGAGCCTTAGAGTGTTACTGAAATGAGGGTTCCACTGCTCAAGAGAGACTGGAATGTAATGTGACTTTGTGGGTTTGTAGAATTAAAAGGCTGAGTTGCAGAAATTAAAATTCTTCTTTATTTTCATAGAAATACTCTTATAGATTACAGCAGCATTGCATTACATACACCATCAGTCTACCAAGGTCGATCACAATAACAAACAGTGACAGCAGATTACATCCTTAGCTCTCGTTGCAACAACACAGCTGGCTGTCTCTCATTTCACAACACTGTTTCGCACTGACTCTGCTTACTCACTCCGTTTACAACTAACTTTACAACAACCTCTTGTTTCACAACTTGCAACTCCCTCTTGGCCAATCGTCGCCTCTTTAAATACTTCACAGATAATTTCTAGATGATTCGTAAATAAACCAGAACGCGAACAATCTCTATTAGTCCAGAAGTAACTAGAAATTTCCATTTGTTTCGGCAGACCCTTATCTGTCTGTTATCTTTGTCCGTGGCCTCTTGGTTTTCACACTGTCCTCCTATCAGTTTCTTTTGTGTAAACAAGCCACGCAATCGTAGATACGGGTTCGCGACAGTAAGTATAGAAGATTCTGTATGAGGTTCAGATATCACATTCTCTTTCAGAGAGAAAATGTGAACCTACTAGTCAAACTATTTGATAAGAATTTTCACAAATCTGAATTGGTCCAAGAACTCCTAATTGGTGTACCTTGTATTCATGTTTCTATTCTGTAACATAGGTGATAGAGCACCTGCCTCACTTCAAGAGCTCACCAGTTTGAATCTTGGTCAGAGTAAGTTATCTGGATAAAGCTTTTTCTAGAATTTTCCCTTATCCTGAAAGATGATTGTATTATAATCATATAACCTTGGTTATATTGTATATGGCATCCCTTTTTTTTTGTACCTCCAATTTCCATTTGTGCACGTTTTCCTTTTCCATTTCCTTTTTCTTTGTCTATCTTACCCCTACTTTCCTTTTAATTTTCCATTTATTCTATATCTCCTCTTTATTATGTTTCACTTAGCTCTTATTCAATTTCCATTACACCTTCTCTGATCTTCTCTACCACTATTCCATTACTTCACTGTAACCTCTCTTCAATGTCTATCACCTCTTTTTATCAGTTTTTCTCTGATTACCAAAATTTCTATATTTTCCCGACTAAAATGTATTATTGATATTATAATGGTATTTATAACCTAATCTTTTATTCATTCCTGTTTAATTCTCATTGTCCTCATTTTACCACTTTATTAACTTTCCTTTCCACTTTCACCACATCTTTCCATCAGGCTTTGTTTTGTCACACAATGTACTGCTTCAGATTTCTTTGTGCTCTTTGGTTCCTTATACATACATCATTTTTACTTTCTACCTGTGTAGCCTTCACACCATGTCGAGTAATCCCTTCTTTTTCTCTCTGTGTCTAGCAGCATTCTTCTTGTGAGTCCTTCCATTTTGCTGTCTTCGGAATGCATTTCTGCTGGTGCCATTTTAGTCCAAATCTGCTGGTTCCAGATGTGCTGATCCACCAATCCTTTTGTCAGATTATGTCCTGGGCTTCTGCATTCGTCATCAAGGTTACATCTTCTTTGTTCAATGCACGTAATTTATCCTCAAAATTGATTTCTGCCAACTTGCCATTTATCCACAGTTTAACATTTCCAACTGTCAATTTCCCTTGCCTATGGGCATATATTTTATTAGCCTTTTTAAAAGCTCTCTTTGCCTCATAGGTTGACTATTAATACAGACGTCAGTGCCTTTTAATTTCTTGCCTGCTATATGCCTCGGAAACTAGTTGACGAAACTTGGATTTAAATTTAGCACCTTTCAAGAATGTCACATGAAGATTATCAAGAAAATCATTCCATCCAGAATATGAAAGGTTACAAGCATTTTCTCAAAAAAAGCTCTAATTATTTTGATTAAAACGTTTAAGGTATTTTGATCACCAATATCTGCCAATCAAAAATCAGTCAGTCTGTGAGAAACGTTAAGTTATGAAATCTTCAATGGACAGTGTAGTGTATTGTAGACAGAGCAGTGCAAGTAGTGTCATCTTTAACAGTGACATAAGTGAACAGTAAGCTATCGTTCTTGTTTTGGGGGTAAACAACAGCAAATTAAGTGCGCCATTATCACTTTACTAGCTTCTTATTAGGCAAATAAACTTTGTTTAGCCAACTGGTGTATTCGCTTTGTCACACTGATTTCAGGAGTGGGATCCACAAGTCACTGTGGAGAAAATATTTCAGCAATTATTTAGAGGAAAGAAGACAATGCAATCTAGAATGGAAAAGATGGAGACAGAAATGTAATCTGGGCTGCAAGATATTGTGACTTTGTGGGTTCGTAGAATTAAAAGTTCAATTTGCCAAAATTCTAAATGCTCTTTATTTCCGTAGAAATACACTGTTCAATTCTCACCTAACAGCATTACATCACATATACAACACAATTTTCCAAGGTCAATGACAATAACAGACAGTGTTGTGATTACATCAGCTCTCGTTACAACAACACTACAGCTGTTCTCTGCTTACCCTATGACTCACTCTTGGATTACAACTCCCGTGTTACACAACATCTGTTCATGACTGAACTATTGGCGAGTCATCGCCTTCTTAAATACCTCATTGATAAATTCGAGATTGTTCCAGAACAATAAAGAAACCAAATATTCTATCATCTTCCAGAAGCCTAACTTAATCCATACCGGCAAGTCCTTTATCTCAGCAATCTTTATTTGCCGGCTCTTTGTGTACACTAGCCGCGCTATCGTAGATAACGGCTTCGCCACACTGCTCCCTCCTCAAGGCTGGTCGTCCCGAACAACACCATCGTAGCGGGCCAGACGATTTAGGTGTACCACACACATTCCCTCGGGGCACCTTCTGGATGCGATAGACCACGTCGTTAATCCCCTTCACCACCCGGTACGCTCCTTGCCACGGCTGTTGAAGTTTCGGGCAGCGTCCCTTGGTTAGGGTAGGGCAGTACAACCAGACTAAGTCACCCTGCTGGAACCCTTGACTGTTGGCTTGCCTGTCGTATCGGGTCTTCATGCGGTCGCTCGCCTTCTGGATGTTATGACGAGTCACCTCATGCATGTCGTGGAGATAGTCCACCAGGTTCCCCACATACTCGGTTGCTGGCTGTTTTGCGTCCGGGGCTTCCAAAAGCCAGATAACAGGGGAGGCGTAAATCTCGGCCGAACATTAAGCTGGCTGGCGTCATCCCAGTGGTATCGTGTGTTGACGATCGGTAGGCCAGCAAGAACAGTGGCACCTTGACGTCCCAGTCTCGCTGATGGCTGGCCACGACCTTCCTCAGCTGTTCTTCTAAGATCTTGATGTATCTTTCGACCATGCCATCCGACTGGGGATGTAGAGGTGTTGTGCGGGTCTCGTTAACTCCAAGTCTTTCTAGTGTCACCATCATGTTGAACTCAAAATTGGTGCCTTGGTCGCTATGGAGCTCTAACAACATCCCAAATCGGCAGAAACTTGCTCCACGAGGCAATCTGTGATAGTCTTTACCTCCTGGTTAGGGATGGCATACACCTCCGGCCACTTGGTGAAGTAGTCCACGACCACCATCAAGTTCTTGTTGCCTCGGTCGGACACTAGGAATGGTCCAGCTATGTCGACGGCGATCCTTTCGAATGGCGCTCCGACGTTGTACTGCTGCATACGACCCCGGCTCTTAGTCTGGGGGCCGCGACTCACCGCGCACACGTGACATTGACGGCACCATCTCTCAGCATCTGCTTGGAGCCTCATCCAGTAGTAGCGCTGTTTGTCGATCGTCCTTTTTGCTCCCAGGTGTCCTCCTGAAGTACCAGCGTGCATTTCCACCAAGACTTCCGGGACCTTACTTCGAGGAACTAGCAACTGTCCTCTCTGTGTCTTCCCATCAGGCGATTCCCATACCCGAAACAGAACGCCCTCTCTTGTATCTTCAGTGAGTTCCTTTGGTGCCAGTACGAAGTACGACTTGTCTGTGGCGCTACTCGGTGCGATGTCCTCCCAGGTTGGTCTCGTCCCTGCCTCCACTTCCCTCAAGATTGGCCGCAAGTCGGCGTCCGCCAGCTGCTCCCTCCTCAGGCCTGCGCTATCCCAGCCATCCGCAGGCACTGCCGTGACCACTGACAGCTGCGGCACGCTCCTTCTCTTCCACTCTTGAGCATTGGCCGCACTCCTCTGGGTAGGGTCTTCGGGACTTCGCGTCTGCGTTACCGTGGCTCTTCCCTCTACGATGTTCAGAGGTGAAGTCGTAGTCCTGCAGCCTCGGTACCCAGCGCGCTGTCTGGCCTTCCAGGTTTCTAAAGCTCAGTAGCCAAGTTAGGGCGGAGTGGTCAGTCCTCAGGTAGAATGGCTGACCATACAGGTCTTGTGGAAGTGCTCCAAGGTCTTTACCACCGCCAGTAATTCTCGCCGAGTGACGCAGTAGTTCTCTGCCTTGGATAGCGTCTTGCTGTAGTAGGCTATCACCCGCTCGTGGCCGTCCTGGACTTGGGATAGGACAACACCAATGCAATAGTCGCTGCGTCGGTGTCCACAATGAAGGTGCCGCCTGTTTGTGGAAATCCCAGAATAGGAGCACTATACAGTGTCTTCTTCAGCCGCTGGAAAACTTTTTCGGCGTCCTCCGTCCACACATAGGGCCGGTGTTCTTCAGTCAGGCGGGTGAGGGGTTTGGCGATGTTGGAGAACCCCTTGATAAAACGGCGGTAGTGACTGCACAGCCCCAGGAAGCTGCGCAACTCTTATCCTTCGGCCGAGGCCAATCTGTCACGGCCTATGTCTTCTCCGGGTCTGTGGCCACTCCGTTTGCTGAGACTATGTGGCCCAAGTAGTTCACTGCCTTGCGGAAGAGCTGGCACTTCTTCGCGTTCAGCTTCAAATTAGTCGCCTGCAGTCTGTAACATCTTGCTCAGGTTGTTGAGATGGTCTTCGAACGTCTTGCCGACGATGATGTCCAAGTATAGCAGGCATGCGTCATATATCAATCCTCTCATTACTGATTCCATGAGACGTTGTGCGGGCCAACCCAGGGTCGTGGAATTACATTAAAACCATAAGCCTCTATCAAAGCCTTAACATGGATTTATTTTCTCATTTTTTTTTTTTTTTTTATTTGCTACACTTTGCATTGACCAACCAGACACATAAACGTAACCATCTACTTCTGGTCCCAATCTGGGAGAAAGAGCCCCATAAAACCAGACGGCTCACCAAAAGACAATTTATGAAAAACCCTAGAGAGAATCGGGAAACCCGAACATGGAGCACTTACCCTTAAAAACACCAACGCGACACCAACCAGGCACACACTGCCCTCCCGGTTTTAGGGAGCCACCCAAGAAGCCTCGGGCACCGCAGCGCCCCCAGAGAGGAACGGCGGAAAGCCCAAAACAACAAGACAGCAGCGCCCTCGAACCGGAAGGGCATGAAAAAATGTGCCGGGGAGAAAACAAACGGCACAAACACCCCTTCCCCATCGGAAACACAGGGTGGAGAAGCTAAACGGAAAGAAAGGAAAGGCTGAAAGAAACAAAGGAAAGGAAGAAGGCCATCCCAGAACCCGGAAGGATGAAGCCCGAAGAAGGAAACCCTAGGAGAGTCGGACGAGCACCAAACATCATAGAAAGTCTGCCCCGGGTAGCAATGAGTATGAGTGTTGCGTACACTAGTTGAGTCTTTCCACCTTCACAGCTGTGACACCATACACGGAGGACACTGTCTCTTTTTACACACACAGTCGTGACGTAGAGAGCAGGTGTGAAACTGAGTTTTCTTTTTTTCACCCTCACAGCCGTGACATACCATACGCTGAGAACACTGGCTCATATTACACACGCACAGCAGAGACGTATAGAGCAGGTCGCCTGAACACTGGCGGCACGTCTTTCAGGAGCTGAAGTGAGCAGAGGCAAAACGTTACCAAAGGGCAGCAAAATAGTCCTCTGAAACGCCTTAGAACAGCCAGGCAGATCACGAAAGGGTGACCAAAGCAATAGACGGTTGACATGGCTTGAAGACGAAGAAGTAGAAGCGAAGCTAGCTCCCACGTGGCGACTCTCCCGAGGTTGTGAAGAAGCGTGGCAAACGTGAAGGTCACTGTCACACTGGGTCCGCCGGGTAGGTCTGGCACGAGGCGGAAAAACCAAGGATGGCAGAACAGGCAAGGATCACGGAAGGAGATGAGGAGGCTGAAACATAAAACAAAGCCAGAAACGGAACCAGAAGCAGAAGTGGTAACCTAAGAATATTAACCAGCCAAATTTGCAGAACATTTTTAGGTCATAAGGGGTAGAAATATCTTAGAAGGACAAGTAATAAATATTTTGAAACGAGTAACAGTAATAAATCTCTTTAAATAAATAACAATAAGGATAATAACCATTGAAGTGACCAATACTAATAAATACTTTCCAAGTAATAAATATTTTCAAACGAGTAACAGTGATAAACAGTAATAAATATAACAGCAAAACAATAATCCAATTTCTAACAATAAAAAAATACCTTTAGACAATATTAAGCACATCAACATAATTGGACACTATATATATACATAACACATACACCCATACATATACATATATAAACAAGTAAATAACACACTAACATGGGTACCCAACATTCTTTTTAAATAACACTCACACATAAGAAAAACAGACACACAGAAAGAAAGGGAAAGAGAGAGATATGCCGGCATAGAGAGAGAGAGAGAGAGAGAGAGAGAGAGAGAGAGAGAGAGAGAGAGAGAGAGAGAGAGAGAGAGAGAGAGACGAAAGAGAGTACATGCCTTTGCAGCACGCCACGCGAGCGACACACAACACAACACAACCGTGCCCCGAGGTCAAGGGCGCAGAAGCAAAACAAACACGGGAACGAAAACAAACACTGAAAAACCAAAACAAACAGAGCAAAGCAAAACAGACATCAAATCATAGCGTCAGGGCACAGTTTTAGCTGAGTGATGTGAGCTCGACGCATTTCGTGGATTTTACAGTGCTCCAAAGTAACGGACACGTCCTTAAAAATGTTAATGATCTTATAGGGGCCAGAGTAACGCAGAGCTAATTTAGCAGCAAAAGCGTCCTTACGCGAACATATAGGGAAAGATTTACACATAACTAGTTGACCGACCGCGAAAGGAGAAGGTTTTCTGTTTTCTTCATAACGCCTTTTGGTGAGCTCATGTGCACGTTTTAAATTATTAAAAGCTCTTCTCCAGTTCTGTCTAATAGTTTCGGGAGAAAAGGTCTGAGGAAGTAGATCATTTAAGGACCACATATTCGCCAAAGGGGAACTGGGTACAAAAGCAAACATTAAATTGAAGGGGGTGGTCTGGTGAGCTTCATGACGAGCGGAGTTAAAAGCAAACTGCAATTTTCCCAAGCTAGTATCCCACTGATTGTGGTGCTCATGATGGAAGGCAATCAAAGCGGATTTCAAATTTCTATTAACCCTCTCGGCTTGGGAAGGATTAGGGTAATATGGGGTGGTAGTGATATGTCTTACCCCTCACTGAAAACAGAATTGTTTAAACCAATTGGAAGTGAACTGTGAGCCATTGTCAGACACAACGTAACGTGGAGCACCAAAAGCAGCCAAGATGTTATTCAGGACCTTCGTAGCAGTACGAGCCGTGGCACGTGGCATGGCCGAAATCCACACGAACTTAGAAAAGGCGTCAACAACCACAAGAGCATAGGTATTACCTTGAATCGACCGGGGAAATGGGCCTATAAAATCTACAAATAATTTTTCCATCGGCTTAGATGCCACCTCAGACGCGAGACCACCCCACGTGGTTCGCTGCGCCGGCTTAGCCATAGAACAAATATTGCAAGCTTTCACACGGGTCGCAATATCGCGATCCATACCTTTCCATATAAAGCACTCACGTATTTTATCGCGAGTCTTGTTTATTCCAAGGTGCCCACCAAAGGGTGAAAGATGAAAGTAAGCAAACACCATGGGAATGATGCTATCGGGCAAAACGATCTTAAATTTGCCGTCAAAATTAGCACGCGCCATAAGAACACCATCACGTAAGCAATACGGCGGGACAGGATGGCCGTCCTCAAACTGCTGTATAATCTGATTAGTGCAGGCGTCCCTGCGCTGATGTTCAGCGATGCTGGTAAACATTTCGGGGAACGACAGACAGGCGTTAGAGCCAGAAACTGTCCCCGAAGATGGTAACTGGGGCAGTTCCTCAGAAAACATGCGTGTAAGGGCGTCAGCAACTACATTATCAGAACCACGAATGTGCCTCGGTGTAAACTTAAACGCACCAATCCGCACGCCCCAACGGGCGAGCCTACCGGTTTTACGTGGTGTCCCTAACGCCCACGTGAGAGCCTGGTTATCACACTCCAATATGAAAGATACATGTTCCAGGTAGGGTTTATACTTCTCGAGACCAAACAAAACTGCCAAGGTTTCGAGCTCATAGATGGAAAACTTGCGTTCAGCTTCAGATAGAGTTCGCGAAGCATAGCAAATGGGACGGCGCCCCTCCGGAAAATCCTGGAAGAGAACCGCCGCCAGGGAATAACTAGAAGCGTCAGTCTGAAGAATAAAAGTTCTATTGAAATCTGGAAACGCTAAAACAGGAGGAGAGGAAATGGCGGACTTGAGGTCTTCGAACGCACGCTGTTGTTCGTCACCCCAGACGTACTTAACACCCTTACGCCGAAGGCGATTCAAAGGTTCAACCCGGGCAGCGAAGGAAGGAATAAACTTGGAAAAGAAATTCGCCATACCAACAAAACGAGCCAATGCACGTAAGTTCTTAGGGGGTGGAAAATTGCGCACGGCTTTGGTGCGTTCTAAATCAATAGTAATGCCGGCGGGCGACACCCAATGACCCAAGAAAGAAATCTCTGCGGTAGCAAACTTCACTTTAGACCTTTTAACCGTGAGGCCAGCCTTCTGTAAGCGATCTAAAACCTCACGTAAATGTAAGATATGTGAATCAAAATCAGGAGAGTACACTACTAGGTCGTCTAAATAGTGGTAAAGAAATTTAAATTTAATGTCAGAAAACAAATTGTCCAAGAGACGGGAAAGTACCTGCGCACCGGTAGCAATCCCAAAGGGAATCCTATTAAACTCATACAATCTCCACTGAGATGAAAAAGCAGTCACGTGTTTACATTCATCCGACAAAGGAATCTGATGATAGGCGCTGTTTAAATCCAGAGCCGTAAACACGCGTGCTCCAGGAAAGTGATGGGCGGCAGTATGGAGGTCTGGCATGGGAGTAGATTCAATAAATATTTTTTTATTGAGTTGGCGATAATCCACGACAGGGCGGAAATCATTGTGACCCTTAGGAGCTAAGAAAACCGGGCTACTATAAGACGAAGTGGAAGGTCTAATGATACCCTTATCCAACATATCATTGATTTTAGCCTTCAAAATGGCCATTTTGGGTGGTGTCAGCCGGTACGGAGAAAGCTTAACAGGGGACGGGTCAGTCAGCTGAATATCGTAGGTAATAAGATGAGTAACACCCAATCGGTCGGAAAACAAGGAGGAAAATTCCTGAACCAAACCTTCCACCACTGCGGCTTGTTGGTGAGTCAAATGGGACAAGGAAATATCTGCCTCACGCTCGTCTAATAGCGTGACGTTACCTAGACGAGGGCGAGGTGGAACGTCGTATAGTTTCTCCTGAAAAGGTACACTACTTCCAGTCGCGAACCCGAAAGTGGCTTGTTTCTTCGCAAAATCTAAACACAAACGGGAGCGTGACATAAAATCGGCCCCCAAGATTACAGAATAAGGTAGGTCAGGGACCAAATAGCACTCATGTTTCCAAGTGAATTTAGAAAAGCGGATAGTACACCTAACCTTGCTAGACACGTTAAAGGACTGACCATTAACAGCCAAACATTGCACCTGATAGCTCACCTCCTTGGGACACGAAGGCGCCAATGTATTGCGAAAATATACTTGATTAATGAGAGAAAATGAGCTGCCGGAATCAAGGAGGGCTAAAACGCTCACCTTACCGACAACCTGCACAAGAGGTTTAATAGAATGGGTTAAAGCCAAAATGCGCCGCGATGAGGCCAAACTCGCGCTCATGGCCGGCAACTTCTGGCGTGAAATGGGGCGCTGCCGGAAACGACTATCACGTCCAGATTTCGAAAGGTCCATGCCCGTTGGGCGAGGGAAGCTACAGTTCTTAACCATATGTCCTACCTCCTGACAACGGTAGCATCTTACCCGGAGCCCGTGAGGTGATGACCCAGGTTGGACGCCGGGTGTTAAACCATCTCCACGATTCACTCGTGGTGGGGGAGGTGAATTCAACACTTCACCTAAGCGAGATCGATCTACAGAAGAACACTCATTAAGCAGGGGCACTAAAGATTCCAATGCCGTGAACGTATTGGGGTGTGTCGCGAAAACAAGACTGGAGCGAGCTTCGGGATTCAAACCCGAAATGATGACGTCACATACTGCCTGCTCCGTATCTGGGAGACGTAAGACCAAGGCCACGTCTCTGACCCGTTTCATATACTGGACAAACGGTTCGGCCAGACATTGAGGTCGTAAGTAATGGTCTTGCAATAATTTTAACGATTCACGACGCGGGATAAAGAATTCCAAAACCAAAGCATGAAAAGTACTTAAAGGGTCAGCTGATTGCCTTGCTCTAAGCAAAAGATTCAAAACTACACATTTGACCTTGGTCGCAACTGCCTGCATCATTAAATCGGAAGAAACCGAGTGCACCATGGCTACCTTGTTAAGCTTTACTAGGAATTTCAAAAATTTGAAAGCCGACAGCACATCCGATACCTCGAACATATCCACTGCCTCCACCAACTGTTGTAAAGGGTGTATGATTTTTAAGGCACGAAATGGCGTCGAAAGAGAAGCTACGGGAATCACAGCCGGGGAATACGAGGTCTCCGGAAAATACAGCTTAGCGTCTTCTCCCCCTTGACGAGTCATGGCGTTAAATTTCTCGAGGAGCGCCTCAAAATTTTGTTTGAGTGTCTTAACACGAGGTAAAACCTCGGAACGCGGAAAATATAATGCTGGATGCGCGCCAATAAACTAACCTGATGTCCTCTTGAAGGGCAGCCCTCACGCTCCAAATCTTGGATAATTTCACCCAACTCTAAAAGAGCTTCAGAACACAGTTGAGGGGAATTGGCAACTAAATCATGCTTATCAGGTAAAGCAATGAACGGTTTGTCCTTAACAAGACGCAATGCGTCTAATATGGCCGACCAGTCGGCCGCAGGAGACACCTGCCCACCACGAATTAACAACTCAAAAAGCAGCTCACCTTTACGCAAGCGGTCAACATTTGCTAAAGAAGTCGCCATTCCTAACTGCCACAGGATACAGTAGTAGGCACAAAGAACTCCAAAAGCAACAAACACGAACGCGCGGAAACCAAGCCGAGAGCCAAGCGTCAAATGAACCACGCTCTGCTACCAGTTTGTGCGGGCCAACCCAGGGTCATGGGATTACTTTAAAACCATAAGCCTCTATCAAAGCCTTATGATGGATTTATTTTCTCGTTTTTTTATTTGCTACACTTTGTATTGACCAATCAGACACATAAACGTAACTATCTACTTCTGGTCCCAATCTGGGAAAAAGAGCCCCATAAAACCACACGGCTCACCAAAAGACAATTTATGAAAAACCCTAGAGAGAATCGGGAAATCCGAGCATGGAGCACTTACCCTTAAAAACACCAACGCGACACCAACCAGGCACACACTGCCCTCCCGGTTTTAGGGAGCCACCCAAGAAGCCTCGGGCACCGCAGCGCCCCCAGAGAGGAACGGCGGAAAGCCCAAAACAACAAGACAGCAGCGCCCTCGAACCGGAAGGGCATGAAAAAATGTGCCGGGGAGAAAACAAACGGCACACCGTTGAAATGTGGCTGGTGCGTTGCAGAGGCCAAAGAGCATAACTGTTAACTGCCAAAGCCATTCGCCTTTCGAGAATGCAGTCTTTTCCTTGTCTCTTGGGTATAGAGCCACCTGCCAGTAACCCGACTTCAGGTTTAGGGCCCAGCACCACTGTGCACCAGCTAGCATGTCCAGGGTGTCGTCAATCCGGAGTAAGGGGAAACAGCCCTTCCGGGTGACAGCGTTCAACTTCCTGTAGTCCACGCAGAAGCGTAGCTCGCCGTTCTTCTTTGTCACAAGAACTAAAGGGAAACATCAAGGGCTGTCAGACTCTTCAATCACTCCCCTGGATTTCATGACTAGCATATATCGTATCGCCCCTTGTTTCGCCAGCGAAACGCGACTAGGTGGTTGCCGAATATGCCGGGCGTCTCCGGCGTCGATGTGGTTAAGCACTTTATCCGAGCGGCCGTAGTAACTGTTGCCTTGGCTGAAGACACGCTGGTATCGCCTCAGCAGTTGTAGAACTTTCTCCAGCTGTTCTGTGGTTAGGCGGTCGGCCGCCCTCTCCAATAAGCCTTCCAGCCGGGGCCCCAGGTGTTGCGTTGGCACCGGCTCATGTGTCTTGTCGATTGCTGTCACGCTGACCACGAGCTCGCACGTCCCCAACTCCGCCCCGGCCTGGACGTTGTGATCGGTGTCCGTTGGATTCAGCAGTCCTACTGGCACCTCCTCTCGGCACGGCAACAGTGCCCTGGCTACACACAGTCCATGCACAGGCTTCTTCTGGCCCAGCATCATGTTCGTTCGCTGGCCTTCCAGTCGCGCCGCCACAACCACCTCGCTTCTTGCAGGGACCACCACGTCTTTCTTCAGGACGACTCTGCAAATTCCCAAGCGCTCTTCAGGTTGCCGAAGTATCACTTCTCCATTGAGCCGCAGAACCTTCCTGCCGACGTCAACCGCCACCTCGTGGCTCCTGAGGGCATCCAGTCCCAGTATCACCTTCTTAGCCACCTCCGCGACGAACAGCCACAGACGCACGGCACGCCGTCCCAAGGTCAACTTCAGTAGGGCCTCCACCAAAGGCAAGGTGTCACCCGATGCCGTCGCTAACTGGTATGGTCGGTTCGGTTTTCTGGGCGGCAAACCCTTGGCCACGTGAGGTCTGATGATAGTCACGTCTGCCCTGGTGTCTACGAGCACGCGGCAGGGCTTCCCTCTCACCCAACCGTCCGCGATGAGGCTGTCATTCATACGCCGGCTGACGGCGCGCAGTGTCACTCGGGGGGATGTGATGTCGCCGCCGACGTGCCACTCGCCACGCCAGGCCTTACTCGTTCTTCCGGCTGCTCTAACTGGTGTTGGTCACTTTCGCGGTCATCGTCGCGACCAAGTTGCTATTTGCAGCTTCCGTCTTCGTTGTTAATTCGGCTTTCATTTCTTCCATCTTCTCGGTGATGTCATTGTTCCACTTCCTGACACCAGTTATGACTCCGTGGGTTCGTAGAATTAAAAGTCCAATTTGCCGAAATTCTAAATGTTATTTATTTCCGTAGAAACATACTATTCAATTCTCACGTAACAACATTACATCACATATACAACACAATCTTCCAAGGTCGATGACAATAACAGACAGTGTTCTGATTACATCAGCTCTGGTTACAATAACACTCTACAACTGTTCTCTGCTTACCCTCTGACTCACTCTCGTTTTACAACTCCCGTGTTACACAACATCTGTTCACTCTTGGCGAGTCGTCGCCTTCTTAAATACCTCATTGATAAATTCGAGATTGTTCCAGAACAATAAAGAAACCGTCTATCATCTTCCAGAAGCCTAACTTAATCCATGCCGGCAAATCCTTTATCTCAGCTATCTTTATTTGCCGGCTCTGCGTACACTAGCCGCGCTATCGTAGATAACGGCTTCACGACAGTATGAAGGACAAACGGAATTTGGAATTAATAAAATGTAAAGTGAAATAACAACAAAAATTCCATAATGGAAGACATTAAAGTTTTAAAGGAAGAGAAGTAAAGATAGAAATGAAGAGTGTAAAGAAAGAAATTATAGTTTCATCATTCAAAATTGACAAAAAAAAAAAAAAAAAAAAAAAAAAAAAAAACTGGCCGACATGAAGAAAGACGCGGAGGACATCACACGTGGAAGACACGTAATGCGTCGAGCGCTTCGGGAAACGGCTTAAGGAGAAAAGCTTAGCGTCCTACAAGGAAGAATAGAGGGCCAAGACAAGGAATTGAATGCCATGGTGGAACAAATGGTTGATGAAGGAACCCAAGAACGTTAAGGTCGAGTCAAGTCACTCACATACGATGGAAGCAACTTCGAAGCCTCCCATCAATAATTCACCTGCCCGCCTCGGTAGTGATGGTAGCAGATACTCTTCACGTTCAAGAGGACCTGAGTTCGAATCTCGGTCAGGGTGAGTTACCTGGATAAGTTTTTTTCCGGGGGTTTCCCTTATCCTGAAAGAGGAATTTCGGATAACCCTAAGCTCTATGCATCCTGGACTCATCTGAGCATCATTTCATCCATTTCATTATCGTCCACTATGACAACGTTTGAGGACGTAAATAAAAAAAAATCGCGCCCACAACCATGGTCTGCGGAACAGAAGGCCGCACAGTTTATAACCAGTCTCAGGGAGGTGCAGCAGACAACCTGAACGTGATTCTGATGTCGGCAGTGTTCGGAGACATCTGGGAGGTCCTTGGTTTGGAAACCATGTGGCCCTAGCCTATCGTAGTCAATTAAAGTCGCGACTGTAACAACCAGGAAAGACGCTGCAGGAGCTAACTCTGGCAATCGAAAAGTTGGCAAGCAAAGCTCCAGTGAACATTTCAACCAGTCACATGTCCCAAGAATCCGTCCATTCCATCGCCGTTGGGGTGCGCATCGCTAAGATACAAGAATGCCTGTTGCTCGGCGAATAAAACACTGCCCTGAAGCATTGACGGTCGCGTTAGGTATGAAGATGGTAAAACTAAAAACTCTCCTTACTTCGACGACCAGGAGCATCCGAAATGACGCAGAGAAGAGGATCGAGCCGTGGACGTCGACAGAGAACTTCCAATGTGGGCGCAGGGGGTAAGGCCAGCCAGGACACCTGGCGAAGGACTATTCACACCCAGCCAACGAGCAGGTGAAACTAGTATGGGCGTGACGGGGGGCACATCAAGGCTGTCATTGCCAATCCTTCGAGTGATGCTGCACTCGGGGCACATCAAGGCTGTCATTGCCAATCCTTCGAGTGATGCTGCACTCTTTATGCAATAAAGGTGTTTTGTCACGAACGCTTGGATTAACGGAAGCGGCAACGCACATGGAATACAGTGCAGCCGTGATCGTCATCCAATGCGACGTGGCGAAGTGATTGCCGGCAAGGAAACCCTATAGGTCTTATCAGCTAGTAAGAGCATCGAGTGACACCTTATCTCTGAAGAGAAAGACCTTGGTGGATTTGAACTTGGGACAGAGCATTGTAAGTCAGTAGAAATTCCTCGCAGAAGTAGTTGAGTACTATGACTGGACAACCTCAGCACCACGACACACCAATCACGTCGGAATGACGATCTTGCAACACAGTCGAGGTGACACTCGGGAGCCCTAAAAAGCACTCGAGGTTTTGCGCGGTTAACTGTACGCCAATTACTATATTTCGCTCTTCTAACAAACAAGACAACAAGCGAATGCAGCGCTGATTCGTTGGGTGCCTCTGAGTGGTGAGAGAGCTTATACCAAACAACTTAGGTCCACAACTGTGTTTGACCCCTAAATTCGCTACTCCCTCAACACATGTTTGATGGATACCGTTGCGCGGTAGGCGCAGGGGGTGCCTGGGTAACGCGTAAGTCCCAATCCCTGGATATCATGTAGGACTGTGTTGGTATCTGCTGATAAAGGTCAGTCCCGTGAAGGGGCCATTGCATGAGCTGATACACTCCTGCGGACGATTGGGTCCCTCTTTCAATGGGAGGTAAGACGCTGAGGTGAGCAAGGTCTAGGCCGGGACTCTCACCTAAGCTGGGCTGGCGCCCAGGATGTGAGCGCGCCATCGGAGATGTTTTCAATGATGGAGGACATTGTCGCTATGAAAACCACTAAAAAAACACAAAATTCTGAAGAGCTGTGTAAAAGATGTAATTGAGTCATTTGGTCCTCGCTACTTAGTAGTAAAACGTACAGAGGAAGGTAAGAACTTTTCATCGGTGAACCCTTTTATTGTTCAAAAGGGTCTCGATAAAATATCTGGTGCAGTTAAGTAATGTATAAAGTCGAGAAATGGTACGATCTCGGTTGAAGCACAATCCGTCACCCAGCAGTGGCGATATAGTAAGCTACAATGCTAGGCAGCTATCCGATTAGCGTTATGCTGCGTAAGTCCCTGAACTCTTCGCACGGTGTGGTAAACACCCGTGCATTGGACGGTATGTCCAACGAAGAGATTCAGGAGAACCTTGAAGACCCAGGTTTCACGGCAATGTACCGTGTGCAACGGCGAGAGCTTGGGAAATTGCTGCCTACTCGTACCCTGTTCCTAACCTTTGATAGGATTGAGCTCCCAAGGATAAAGGCAGGGTATGAAACATAGAGGTGAGGCCACATATCCCTAAGTCCTTGAGATGCTGTAAGTGCAAACGCTCTGGTCACACAAGTGACTTTTGCAACGGTGTACCTACTTGTGTTAGCTGTGAAGGCGTCTTGCATGAAGATGCATGTACAACACCTCCAGCATGCATTAACTGCAGCGGTGAACGTCTGTCTAGTTCACGAGAATGTCCCCGTTTTATAGAGGAGCGTGCGATAGTCATGCGGGTTAGGTGTACTCGGAGGCCCGGAAGCTCTTGCATACTCGCCAGCCATCGGTCGCTAGGTCCGGTAGTTATAGCGCAGCTAGACGCGTACGTACCTATACGCGAAATCGCAACTCAAACTGGTGATTTAAACGGAGCAATAATTGCAGAAAAAACAATTACACCTAGAGTACAGACAAAGCAACAGACATCGGTAGGTACAGCGCGTGCACACGTAGAAAATACAGTCCTGAAAAGCTGTCATCCAAATCACCGCCTAGACCACCAGTAAATGATTTATAATGCACCAGCAAAACAGTTCAAGACCGCGTATGAAAAAAGTGACTCTCAAAGGTAAAAATAATACTGGCACCAAGTCGGTAAACCAGCGGAAAAGTCCGCGACCATCTCCTCCGAGATCGTCTTCTGACGAATGTTCCGGAGAGGAGACTGATCGGCGATTATTATCGTCGTTGATCTCGCAATCGCTTCGAGGCTCTCGAACCGAAGTTTTCAATTGGGAAATGTGCCTCCTCAGAGGAGGAGATGGAACAGGAGGATTATGTCCACACTGCCAGAGTCACAGTGAAAAAGAGGCAGGAAAAACCTGCCAAAAAAGGTGTTAGCCCAACACGAAAGGAAAGGGGTAAATTGATTCGGCCACTGTCAAAGTCGTCAGAAACTAAAGAAAATCAATAGTTTATACCATAGTTGCCATGCATTGGAACATACGCGGAATCAGAAATGGACCGAGTTTGAATTGTTGCTTTATAAACACGAGCCATTGGTCATGTGTCTACAAGAGACTAAGATGCGTCCCCAAGAGGCTTTTAAAATCAGAAGAGGTACCCCACTGCGTGACGTTGCAACTGAAGAGGGTATTCTTGCACACGGAGGCACTATGATGCTCCTCAGAGTTGACTTATTTGTAGAATTTATTCGCTTACAGTCTGACATCCAGTCAGTTGCTGTAAGCATTGA
Organism: Mantis religiosa; assembly: GCA_030765055.1. NCBI lineage: Eukaryota > Metazoa > Arthropoda > Insecta > Mantodea > Mantidae > Mantis > Mantis religiosa. The sequence goes on along the minus strand of CM060949.1, from coordinate 120,050,446 downwards.
ACTTCCAACCATACAGTTCGCTATTTGCAATATTTTCAACTACCGCCCTCCGATGGCAGCTCGCTTACTGATTTACAACATCTGGTCTCCCAGCTACCAAATCCTACTCTGTTGGTGGGAGACCTAAATGCATGGGGCTCAACTCGCGCTTGTGCGAGAGGCAAACTAATCGCCAACTCCATAGACAGCAATAACCTGGTTCTTCTGAATACCGGAGAACCCGTATTCCTTTCTGATGTCTTCAACACCTTTTCACACATTGATTTGGCAGTCTGTTCACCCCAGATAGCAGTTTCCCTTCAGTGGAATGTTATCCCTGATCTACATTCTAGTGACTACTTCCCATGTCTGATCAGTTTCCTTGCACAAGAGGTGTGCGGCGCACGACTTCCCAGCTGGTGCTTTGATCTGCCAACTGGAAACTTTACAACCAATTCGCCGTCTTCAACTATAATGATCACGACTCTGTGAATGACCTAGTTCAGCATGTCACGGGGACGCTTCTTTCAGCTGCAGAACAATCTATTCCGCGATCGACAACGCACGCCCGTCGATTTCTTGTCCAATTGTAGGCACATAATTGCCGGGATGCTATTCGTACTCGAAGGCGCGCTCTTAGGAATTTCCAGTGACGCCCTACACTGATCGAGTGCAAGAAAATGCCTGCGAAATTCAGACAGGTAATTAATGATAGCAAAAAGACTTCATGGACCAACTTTGTGTCATCTTTCAATCAAGATTCACCTTCCTCTGTCGTATGGGATAAGTTAAGGCGTGTGTCCGGAAAATCTACATACATGCCAATCGCTGGTCTTAAAACCGCTGCAGGTGCCGTTGTTATACCATAATGATGTGGCTAATACCTTTGGCAAAATGAAATGAAATGTGTAGTGTTTAACGCCCGCTTTTACTACATACGGCACCGCGGGCGGTGACACTGATGATGCATGAGATGAAGATGGAGCACCGGTGGAATGAGATGGCGGGGGAAACCGGAGGTCCCGGAGAAAACCCGCCCCAGCGCCGTGTTGTCCGCCACAAATCTCACTTTGCGGTCGCCCGGGATCGAACCCGGGCAGTGCGTTTGCTCAAGTGTCTAGCTCAGTTAATTATTCGCCTTAGTTTTTCCAAATTAAGGCTCATGTGGAATCTCAACGTTTCTCTTTGAAGACTACAATCGCCTTTTCACCATGGCAGAGTTAGAATACGCTCTTTCATCTTCGCGACCATGTGCATCAGGACCAGACGGCAACCTCGTGCGATTGTTACAACTCTCTCCCAACGGGAAGGCATTCCTACTCGAGGTCTGTAATCGTGTCTGGTTTGACGGTAGTTTTCCTGAGAAGTGGCGGGAAGCCACTATCATACACATTTTGAAAGCTGGGAAGGACCGTCATCTGCCTTCCAGTTACCGTCCTATTTCTCGCACCAGTTGCGTGTGCAAGGTGATGGAATGCTTGATCAACGGGCGGTTGGTGTGGTGGCTGGAAACTCACAACCTTCTGACAAACATCTAGTGTGGCTTCCGACGTAGCCGTTCCACAGTAGACCATCTTGTGTCGATAATGAACGATTTCATGAAGAACTGTCAGACCGCCTGCATATTTGTTGATCTTGAGAAGTCTCATGATACGTGTTGGCGTGCAGGTCTATTAAGCACCTTGCACAGCTGGAATATATGTGGGCGCCTACCTGTTTTCCTTTTGGAGTTCACGAGCAACCGCATTTTCCGAATAGGGATCGGTTGTCTTTTCGAAACATTTTGTCTAAGAGAACGATGTTCCTCAAGGATCGGTGCTAAGTGTTACACTTTTTGCTATTGCTATTAACTCTATATCTAAATGGGTTCCTCGAGGAGTTTCATCATGCTTGTTCTTAGTCGACGTATTCCATTCTTGGAGCGCCGTCTACAGCAATGTTTAGACAAACTTCACGATTGGAGTATTAAGAACTGACTTAGCATCTCCACTTAGAAAACTGCGTCAACTTCTGGCGCCGTAGGAGTCGATTATCACCTTCACTCCAACTGGGTCCGCAAGCCTTACCATTTACAGATGAAACGAGGTTCCTTGGACTGATTTTTGATAGGAAGCTCAGCTGGACGAAAGCACGATGTGAGCGATCTCTTCATATACTGCGGGTGGGAAATCGTGAGGAGCGGATCGCGCAGTGTTGCTTCGTTTCTATAGCACGGTGGTCCGATCCAAGCTGAACTATGGGTCCATCATTTTTTCTTCAGCTCGACCATCTGTGCTGAAGAAATTAGACACGGTCTATAACTCTGGCCTTCGTTTAGCTACTGGAGCACTTCCAACTAGCCCAGTTGTGAGCCTCTACGCCGAAGCAGCAGAAAAATCTCTGCAATATCGGCGGGACGTTCTGCTGGGCAATTAAGGGCCGTGGGTTAAATAGTGTGACTTTATGGGTTCGTAGAATTAAAAGTCTAGTTTGCAGAAATTCAAAATGCTCCTTATTTCAGTAAAGAACTTTTCTACACCCCTAAAGTTCTAAAAGTGGCGTGTCATACATCCAGTAGTCCCTGGTCGCTTTATAAACGAACAAAATCACTCGCGGTACACTTCAAAGGTTCCCTACACAATTAGCAGTTCTCCACTTTCAACTCCCAACTCCATTAATAAATGAATACTTTTATATCTCCAGTCACTGTTTCTAGAAATTAGTGGAATGCTCTGTAACAATCAAGACGACAAGAGAAAGACGAAACTTCCAGACATCTATTTGTCTAAACACTAGTAACACAACTTCACTTATCTTATTTAAATCCTGGGACCGGTTTCAAAGCAAACATCTGCTTCATCCTCAGCCACTCAGCTTGACACTCACCCACTAACTGACTGACTGACCTTGACCACTACCGGAGTTTGATGAATAGTTCCTTATCTAACTGCCATCTACCGGGGACAACACAAACAATTGATGACGTCTATTGGAAGGATATCAAAATTCATTACGCGATCCTTATTTTCCAAATAAATATCTTCTCCCAAACCATTAAATCTATCGGTTCTTTCAATTGTTTCAATAATTTAACTTCTGGATTTACTTCATGATTATATGACCAAAAATGATCAGCCACTGCCGATTTCTCTGTCTGTCTATATTTAATATTTCTAAAATGTTCCTTCGCTCTGGTTTCTAAATTACGCTTGGTTCTACCAATATTGATCTTATCGCATTCTAAACAGTTAACTTGATAAATACCAGATTTTTTGTTGTCTGAAATTTTATCTTTTTTAGAAAACTGTAGCAAATTCTTTATACTGTAATTATTATGAGGTGCTAGTATTATATCCACTTCTTTGAAAATTTTTTGGAACTTTTTATTTGCCCATGGATGATAAGTAAATTTTTTGAAAATATATATATATTTTTTACTTTTTTACTTTTTTAAGAGTGGAAACATCATTAACATTTTTTTGATATTTAAATTTTTCTACTCTTCTGATTATAAAATCTTTATTAAAGCCGTTAATTAAAGCAGTGTTTATAATATGTTTATATTCCGCATTCAATTCTTCTTCATTTAGAGGTATGTTTATCAATCTGTAAATCAAACTATTAATAACAGCAAATTTGTGTGACATAGGGTTAAAACATAGGGTTAAAATCACTCTGGACTGATGTGTACAATGAAAGGAGAATAGATGAAAAATTGCAAAAAATTTTACTGACATTTCTGCATAATTTTAATACAGCTTTTTCTTATATACTTGTTAAACAAAGGCAAACCAGTAAAAGGAAGAAATGGATAACGAAGGGAATTATTACTTCTAGCAAAAGAAAATGCTATCTAAATGAGTTGAGTAAAGTAAACAAAACTGAAGCGTTTATAGAATATCATAAGATGTATAAGCAAATATATAATAAGGTAATAAAAGGTGCAAAAAAAAAAAAAAAAAAAAAAAAACAATCCATAGATACTTGAATTTCAAATTTGTTGAATAAAAATAAGACTATCTGGAATATAGTAAAAAATGAAAGCACCAACATGGTCAGAACTAGAGACATAATTACATTATTACATTAACAGTTGATAATATAAAATTAGAGAATCCTGCTGAGGTATCAAATATCCTTAATAAACACTTTATTAGTGTTGCTGATAGAGTACCTTTGACTCATCCCAATATAACAAATATTCCTAATATCAAATTAATCAGAAATGATAAAAGTGTATTTCTCAAACCAGTAAGTAACTTGTGATGAGATTCTTAAAATAATGAATTCAAAAAAGGACACATTCTCTGCTGGATTTGATGACGTACCAGAGTGTATAATCAAATCTTGCAAAGAAATATAGTAGCACCGTTAATGGATATGTGTAATTGTTCTATATCAACAGGCAAATTTCCTGATGTCTTAAAATTAATAAAAGTACCAGTAGATATTTAAGAAGGAAGATACAAGGAATATTGATAATTATATAGACCTATTTCAGCTCAATCGGGGTTTTCAAATATATTGGAAACTGTTATGTTCAACAGGATATCTCCCTTTCTTGAAAAATATGTATTCAGTGATAAACAAAATGGATTTAGCAAAAATAAATCAATTTCTAATGCACTATACACCTTTATGAAACAAACATTAGAAGGGTTTGAGGCAAATAATTCTACTATTGGGATTTTTATGGATTTGTCTAAGGCATTTCATTTGGTTGACCATAATATTTTATTATCCAAACTTGTTACCTATGGTATAAGAGGTTTGAATCCTACCTTGAGGGTAGAAGACAGTATACTGTAGTTAATAATGAATTAAATGGTCATACTATTAATTCCAATATTGAAATTGTGAGATGTGGGGTTCCACAGGGTTCTGTTCTGGGACAACTGCTTTTTCTAGTATATATTAATGACCTTCCACTTAATATTCCCCATGCAGAAACTATTCTGTATGCTGACGACACTAATATAATAATCAAAGGCTGCAATAATTCTGAATTGCAAAATTACGCTAATACTGTGATGACAAATATGATGCATTGCCTAACTAATAATAAATTACTACTTAATAGCCCACTTTATAATATCATTGAAATACACAGATAAAGATACCATATGCAAGATAAGATTGCACATATGAATAGTAAATCAGCTTTACTGTTTGTTATATATATCAACAAACAGTAAAGCTGATTTACTATTCATATGTGCAATCTTATCTTGCATAAGGTATCTTTATCTGGGGATCAGCTACTGAAATAAAAGCTTTATTTGTAACACAAAAGAAAATAAGAAGAATGTTTAATCTAAGTAAAGGGACTCATTGTAGGAAATATTTCAAGGAAAGTAATATATTAACACTGCCATGTCTGTATATCTTAGAACCCGTTTGCTTTATAAATAACATGCAATACTTAAAAAAAATAACACTATTCATGATCATTATACTAGGAATAGTACTAAATTACATATACTGGGATCAAGATCGTATAAAAAACTTAACTCAGTACTTCATAAAGGGATACACATGTATAACTTAATCACAAAGGAAATTAAAAACAATGATAAGAAAAGGTTCAGAAGAGATGTGAAATAATTTTTAATAAATCAGTGCTTCTATAGTACTCAAGAGTTCTTCAAATACTTTAGACACCAGATTAAGTAGAGTGAATGATTACACGAGAATAATTTTATGTTACTATCATGAATATCTAATGGTTGTCAATTCTTGTAAGTTTTCTATATTTGCTTCTATATTTTCTATATTTGATACCATTTAATCTGATTATTGCATGCAGAATTGATTAATTCTGTATTTTCTATATTTCCAATTTGTATTGTTTGTTCTGTATCTTGAAAAAGCAAATATTTCTGTATAGAAATTAAATACTAAATAAATAAATAAATACTGACTGTCCTAAAATGGAATAAATAAATGAGATTCATAATACAGGGTTACTACAAATGATTCATTAGTTTCAATCAGCTCTATTTTCCAAAGTGTTGCACTTACAACAGTGGTTTATGCATCAAAATAACCAGAAACTTGCCAAGTTTATTCTCTCACTCTACAAATGTTCTATATGTGTCCCTTGGGTGACATGACATACATCCAGGTGATAATACAGTTCGTTCCAAACATTCTAGAGCATCATCAAGGCAGTGGCCATTACTGCTTTGGTGATGCATTCCTTCAATTGTACCAGTGTTCTTGGTAGTGCAGGTATGTAGACACGGTTCTTCAGGTACTTATAGAGGTAGAAGTCACACTGATAGGTTAGGTGACCTCAGAGGCCAAGGAGTCAGAGCCTGGTTGTCTGCACCAACACACCTAATCCACAATGAGGAAGTTCATGGTTCAGGTACTTGCAAACATCACTCTTCAAATGAGGAAAACAAAGTTGACAGAATCATTATTCAGTTGTGGAAATAACAACTGCAACATAACCAGGTAAGATGTACCCCGTAGACTTCCTTTGCACTGTGTCATGCTGCCATCTGGCATAACGTATGCAAACTTCATGAGTTTCCAGTTTTTTTTTATGTATAAACCATTGCTGTAAGTGCAATACTTTGGGAAATATCGCAATTTGAAAACAAATGCATCATCTGTAGTAACCCTGTATGATTAAACATCTCTAAAATTTAAATAATCATAATTTTCCAATAGACTCCATCTCAATTGTGGAATTTCTAGGAACGAGCAGGCAGATATGTTGGTTAAGAAGGGTTCCAAAATTGCTCAAACAAAACAAAAAAACCCTATGATCCCAGTTAAGAGATTAACAATTTATCACAACCAGTGACAAATGTCTTACATTCACTGAAAAACTTAATTGTAAGGCTCTAAACAACTCAAAATTTACCTAGAAAATCACCTGTTGCAGTATTTACGAGGGCAGTTCAATAAGTAGTCATGTTAGGAATGAAGATGCTGGTTTTTCAAACACAAATTATAATTTGTGTTTGGAAAAACCAGTGTCAATAATTATTTATTTCTTAACATAGTCCCCCCTTGAACACTTCTCCCAACGCTTCTGCCATTTTTTAACCCCTACAAAGAATAAGAATTGTCAAGCTACACAAAATATGCCTGTCTCCATGATGAACTCATTTGATCATCTGATCCTGCGAGCCATTTCTTCATGTTAGGGAACAGGAGAATATCGGGGGTGTGTCAGCAGTTCATAATGCAATTCATGCAGTTTGATGGCAGCAACTCTGGATGAGTGTGCTGGGGCATTATCATGGTGAAACGTTCGTCATATGGGGCAATGTCTCCTTCAGCTGTTTGTTGAATTGAGCCAATAACTCACTGTGGTATGCTCCAGTAATCGGTTTTCCTTTTTCCAAGAAGTCAATGAGTATGACAGCATTTGCATTGCAAAAAAATTGTCACCATCTCTTTTTCGGCTGATGGGACCGTCTTTGCCTTCTTTGGAGCAGATTCTCTGGACACAACCCACTGTTTTGATTGTTGTTTGGTTTCTGGACTAGGGGTCAGATTTTGCCCTATTTGCCTATTTTATTCCTTTGTTCAGAAACATAGGCTTTTAAGTTATAAGCACGTTTCCTACAATTATTAGCCTAATTTATTAGTTTTATAGTGCCTATAAATGCCTATTTCATACGTTTGTGCCTATTCTGCTTATTAGCACCTAAAGCTGCCTTTTTTGCCAATTTCTTCTGCTTGTAGGTAATTTGTGACAACAGGTTTTGCATTTGTTGGTTTCAACGTGAAGTTTTCAGGGAAGAGAAATGTCTTACTTCTGCACATTGGATATGCAGCAGTAAGAAACTTCTCTTCCCCAAAACTTACAACAATCCCAAATTCAGTTTTTTTGTCTTAAAATTAATAGAGACAAACTTCAATAATATAAAGCTTTTTTTTTTTTTCTAGCAGCACTACATAAAAGTCGCATGACCCTTTAAATAAGCCTACACCTCTATCGTAGCCACTATTACGTAATTTTAAGCCCAGATTTCTCAGATTCCATATTTTCTACATTTTCCTAACTTCAAAATGTTCCACAGGATGCAGTTTTCTATTAACCTGTATGAAATTCTAAACATGCCTGTAACAGCAACTGCATATTAAGTGTACCTGCATATTGTGTTTTTGTTATTTGTACTGAAAAGGATTATAATGCTTACTTCTTAATGCAAACGCTTAGGAAAATAAAAATTTCTAAATTGGTATGACTATCTTTTTCCGTCGTTGATATGGCGAAGACAAATATTTCACATAGGTACAGGTCATTAATAGGTTAAAATGGGCGCAACTAATGCATGGATGTTCAAACTCTGGCAAAGATATGTAGATGACATATTTGCCATAGTACCAAAAAAACACATCAGTGATGCACTAAAACTTTTAAATATTCAAGAAAAAAGCATCAAGTTCACTGTAGAAGTTGAAAAAGACGAGTATTTACCCTTTTTAGATCTAAAAATAAGAAAACCAACACAGACAACTACACAAAAGCTAATGGCTACAATCCAAGATCCCACAAACAGGCAATCTTAAATAGTTTAGCACACAGACTGGTCAACATCCCTCTCACAGCAGAAGAATACAAAATAGAATACAACAAAATTATTGAAATAGCACTGAAAAATGACTTTCCCAAGTCACTAGTAGACAAAAAAGTGAACTTAGCAAAAAAGAAGAAACTACTAAAGGAAACCACAACCCTCTCAGCTACAGAAACTAAAATGATCTTCATAAAATTCACTTACCATCCATGGGCCTTTGATAAATTCAAAAAGGTCTTCAAAAAACAAAACATTCAACTAGCACCAGTACTCCTTAAAAAACCTAATTTGCTCAAACATCAAAGATGCCATTCCATCTAACAAAAAATCTGGTATATACCAAATTGAATGCTGTGATTGTAGTCAAATTTATATTGGAAAAACCAAAAGAAATTTAGAAGCAAGAGCAAAGGAACACTTTAGGAACATAAAATACAAACAATTAGAAAAATCAGCAGTTGCCACGCATTTTTGGAAAAAAAAAAAAAAAAAAAAAAAAAAAAAAAACACAACATAAATCCACAACCAAAATTACTAAAACATACAACAGGAAAACAAAAACTGTCCACATGGGAACAAATCTTCATTTCAAAAACTAGGAACAAAGTATTCAATTTCGACATCCCCCAGAAAGATTTGTTCAGCAAGTTCCTCGAACTGCCACCAGAGGAGACTGATGACAAAATATTGCCAGCTACACCAATGAGAACCAGTCGATGTCTGGCTGAGGATAGAGGGAAGGCCTCTGAAACTAGTTCCGGGAAAATTTAAAAGTAAGTGTTGTTTAGTGTCATTAATCGACACCCAATAAATTTAATTTATACAACACTGTTTTCAACACTTTCATGAAAGGATTTATATTCAATATTTTGTGGCAAAGGAATCTAGTACCAATACAACTGACAGATTACCTTTCTGCTGGGTCTAAACAGATAAACCCTCTTTACATATTTCATTGTTACATTAGATGCTCTTTTTTATTACTGATTGCTAATATGTTTTTCTTTATTTACAAAATTATGTATGTTACTAATTATATTGTGATAAATGTACCAAAGCCATTGCAGCCAATTGAACTACCAGGACAGAACAACAGACATTCAAGTTCTATGAAATCCCCATAATCAGCAGCAATTTATCAAATTTGAAAAAGGTTTTATGTCAAGAATACTTAACTTTAGAAAATTGTTGCACCAGCCAATGTATAAAACTTTGTATTGCAACAATGAAATAAAAGGGGATTTTGTTGCAAGTTTTCAAAGAAAGGAAGATCAAAGTATATGTACTTACATAAGAATAAGGGTTCATAGTGACCAGTGATGTCCATTTTCATGTTTTGTATAAATATCTACAAACTGAAGGAGCTTTCCATCATTAGAGATGAGTAGTCTAACTACAAATTACAGAAATATCTTGTAAAAATTGGTATGTGATAATGGTTGGTTGTTGACTTCTAGTCCATCTTTTGCCTGCTGCTGATATAACTGAACTTAATGCTGAATAGCACATAAACTTTTTTGCATAGTTAGGCCAATTTTCTTAACTTCACATCAAACTTCATGTATGGTTAAACATACATTAACTCTGAACTCTAGCACCTTCTCTTATTTGGGAGAATGAGCAAGAGAAGAGAGAGCATTAAACAATGTCTTCATACAGAACTTCTGAAAAAGTAATTACTAGCACTTGTAGATATAGTGTTGCACTTAATGTTCAAGCATAATGGAGATAGGAACAGGAACAAAATTAAACTTTTAGAGAGCAAAAAAGACACTGTTCATTGTATTTTCTTTTATTTCAAAGCTTTTTCTTTTAATAGACTGTACAACAATTTTCACCAAAAAGTGAAAATATATTTTTTAAAAGTAATAACATAGATTTTTTATAATTAATAATTCACTCCCCATTCTACTTGGTAAAATAAAAGTAACAATCCCTCTTTAAAAACATAAACAGCTGGCTACTTAAATTGCAGTCATTGATGTAATTTAATTCCCCCCTCCCCTTTTCTTGCCTTTTATTATCACAAGGTACGTTATTAACATAAGATGCATCTCTGACTGATTCAAAGTAACATCTTTTGGTATCCAGTTAAAAAATAAAAACAAGCAATACTTATTCACGGGGATAAACAACTCAATTTTACAGTGTACATTATATACAGAATGTGCAAAAGTTAACTTCTCAGTCATGCACAGGTGAGAACCAAATGACCAAAATCTATAGCAACAATCTGATTAGATTATGAGTCATAGAAGAAAATAATTGAATGTGATTCTGCAGTATGTTCAATCCAATGACTGTAATACATCACACAAAAAACTGCAGTAGCAGAATTCAAAGAAAGCTAGTATAGCTACTATTCATGCAAGCCAGTCAGCAATCTATGCATTTATTTTGTTTCCCATTTGTTATTGCACTGTTTTTGTTGTTAAATTTAGCTATTTGCTTCATTTGTCACTTAAGCCCAATGCTAATTTATTTGTCACCTTGTATTATTAACAAGATAGTTGTGAGGGAATATTAACTGTTTGATAAGTAAGACTATAGAATTTAATGTTTAATAAGATCAATAGGATGTGGCACATAGTGGCTGTCTCACTGTGATATAGTGATCACCCCAGAACAGCAGATTATTTGCATACTATAATCACGAAATGTTCAACGCACCATAAAAAACAATTCAAACACTACTTCTTAATTATATTTATGGAAAACACAAGAGTTAAGATCAATTTATACTGGAAATAATAATGCATCTGCTAAAGGATATACAGATACATAGTGTTCTAAAACGCTTGCCTGAAGAGCTCAATCTTGTGACTGCAAAACACCACTTTCTGAAGAAATGATCCTTTAAAAATGTGCAGATATCCTTATTTTTAGCTTTTTGTTATATTCATAAAAACATTATACCTTGAAACTGAACACTTCCAGTAGTATTCATTTCACTCATAGTGTGTACACATTCAATTTTAATTTTCTTAAGCACTTAAACTATTTTAATTTCTTTTCATTATTCTTTAATAGTTTCTTTAATTACTCTTGAAATTTTTAGCTTACCAAAAACAAGTTTCTAAGACTGTTAGATATATTTTTATTCTGAAGTAACAATCTCCACAAAGCAATGAAACCCTCAGTCTTATAATCTGAAGTCAAATTGCATTGAGGTATGCAAGAGGTTATACTTTTTAGAGCATATTAATTCGTGACACTCACAACCTAGAAAAAGGATATCAAACACATGTATAATAAAACATTTTTAATTAGCAATAATGACTTTCATTTGAAAAACACCCAGAAAATAATTTATATTAATATGAATAAGTAAATCAAATAAAATCAAACACTGACAAAAAGATGTAGTCAAACTTAACCTTTGGTATTTCAACCAGGAAATACTTAATTGCACAGTGAATCTTGTTCTATTATATCTTTATATTTTATCTTGTCTGTTTTAGTCAGCAATCATTCTACTAACTTTTTATTTTGATTTCAACACGGTTTTGATGTAATTTAGTGGCTGAAAATACTACAAACATTTGAAAGTAAAATTTCACATCATATATCTGTAAATATTATCATCTTATGAGATATACAAGTTTTAATGACTTGCTTTAAATTCCCAGCTATAAATAATGAAATGGATTCAATTTAACTAACTTCACAGAGAAGTTTTGCATATATGAAAGCTTAGAATTTAAATTTTGCTAATACAGCTTACATGGTCTTATTATAAGCATGTTGAGGGTGAAATAGTTACATTTCATCTATCAAATTTCCCATTATAACCTTTTGGGAATGATGACATGTTATTTTCGTTCTAAATTGTACTATGTTAGGTGCAGCATTCCTTCACATCTGATTATACAGCTTGAAATGCTACTCCTGTTTCAATTTAACATTTGTGAAATTTCTTCGGCTCTGATTTTTAGGTTTCTTTAGGTTTGCCCTATGCAAAACTTCTCACAATCCTCTGTTATTTCTGGGTTTACTGATTGGTGGGATTTCATTTTTTGTTTCCGAATTTAAAAATTTTATCAATAAGCATTTATTGGTGCCAGAATGATGTTTTGTTCTCTAAAGATAGTTTTGAATTTGCTAAATACTTTTGGGTGGAGGTGAATGCCCTGAATGTGCTGTACCTTCTTTTTCTGTGGATAATATGCTTGCATCCTTCATGGTTTTCTTTAGCTTAGCCTTTTTTAGTCTTATTGAACTCTAGACCTTTACTATATCCATTTTCTTTTGCTATAAGAAGAATAGCTTTTGTACCTTGCAGTATTCTACTTTATGGGTATGTTGACTAGATTATGTGTAACATCATTTATTATTACATGTTTATGTCTAGACAGTTCAAAGCTACTATTTTGTATGTAACTTTCAAACTGGACTGTCTTCCTGAAAATTCTGAATTTTATTTTTGTGTTGTTCCTGATGACATTTAGATCCAACTAGAGATGTCCACTGACTTCCTTTTCTATTGTGAATTTGAGTGTTCTTTTTCCCTGCAAACTGATAAGCTTAAATGTATTGTCTAAATATCTATCTGGAACTACTGAAAAGATGACAACATTTCAGTAGAGCAGCTGCACTTCCATAAAGTCCCTGGCAATGGCAGCGATTCCAGCTGGCGAGCTATCCAACTATCACACGTGCAACCTGTATGCACGAAAGTCAGCTGGACGAGTAAACTACTGTATGAAACAACGTTCTGTGTGGTTGCAGAATATGGTGAAGTCAGTTAAGCTGGTGATGTGTGGCAATGCTTGCATAAACATAAATTATCACGTGAAATTGCTATTGTTTCTTACATGAGCGAAGTAGACGATTTGGATGGCATCACAGAGCTGGATGGGACTCGCTTCTAAGCTAAGCTCTTTAAATACAGGGACTTTATGGAAGTATGGCCCCTCTACCCATAGCAGTCCCCACCCAGGGAGCCAACTGGACTATTACTCTGGAATTCTTTGATTTGGGAAGCATAATCAGGAGCAAAATTAGCAACAGTTTTGAATGGACACCATATTTTTCCAATATGCCTGTTGCATCATCCATATTCAACTCCCAAAATGTTTGGAGGACCACGCCTGCCATTGGTCAACAGGTCCAACTTACATAGCTATAAATCTGCAGTTTCTAGCATGAGGTTTATCACAAGATGTGACTGCCTAGAAAAAAAACTTATATAAAACTGGAATACTTCATTGTATGCTGTGCTGTCGAGATGAAGAGGGATAGTGAACACCTAGAACATTGTGTAGCACTTCAAAACTATCAAGATTGAACCTCTAAATATTGAGAAGGAAGGAGGAGAATAACTTCATTGTTAATTCCTGAGCATTACACACAAACACATACATGCACCTCAGTACCAAACCTTAAAATTATTTTTACTATAATAGATTAGTGTTATGAAGAAATTTTCCATTATTAAATTATAATTATTAAAAAGTTGATTTTATTTATTGTATCTTGTGCATTAGCGTATATTAAAATGATCAATAAACTCTTTTCTTTTCGAATTTGAAAGATTTAGTAAGAATATTGAAGATCTAATGGGAAAGCCACTTTTATGTGCTTCAAATATACTCGTAAATAAATTTGCCCAAAAAGTTGAATTACCCATTACTAAGCTTAACATGTGCCTGTAGTATTTAACATTAAAGGAGAAGTAATGTTCAACACATAGTTAATGAACTGTGTTGTTCTACTTTCAGTCATTTCATTTCTATTGTAGTTAGTCATTATCTTAACATTGCCTGTAGTTTTTCTGTTGGTATGCTTGGGAATAGGAATGTGACATCAAATGAAACCAATCTGCCATTTTTGTTTAATTCTATGTCTTTAATTTTTTCTACTAAGTTTTTCTATCTAGTAATTTTATATATGTAAGGTGGAGGGGAAAAAAATGTTTATTACTACTTAATATTGACTTACTTCATTTATTTTTGGTAAATGAGCCTGTATTCATAGTTTCAGTGCAAAGATGGGTGTTCTATCTGATTTTAAGATGAAAGCCTTAAGCCATGGAAGACAAGTTAGTCATCTGATGAGTTTGTTACGGAAGTGCAAGGATTCAAGTTGTGCGATGTCAGGCATGTGCATCTGTAGATCACAGAGTATTGTAAACCTGATTACAACATGACTGAGTCAGTTTGTACTTGACAGTAATTATGACTAATAGCAGTAATGTGGAAGCAGTTGTATTTCTGTTAATATGGAAAAATCTCTTTTTGATTGTGTAAGTCAGGGAAAGTGCAAAGTGTCTAGTGTGTGATAAAGAACTACAGTTATGAAGAAGTTTAATTTACAATGGCATTATATATTTATCACACAAAGGAGTATGACATATATCAGGAAGAGGAATGTGATGTACTGTTAACAGAATTGAAGGCAAGGACCCATGTAAAAGATTATCAAATTAGCGAATCTTCTGTTCAGAGGGCTATAGAATAGCTCTACATATAGCAAGAAAACTGCAGTCATTTACAGAAGCAGATTTTGCTGAATAGATTGTGATGGCTGCAGAACAAATATGGCCACATTTGGTGGAAAATTTTGAAGGAGTCAGATGAGTATGCTTCGTATTCAAGAAATGAGTGCAAATGTTAAAGAACAATTAAATGATACAGCTCATAATTTTCTGAAGTACTCGTTAACTGTCAAGAGTAGCAATGTGTCAGATATTGCACAACTAGCAATTTTTATTAGAGGGATGATAAGTTGAATATTAGAAAAGAATTATTAGAATAAAACCCCCTTCAGGATACCACTATCAGATTGGACCTATTTCAAAGTGTTGAAGGAGCTATTGAAAACTAAGGCTTGAGCTGGAAGAAAATTTTATGTGTCAAAATGGAGTACTATCTATGATGTGCCTAACAAACCAGATGGGAAAACAGTGAACCTTTTCCTGATGCAACAGATGAACTTGATTTCAATCCACTGCATTCTCTGTCAAGAGAATCAATGCACGAAGAACATTTAAGTTGACATGTGTGAAGAAAGTGGTAAAAGTCACAAATTTCATCCTAAGACATCAGCAATTTAAATCTTTTTCTTGCAGAATGCAAAAGTCAATATGACAATATTCCATATCACAATATATACAGAGGTAAAGTGCTTGGTTGTTTCTTTCGATTTCGAGAAGAAATATTACTCATGGATAGTTTAAATTAGCCTATTCCTGAATTGCAACATAAAAACTGGATGTTTGATCTTGCCTTTCTTGCTGATTTAACCATTAACTTAGATGATTTCCACAACACCACAGATATGTATTATAGAGTAAAATCTTTCATACTGACTTTAGCTTTGTGGGTGGAACAACATTTGTGAGAAATATGGACCATTTTTCAAAGTTAGTGCAAGTGTGTGATACTGAGATTAGTGTCTGAAAAACATGTGTCAGTCCTGCAAGATCTTGTACAGTTTGAATTGGGGTTTTAAGATCTGGAAAAACTTTCTTCAGTGTTTAAACTGTTTACTAATCCATATTCAGTTAACATAAAAGAAATCCCCAGCCGCTATCAATTGGAACTGTACATTGTGAGATAACAGCCTAATATGTAGTTTTAGATTAAATATTAATCCAACATTATATCCCAAGAATGCAGAGCAAAGAAACAGAAAAGTAAGAATCCTGTAATCCTGCTTACAGATGCACATGAATAATAACCATTTTATTTATTATTTTTAATGTAATGAATTACATTAATTCAAATAATTGCAGGAATATGAGTGGTACGTATATTCTTTCAAGTGATACAGAATTATATATTGTGTTATATGTTATAGGTAGTTATTTTAGCAATATAGAGGAAGAAAATACTTATATATAATTTGTACAAACACTGTAATGCCATTAATAGATAAACAAAGATAAAAGTAAGTTGTTTTATGACTTTCAAAACACTGTCTTATGTATGTTCAAAATCTCTGCTTCCCACAATACTAACACTCCTATTTTCTTTCCTGTTACCCTGTGTCTAAATTGCACAAAACAATCACAGCTGTTCACCACAAGAAGCTAGAGCATAGTGGCCTTACATCATGGAATTACTTCCTGTCCTTGCCTGCCTTAATGTAAGGTCACAGGAGTCAATCCATTTATCCAAGAGATTATAGACAATGTTACTGCAAATTTCATGTTGCCTTTCTCAGTATGGGAACGAAGTGACACACACCCAATTTTGAATGTAGGACAAATATTTTTCTCCAAATGAGTCATCATTCCTGATAACTGAACATTGTACACCCACCACAATACCATAGAACAGTGTTTCTCAAACTCTTCTGCCTCAAGGATCCCCTTATTATCTAACAACTTGTTTGCAGATCCCCATAGTTTGGTAACTCAGTTTATATGAATGAATTGACTTTTGGTTGAATTTTATAATTGGAATTTAAATAATTACTGTATATATAATTTAAGATATTTTCTTGTATATTTAGTTTTAAATTTAATTAAACCTAACTAGGTTTTTATTTAACTTTAGCTTTACATCACTAAAAATTTGAAATACCACACTCTTTGGATTACCCAAGAATTAATAACATTAGGCACAACATGTTATAAAAATGAATTTATTTTCCATGTAAAGAAATCATTTTTATACATACAAAGAAGTTATTCATGATGTTCTGAATCCATTTGACCATTTCAACAAAGTTAGTATTGGGTTATATGTGTTTGGAGGAATTTAGTAACAGTGTCGTCAAAATTAATCTCAGAAACTATTTGTAGTTGGTTTATTAATACTCGTCACTTACTTGTTTATATTTATGAGAGACTAGTTTCAAAGGCATTCGCCTCCACAAGTAAGTGACGAGTATTAATAAACCAACTACAAATGGTTTCTGAGATTAGTATTGGGTTACTAAAAAGATCAGTTTATGAGGAAAAAGCTTGAAACTTTGTTCATTGGATTGTATTAATGTGAACAATGCAACTGTTTTTTTTTTTTTTTTTTAAATTGAATAAGCTCAGTTAAGCTGGTCTTAATTTTGGTGCTTTTTTTCTCTTAAGTCAGTTTCTGCACTGACAAGTCTGCTTGATGTTGCACAACACTGAAAATATTTGCCCGCACAGACAGATGGTTGGGAAGAGCATAAGTGCTTTGGTAGCAAGTTCATTCAATTCACTCTGCACCAGAAACCAAAATTTTGCAAGTTCATTTTCCTGGTATATAACCTTCCATCCTTTGCTGTTAAATAACTATTAGTTGGTCCTGTTTTTTGTTTTTTTTGTTTTTTGTTTTTGTTTTTCCGAAAGGCTATCAATGCTGCCTATGTCTTTTTTTCTGGAAAGGATACTTTATCCACTCATTCTGATCATCTACCGGTGCCGGAAAGTACTTCCTCAAATTCCTTTCTTGGAAGTGTTGAAAACAGTGTTATGATAAATTAAATTTAAAGGGAGTCGATTAATGACACTAAAAGTAAAAGTAAGTGTTGTTTAGTGTCATTAATTGATTCCCTTTAAATTTAATACTTCCTCAAAGTTTATGATAGGCCATTCAGGTGTTCTACTATGGCTTCTTCAATATTTTTAGGCAAAGTTTCTTCTGATGAAGTAAGAAATTGTTACAAAATAGAAAAGGAGCTAAGGATTTCTTTTCTACACAACCTTTCCACACTTGAAGTTTCCCTATCATTCAAAGTATAAACTTGAAAGAAGCGTAGAGACAGTGAAGCACAACTTAGCACAAAAGTGAACCGAGAAGATATTGACACATTGTTTCACTCACACTGTTTATTCACAGGACATGTTTCAAGAGCTTTTGCTCTTATCATCAGCTGGTACTTGACTAGTGCAAAGAAAGAGGAAACCACTACAATTTGCACTAGTTGAGTACCGGCTGATAAGAGCAAAAGCTCTTGAAACATGTCCTGTGAATAAACAGTGTGAGTGAAGCAATGTGTCAATATCTTCTCTATTCACTTTTGTACTTCCCTATCATTGCTTCAATTTTCTCATGAACCGTGAAAACATCTGGTTTTGGTCCTAGCAATTTTTGGTTTCATTCATTTAAGTGTGAGAAGATACTAGCTAGATATGTCACTTTGCACAACCTTTCAAAATCACACAGTCACTTGCTGAGGGGAAACTTTTCGTGGCTGCTGTCTTCAAAAAATAGTCTTACTTCATCACGTAATTCAAAAAATCGCGAAAGAACATTTCCATAAGAAAGCCAGTGAAAGTCTGTGCAAGAACAGTTGTTTATGTTCGCTTCCCATTTCTTCACATAGTTTCTTGAATAGCCATGAGTTAAGAGGATGGGCTTTAATTTAGTTCACAATTTTAACCAAGTGTTCTAATGTTTCTTTCAAATGTGGTGAAATTTATTTTACAACCAATGCCTCTCTATGTATCGAGCAATGAGTCTACTTAATCTCAGGGTTGACAATCCAGTGTTGTATCCAGACATCGCTGAGGCTCCACCGGTGCTTACACCAACACAAATTTTCCACTCCAAACCTTGCTCTGAAATAAATCCATCAAGTGTCTTAAAGACATCCTCAGCAGTGTTATGCAAGACTTCCCTACAAAACAATAGGTCTTCAATAAGCTCTTTCTCGTGTTCCTAATGTACAAAAGCTAACAAATGAGACTTGTCAATGAAATCAGTACTTTGGTCAAGTTGTAAAGCATACATTGTTAAATGTTAATCTCATAATTAGCTGGTCCAGGACATTTTCAGACATATCAACAATTCTATGTTTAACTGAATCATTTGATAGTAGGTCTGTGTTCAACTCTTTGGCAGCTGAGTCACCAATCATTATGCTACACATCTTTTTAGCTGCTGGCAATATTTATTCCTCTGCAATGTTATATGGCTTGCCACTTTTAGCAATGAGTAACACTACTTCATAGGAAGCTAATGTTGCTTTTTCAGGTTTTTGTTCATCTTCAGTTCCAGCTCAAACAAATCCGAAACTTAAATATTCTTTGTTGTATTTTTGCCATTTTACTTTACGCAGATCGGCAGAACAGCAAAGAGTTATACTAGTATGCTCACACTACAATTTGCCTCTTGATTGCCAGTTATTGTACACTTATGTTTAATTGATCCAGTGTGTAACCAACAATTTATGCTGAACGATGCAAATAAATTCTCACGATTCACAATTACAAACTGTCAGGACAATCAAACGCTATCATCACTGGCTTCAACATAGCGATAATGACTGGTTTGTTGTTCTGCGTGTGTACATGTAACCGGTGTCAGTGACAGCACTGACTTAGATCTGTGCGCGCAGACTTGGCTGACTTCACCCGCACCGCAGCTAACCGCTCACATTCGTACGGTTGCATCGCTGCTATTATAACATTGCAGTATATGCTCCCAACTGTTATGTTGATTGCACTTCACAGCTGCGTTTCATCGTTACGATGTAGCTGCATAGAAAATGTTAAGTAAAACATATGTAGTTCGGCACTGAGCAGATAAGCGACTCAGTAAATACAATTCTACGTTTTCTATAGTTTTAATTCAACATTATAACTTGACTTAAGCGACCCCCTCGCGAGCCCCGGGACGGGTCCGCAGACCACACATTGAGAAACACTGCCACAAAGGGCCTGCCTTGGTAGCAGAGATGGTATGTGTCTACCTCATGTTCAAGAGGTCCCGAGTTCGAATCTCAGTCAGGGTGAGTTACTTGGATAAGATTTTTCCAGAGTTTCTCTTATCCTGAAAGATGAATATCAGGTAACTCTAAGCTCTATGGACCCTGGGCTCATTTGAGCATATTTTTTTCTCATTGATGTCTAAATCAATTTTACATAGGTGGTTGTTTGTTACGAAGGATATTTAGACAAGATATGCACCAGTTTGATATCTGCAACATGATAAACACCTGCCATTTTTTTTTTTTTTTTTTTTTTTTTTTTTTTTGCTTTTGGTATATCTGTTAATTTTAATTTCTTAATGCCTAGTGCTGTAAATTTGTATCATTTTAATCCATTCCCTTAATAAAACATACACATTTTGGAATTCTTGTGAGATAATGCACTTAGTGTACAAATAACAAGGAAGTTATATTCAGCATTGCAGGTATCTATAGAGAAGAATTAATAAAAAAATATAAAGGGCAAATTATCTGGAAGAAATGGGGGTATATGGGTCCAACAAAAACCTTAAATGTGTGTTTTATCCCAACAGGTAGCAGAAGGGGAAACTGTTCACATTCTGTAAATGAAAGAACACAAAACACCAAATGGCTAATAAATTTAGATTAGGCATAATACATATAATTCCACAAAATAGATACAAGATTTCATAATTATGACGTGCACAGCCAAACTTTCAAATACTAAGATTGTACTTGTTTTCCTGCCTTTCTTCTTCTTCCTTCCCAACAATTGGTTAACTTATCATGGAAATGCTGCGTTCTTTGATATAGCGCTGCCAATGTTTTAATTTTATCACCAAGTTCCTTCATATGTTATTGGTTAATGTCATATTTGGCAACAAAGCCATTTGCATTCGTGCATTCCAATATTTAATAGTATAATTTTAAAACTTTTATTATCCAATCATTTCAAATGGCCTTTAAGGCCTGGCTTATGATGTTGCTGAACCAATTGCTGAGGGTAAATTTAGTATTATTACTTCAAACTTTCATCTCTACATTAGTTATGATATTCTGTCTATACACCCCTAGGATACAGCATCATATGGTTTAAGAAAAATAGTTTTAAAATGAAAATATTAATATACTAAGAGGCATTTTTGTGACCTTATCATAACCTGCCTCCTGCATGCTTCTTTTATGTTAGAAATTTACTATGACTGCAATAAAAATTACTACAGCAAAACCGAGTGTCTAAAGTTATTTGGGAAACCAAATTCATTTCCATACTAATTTACAATTGCTCTGCTCTCTCAAAATAGTATTGTAATGAAGGTATTTTTTGATAATTTTACATAATAGCAATGCTCTCCATGGGGAGACAGAGAGGAGAAAAAGAGAAACAGTGTGCTGTAGAAGTGTCTTCTGATTTCTGCTTTGCAGTCCAATACACAGAACATAAATTATTCTTTCCTGTGTTCTGAATCACATGAATAAATTTTGCAGTTCAGAAAAGAAAGTTTATATTTCAGATATGTATATAGCTTACAGGCATTTTGAAAACTCTTCTCTAATCTGCTGTTCTGTGGTTACATAAAATATACACACATTATCCGACACATTCATTCTCGAGCACACACAAGCCACCTTGCATTCAAATATATACAATCTCATTGGTGCAAAAAGACGAGATGTGATGATACCACTATTCTCTTCAGAGTGCATCACGATGCCATACCCACTTCTTGTTGGTATGATCGAAGCGATGTGCAAGCCACTGCTGCTCCAGCAACTGATAGCGGCCAGTGCTCAAATAAAGGGGCTTACCACGCCTGCACAGCAAGAAACCTTTAGTTACTTCATATACATTTTTAAAACAACAGTAACCTTATGTTTCATACTGTAAACATAATAAAATACAAGTAAATATGAATTTTTCAAGAAATATACATTATAATGTACTTTTCCAAGTGTCATTAAACTAAAGCAGTTCATCTTAAATGGAGAAAACATTTCAAATATATTAGTTTTAAAAATGCTTTAACACCAATGGAAAACATTTTTGAACCTATCAAAAAACAATTTTTTAGGCTTCATTGGAAAGTTGATATTCATTTTTATTAATACAACAAAGTTCACGTTTATTGTAAAGACATTTTAATTAATGTAAGTCCTATTTTACAGTGCAATAAAATGAATAAGAAAAAGGTGTTCACTATTTTATATAATTGTAATTCTCTAGAAATGGTTTACATGAATAAAGAAATTGTAGTCAAGGTTCTTGTTACTTTTTATCTGAAAACAGGTGAACATATCAATTGAAAATAAATGCTAAAATATCTAAACATTAGTTCTAATATTTCAGGAATAATCTGAGTGGATTGTGACTTTTATACATTTCTTACACTAATAACTAGGAACATGTTTTAGAGATCAATTGCCTCCACTTCCAACCTTAATTTGACTGGTTAAAGCAAAATACTCTGTTTTTAAATGTCAGACATAAGAAACAAAAGTGCATTTTATTTTGCAATAAATTAAAGACATTTCATTCAGGACAATATTAAAGACTAAGCTACTTTCTTCAACTTGAAACAACAGAAAACAAGTCACCAGTGTTCATCATGGCATCTGCGAAGAATGATACCACAAGCTTGTGATCAACTGCTAGGTCAAGGCAGCATAGAGTTTAGCACATGATTGCAACTCACACAAAAATAACTAATGATTAGTAACCTGCAATTCTTAATGATCTATACAAAATAAAAATAGTGAACTATGACAAAAGTAGGCACTTAACGAAAGTCAAGACTGGAAACTATTGATCAACTGCTATTCCATCATATGTTTTGTGCTTTAATTGCTGTTTACTTGAATTAGGATGTTATGAAAAATCTTAAATATTATTTTTTCTTGTCAAATTAAAAGTTGAGAGCCAAAAATTATAATTTTCTTGCGACCACAAATGATCAGATTATACTATAGTGTTTCATATTTCTTAATGATGAAAAATATCATGCATTTAATGGATAATATCCCTTTCAATTATAAACATGACTAAAGATGTAAGAGAAGTTAGGAAAATGGGATCATGAGCTGTTAATGCTTTTCACAAGCTTACTGCTAACTCATTGAATATTTTTGGTCCAGTTACAAATACACACTGTATTTTGGAGTGTTGAGAGTTAACACAACAGTTTGGAAAGCTCTTGGTTTGACATGGAGATGTGACAATATAGTTCTGAAGCACAATCCTTTAGATGCTACAAAATCCAATTACGTACACGTGCTTTCATTTGCTTGGTGATTACAGTGTTGCAAAGTAATTAATCAAACTGTGTAAAATCTGTAATTAGTGACACTTCTATGTAATGCAATTAAACGTAGAGCTTTAAAAGGAACATTAATAGGAAACATTGATCAAATGGCACAAATAAGACTGTATGAATAGTTTATGTGCCATTTCTTTGATGTATACATATTTAACTCATGATTGCCGGTTGTTAGACAAAATCTAACAACTGAGAATATATTGCTCTAATCTGTTTATTTTTTCATTCAAATAGACATAGAGCTCACAATGTCTCAGTTGATATTTCTAAATACAATTCAGGTGGAATTAAGTGTATAAATACAAAGCAAACATTATTGAGAGTGGTATTATTCAAAGCAATGTGCATTAATAAAATTATAAAATAGGAGTATTTATAAACAGTGGAGCTTCATCAATAAAACCTCTTTAGACCACTTGTCAAATTTTGCTCCACTTACATTTAAAATTAGGACATGTTTCAAAGACCACATGTCCTCATCATCAGCTGATGTTCGACTAGTTCTTCAGTTGACTTGCCTCCCTCTCCTGGCGCTGTTCAGTGAGTTGAATGAGCAAAAGTGTTTTTATAGTTTGACAAGTGGTTTAAAAAGGTTTTATCAATGTGCATTGTTAGATCTTTTCTAGCACAGGAGTTATTGCACAACACTGTTCTGCAGTTGGCATACATGACATAAGGCATGTATATCAGGCTCTTGCATTTGCTTTTCTTGGTAGTTGTTGAAACAGGCAACTCTTCAAGTAAAGCTAACATAGCTGAGTCTTATATAGAATAAAAAGAAGTATTTCAGAAAGTGGAGTGCCATTGTTACTAAAATTCCACAAAGTATATACAAGGTTGACTCACTTGCCTAATTTTAGTAATAGCTGAGTCTTGTTGATTTTTATCAGCACACAGGTGTTTATTCTAAAGCACTGTAATGTTTATTTGTGAATATTTTCAACATCAACTGTCCTGCCTATGAGAAACGTAAATTGCAGCACCATAAATTATCATGATTGTGTGTTTTGTATGGTCAAGACTCAGCTGATGATGGGAGCAACAGCTCTTGAAACATGTAGTGAGTGAAGCAATGTGTCAATATTTTCTTGATTCACATTTATTTTACAATTCTTGGTTGCTGGAAATTATTCTTTCCTGATAATGTAAACTATTGTCAAGACAAATCATTGAATTTTATGAAAACAGCTTCCTTGGTCCTTCTTCCTCCCGAATGGCCTCTGCATTACTGGTAAACCTTACGAGATTGAAAAAATCTTAGGCACAAAAAATGTAGGCCTCATTAAATCACACTATTTTTGTCATATTCTTTTTGTGGGTTTAACTATTTCCTGGTCATTCTTTGTTATTGTTTTGAATTTTCCAAAGCTTTACTTCTCTGAAACAAAATGGTGTTTTTATTTTCTCCTGATCATATAAGTAACAATTTCACTTAGCAACCAGTCCTAAAAGATTTGACTGTTGCTTACTGTATCCCCCTATTTCTATTGTACAATCTAGGATAAAAATAGCAACAAATGCTGTTCGTTTGATTGCAATACTGGATGTGCACAGTTGTTATGCAGCAACAATACCACCTGTTAATTATATCAGGCAAATTAGTAAATAAATTCTATAGTAACAACTTCAATTTCATCCATTTCAGGAAAGAAATGTTCCCTTGAGACTTAATAAATGCATATACTTAATGTAATGAAAGTTAAAATTATGATTGGTAACATACTAAAAGTTGACAATTTCCTTTTTCACATTTTTAAACATAGCATAAAATCCTAACAGAATTTTAGTTAATTGATGGAAATTAATCATTTCTTCACACTAGCCCCATATAGGCTAAGATTTTTGATAGCTAGAGTCAACATTAAAAATTCAATGCCATGGCCAGGATTTGAACCACAATCTCCTGGTTTCCGTCCAGTCGCTCTAACCCATTGAGCTACCATGGCCAACGTGCCATCCTGACTCAAAAACCTTAGCCTATATACGGCTAGTGTGAAGAAATGATCAATTTCCATCAATTAACTAAATTAATAAGGGTTAAATGATGAAGCCTGGGACTTAAGTACTTATGAAAGTAAGTCGCCACAAACAGTGTATCTTGGATGCGAGAGCCCTTGTGGTTTACCGGGGAAATATACGAGTCAAATGGAGAATTTAATGTCAGGACGGCACATTGGCCATGGTAGCTCAATGGGTTAGAGCGACTGAACGGAAACCAGGAGATCCGTGGTTCAAATCCCGGCCATGGCATTGAATTTTTCATGTTGACTATCTATCCTAACAGAATTTGTATAAAATTACAAAAAAAAAAAAAAAAAAAAAGAAGAAAGGTTAATAACAGATTCATCAGGAAGATGAAATGACATGGAAACTTACCATTGTATTTATTTACCTAACATGCTACAAGTACATCTGAAGCTTTCAATTGTTAACGATACTTACTTGAGTTCTCGATCCTCTTCTCCAAAGCTATCTAAATACACCGAACCCCATAGACATGCTCTCTTCCCTCGAATCACAATAATGTATGAAGATGTAACAACCAGGTACATGGCAGTACCTCCTCCACAGTCAATTGAATGCTGAAAACAAAATGAGTTAAGCTCAGTAATCCAATGAATACCACTAATCATTCATAACAGCTCATTAAATGAAAAGAGGGTATATTAAAAACTTGGAATGAATCACTATAGCTTGTACTGCCCATGCAAATAGATGTGAGCAGTGAGATGCGCAGTACAAGGAGTGGGGCAAAGAGGTGGTGCCTTGCACGAATGACATCATCCATGTTAAACACAAAGCCACAGTTACTCGCCGACTGACTGGCTGACTGCCTCATGCCACTGTGCATCATGTTTACACTGCTCACATCTATCTGCTCACATCAGGAATTCCCAACCTGGTTATGTGCACTTCCCAGGGCACTTACAGAAAAATGAAATATTGTTATGGAAAACAAGAAACAGAAAGTAGTATTAGAATAAAATTAAAAATTATATTCTGAGCAGAAATTTGTAAAGTGAGTTTTATGTCTCCTCTGGCTGATAGCCCTTTGCATTGTACTGCCACTACCACTGCACTGGTATGTTCTCGGAATTTCACATTCAAGAAGTTTCTTGCTCATTATCAATTCTTCAAGAGTACTTAGTAGTAGTAGTAGTGGTGGGGCTTTAGGGCGCACAACTGCTAGGGTTATTAGCGCCTATTAAAAAACAATAACGTCAAAAAGTTGAAACTGATTGCTCAGCTAAAAGACTAAAAACTTTAAAATAGTAAAAAAGGTCACCAATACAGTGCCAAAAAACTGTATTAACAGAACAATGAGACAGTAAAACTGATAAAACAACTTGCATAAAAGGCTATAAGATAAAAGGTCAATTATGGGAGTCATACACGGGTGCCCAGTCCGCTGCGATGAATAAAACGTAAAACATGATCCACTGCGCATGAAGTGTCTGCCAGCACTTCGGGCAGGGTCGTCGGCAGGTCCAAGGAAACACACAGCTGGGTTAAGAACTGGCACTGAACTAAAACATGCCGCATCGTCATGGGCTCATGACAATGAGACAGAGCGGCGCGGCATCAGAAGATAAAAGATGAACATGGCTAAAACGGCAATGCCCGATACGCAGTCATGCTAAAATCACCTCCTCGCGACGAGATATGCGCGACGAAGTGCTCCAGATGATTGGGAGGGGCTTCACCTCCCTAAGTTTGTTCCCCCGACGGGCATGCCAATGCCTGCTACACATTGACAGGATGGCGCGACATAAATAGGAGCTAAAATCATCTAAGGGAACGCTAGACCTAAAACATCTGGGAGCTAAAACAGCTGCTTTCGTGGCAGCCTCTTTTCCAGAGATGCCTACATGTCCAGGTACCCACACTAAGGATACGCAAGTGCCTGCACTGGCGAGAGTGTGAAGGCAGTCCTGGATCCGCTGTACAAGTGGATGATAAGTGTACAGCAGCCGTAGGCTCTGGAGGGCGCTCAAAGAGTCGGAGCATATAACCCAAGACTGTAAGGCATGCCGACGAACATATATAAGAGCTTGGTAAATACCAAACAGCTCTGCCATAAAAATCGAGCACTGCGGTACAAGACGAAAGCTAAAACTCTTCCGACCGTGAATAAAAGCACATCCCACTCCCGTATTATCCTTCGAGCCATCAGTGTAAATAAAACTACAGGGTCGGTACTGCGCCTGAACTTCTAAAAAGCCCGAACGAAGGATAGAATCTGGCGTCGACAATTTCAGCATGGACAGCAGGCTCAGATTTACCTGGATCTCGGAGCGGAGCCATGGGGGAAATCGGGTTTCTCCTCTGCGAAATGTCACAGGCAAATCGACGTCCAACAGCCGAAGTAGAGAGCGAAACCGAACGCCAGGAGGAAGGAGGGCCAGGGAGCGCGCTGAGTATTGACGGTCCAGAGAATCATCAAAGACAAGCTAAACGACGAATGTTCCGGCAAACTAAGAAGCCGGCAAGCGTAACTACACAGGAGGACATCACGCCGATAGCGAAGCGGAGGTTCAGCGGCTTCCGCACAAAGGCTCATGACCGGACTTGTTGGAAAGGCGCCAATACTCAAACGGATACCACGGTGGTGAGCAGGGTCTAGGCGTTTTAAAATCGACGGTCGAGCCGACGAATACACAATACAGCCGTAGTCCAGTTTGGATCGGATAAAAGAGCGATAAAGTCTTAAAAGAACTGTCCGATCTGCTCCCCAGGATGTGCCACATAAAACATGTAAAACACCAAGAGAACGTTCACATCTGGCCTTTAAAAAAGAGACCAACTAATCTTCCTATCAAACACCAATCCCAAAAATTTTGTCTCGTCTGCGTAAGGAAGGGCATCGGCTCCGAGATGCAGAGAAGGTGACGGAAACACTTTCCGGCGCCAGAAGTTTACGCAGACGGTCTTCTCGGCGGAGAACTTAAAGCCGTTTTCCACACTCCAGGTGAAGAGACGATCAAGGCACAGTTGGAGGCGGCATTGTAGGAGAGACGTCCACCGAGAACTACTGTAAATGGCGAAGTCGTCCACGAACAAGGAAGAAATGCCCGATGGGACGCACTCCGCAATGGGATCGATGGCAATAGGAAATAGTGTGACACTAAGTACCGAGCCCTGCGGTACTCCGTTTTCTTGGCTAAAAGCACGAGATAAAACCGAACCCACACGGACCCGAAACACCCTATCTCGCATAAACTCTCGGATAAAAAGCGGTGGTCTTCCACGAATGCCCCATTTATGGAGGGTATGGAGAATTCCGTATCTCCAGCAAGTGTCATAAGCCTTCTCCAGGTCAAAAAACACAGCTACCGTTTGGCTCTTACGTAGAAAGCCATCCATGATGTGAGTGGACAACGAGACTAAGTGGTCGACCGTTGAACGGTAGCGACGAAAACCACACTGAACGTTAGATAGAAGGTGTTGTAATTCTAGCCACCATGTCAATCGCCCGTTTATCATGCGCTCCATCACCTTGCAAAGGCAACTGGTGAGGGAGATCGGACGATAGCTGGAAGGGAGATGGGGATCCTTTCCAGGTTTTAAGATGGGGACAACGGTGGCTTCGCGCCAAGTGGACGGAAAAGTTGCTGTGCGCCAGATATGGTTATATACTTGCAAGAGAAAGTGCTTACCTGCCGAAGACAGGTGCTGCAGCATTAGGATGTGGACTCCATCCGGCCCCGGTGCGGAAGGCCTGGAACAGACCAGGGTCCGCTCCAGCTCTTGCATGGTGAAGAAGGCGTTATAACACTCACGGTTCAAGGAGTGGAAGGAGAGTTCATGCGTCTCAGCCCGGTGTCTGATGGGTAGAAAGTCCGCGGAATAATGGGAGGAACGAGAGACATCAGCAAAAGCACCTCCCAGAGCATCAGCAACCGCTCTAGGGGAAACTACGATGTCGTTGTTAACCCGCAGGCCAGGCACGGGAACACGAGAAACTTTGCCGGCCAAGCGTTGCAGCTTGTTCCAGATCACAGATGATGGTGTGAAGCGGTTAAATGTCTCCACAAAGCGCTGCCAAGATGTCCTCTTGCTAGCCTGAATGACGCGACAGGCATTGGTTCGTAAGCGCTTAAAAGTGACCAAGTGATCCAGAGTAGGATGGCGCTTACATGCCCGCAGTGCTGCCCGGCGTGCACGCACCGCCACCCGGCATTCGTCGGTCCACCAGGGAACGGGTAAACGCCGAGGTTGGGCTGACGAGCGAGGTATAGCACGTTCGGCGGCAGAGGTGATCACAGATGTAACGTGCTCTACCATCTCGTCAACGTCTTCCGATACACGGGAGTCGAAAATAGCCAGGCCGCAAAAAAGAGGCCAGTTCGCTTTGTGTAGCTGCCAGGTGGGTACACGGGACGATGGTGTGTAATTCGAAAGCAGGCTAATCAGGCAAGGAAGGTGATCGCTGGAGAATGTGTCCGAGACGACGTTCCACTCAAAACGATGAGCAAGCTGTGCCGAGCAAACAGATAGGTCCAGGTGAGACAGGGTGCTGGTTGAATCAGAAATAAAGGTAGGTTCGTCTGTGTTGAGAATAGAGAGTTGATTCTGAAGAAAGAATTCAGCTAGGTGCTTCCCCCTTACGCAAGCCCTAGGAGATCCCCAAAGAGGGTGTTGGGCGTTGAAGTCCCCCACAAGCAAGAAGGGTGTTGGGAACTGGGACACTAGATCTGAGAGGTCCGCAATGGAGAAGGGAGAAGAAGGCGGTAGATACATGGAACATAAAGTAAAAGAAAGGCCAAGGAGTGTGAGAGAAACGGCTACGGCTTGCAATGTAGTAGAGAGTGGAAGAGGTTGGCAAAATATATTGTCCCGGATTAAAAGCAGAACACCCCCATGTGCAGGAGAACCGGGCTCCGGTGGTAAGTCAAATCTCACCGGAGTAAAACCAAGAAAGGTGAAAGTATCCTGCTGGTGAAGTTTCGTCTCCTGCAGACAGAAAATACTGGGGAACAGCGAATTACCCAACAATTGTAGCTCAGATTTACGCCTGCACACGCCACGTGTATTCCACTGTAGAATGGACGTCCTGGGGCGAATGGAAAAGTCTGGTCACTAGATTCACTTGGTCGGCGGCTGTCATTTTAATTTGCCCTTCTGATTCCGCGTGGGACTCGGGCTTTTGGGAGCACTTGCCTCGTGCTCCATAGGCTCCTCAGGTGGAAGAGGGTCAGGGTCACTTGATATCGAAGTGAGAGGCAGAAAACTGTTGCCAATACTTAAGGCTGGAGGGCAAAGCCCATTCACGCGACTGCGCCCCCTGGTATCTTGAGAGCGATGGCGCCGAGGAGGTGAAGGGAAACTGGCCGGAGCGGCACACTTGCCGCTGGTGGATGCCGGAGGGTCTTTAATTTCCGGGTCTCCGTACTTACAGAAACAGTTTTGGAGCGGGCGGTATC
Organism: Mantis religiosa; assembly: GCA_030765055.1. Classification (NCBI taxonomy): domain Eukaryota; kingdom Metazoa; phylum Arthropoda; class Insecta; order Mantodea; family Mantidae; genus Mantis; species Mantis religiosa. The sequence continues at coordinate 120,019,606 of CM060949.1, read as the reverse complement.
GGGAGTTGGCACTGCTACATGAGGAGCCACAGCGGAAGGTGCGAGGCAAGTTTGAGTGCCCATGTCACGCTTTGGTACTGGTTTGGAAAGAACAGAACTAAAAGTACCAAACTTCAGGAGAGAGGGCTGTCGAGCTTGATGGCATTTGCAGGCTTCCGAGAACGATAGATGCTCTTTCACACGCAGCTCCTGGATCGCCTTCTCATCCTGGTATCACGGACAATCGCGGGAGGTCGCCGGGTGGGGACCTTGGCAGTTTACACAACTGGGAGCAAATGGACAAGCTCCGTCATGACCGTCCTTTCCACAGTTGACACACACCGTGACAGCAGCCTTACAAGAGGTCTTAGTATGGCCATAGCGTTGGCACTGGTAACAACGCATAGGCCGTGGAATATGCGGGCGGACAGGAATAACTTCATAGCCTGCCTTGATCTTCTGAGGCAGGTTGAGTCGATCAAAAGTAATGAAGAGCGTGCAGCTTGGAACCAGAACACCATCACGCTTGACTCGAACACGGTAAACGTCCGTGACACCCTGGTGCGCCAGATACCCTTCTATCTCCTCTTCCGGCATACCGTCCAGCAGGGGGCTGGTGATGACGCCCTTGGAAGAGTTGAGGCTCCTGTGTTTCTCCATACGGATAGGGTATCCATGTAGGAGTTTTGCCTTCATTAACTTCTCAAACTGCGTGGCACTGTAACTCTCAACTAAGAGGGAACCGGAACGTAGGCGAGTACAGGATTTAACTGGACCGGCGATTTTGTCTAGACCCGACTGAATAATAAAAGGATTTACCTTAAGGAAGGACTGACCCTCTTCGGTACGGTGAATTACTAGGTAATGCGCATATGACGACACATGTACCTCTTTTTCATCAGTGACTTGTTAACGTTTTTTCGGTGTAAGTGTAGCCATAAGTAGCTTAAAGTAAATTTCATCCCCCAGTACTCCCCACCCACCACGGAGCCCAACAAGGGGTCATCCCACTGGGATGACAGGGCTATACAGGGGATATAGCGGGTGCGCCGTCCCACTCACCCTGGAGTTCAGTGTAACACCTAGTCGTGGCCGATTGACTAGGGGTGGGTTAGTCCCTAGCCTCCCGTTTAGGTGAAGCAGTAGCCAAAGTGGTGTATTAGCAATGTGCACTCTCCCCGAATTCAGAAAAGGACTGGAACGAGCTCAGATGCATCCAACCACCAGGACAAACCTTTCCACCGACACGGGTGTCTACGCACGGCCTACACGTGGGTGGGCTGTTGACCATCTCCCCCAGCCACGACGAGGAGCCCACACGAGGGAGACTGTTGGCTCGGGACCCCGGGTGCGCCAAACCCGTACCTACCGAAGTAGGCCCCTGGGGGACAAGAGTACTTGGAAACTTCATGTAGCTTCTTGAAACTTTGGCTCTTATAAGGAGAACCCATCTTTAATTTGAAGTTACTTCAAAGAGAATATTCTTTATAATATCAGTGTGATTTACTAGGCATTCTTCCATGAGTTTTGTAAGTAATGGTCCACTGATGGAAAACTGTTAATTATAGAACTTATCACCTTGTAATAGACTCATTTCAAGTGCAAAAAAAGCCAAATGACTTAAATTAAAGGATAATGCAGTCTGGAAGAAAATCCAGAGGTACTTTAATTAAAATACACGTTCTCTCAATCATGGTAGCATGTCTGGCTCACATTTAAGAGGTCTGGGTTCGAATCTCAGTGGGTGAGTTAGGATCAGGATTACTATGGAGGGGATTGGGCACTGAAACCTAAGGTTTACTGCACCTAAGCCCCAAGTGGGGCATCCTCAGGAGGAAGGATGAGATGAAAGGAGACAGAGGGTAGCAGACCCAAGGAGCCATGGCAGCGCCAAGACACCTGGTGACACTTCTACCCTAAAAGAGACCACCAGATGAGAGATGATGTGAAACGATAATTAAGAGACAGGATATTTCATGGGATGTAATTAACCTACCCAGCACTCGCTTGGCAACCTGGGAAAACCCCCAAGAAACCACGGGTCAGGTAGGTCAGTCGGTCATGGGAATCAAACCCGGGCCTCCCAAATGCGGGCCACAGACAAAACTGCCTAAGCCATCTTGCTCGTTTAGGGTGAGTTATCTGCATAAGGTTTTTTCCAGGGCTTACCCTTATCCTGAAAGATGAATGTTGGGTAAGTATAAGCTCTATGGATGCTGGACTCATTTGAACAGCATTTCATCCATTTCATTCACTGCCCAATAGGATTTACATACGAGGATGTTAATTTAAAAAAAAAAAAAAAAAAAGCTGTAAAATATATCATTGTCAGTGATTTCTTCCCTCACTTGATCTATATACTTGTCTCTCCTAAGCTTGACCATATCACTTTTTGTTCCTATTTCTTCTCCAAATAATGTATCCCTGTCTACATTCACATCACTCTGTCCTATCCTAGTGTGGATGTTTAATTTAGGCTTATGACAACAGAGAGAATAATGGTATGCTGGAAGGTGTTTTATGTATTTTTAAGGTTTAGATTTATAGAGCAGGCTGAAATATGGTGTACTTCAGACACTATTTGGAATTATGTCTTAGCTAAGTCCACATAAAAGGTTATATTCCATGATGTTTACACTCTTGAACATTTTTGCATATGAAATTTCATACAGTGGGCGCTCACAGGCTAAAAACTCTCTTCAAGTACAACACTGAAACAGACGCAATTCTCAATCTTTTAGAAACCCTTGAACTGATGATAATGCAAAGCAGATGACCTTGAAGTAGGTGCAATAGATAGTAACGATAGCGATTTAAATCACACACCTAATGATAATGTTGAAGTTACTGCATAGTATATACCGAAGGGGGTATTAGGACAGGGTGCAAAAGTTAGATGCATCAAAAACTTAACGGAAGGCATTTATGAGAAACAAGATGCTCAGAGTCTAAAGAGACCATATTATTAGGTGGTCTAATAAGTAAAGTCGTATTTTTATTTGGCTTTTTTGGAAAATTTAGTGGGTTTCTTTGGTTTGGCAATGCTATTTACAGCATGCCATGGCTAATATTGCATACATTGCAAGCATGTATCTATCTTCACTAATTAATAAACAATCACAAAATGGAGATAAAGTTTGAACTTAACCACTTCACCGATGGTCATTTAAATCCTTCAGGGGCCGGAAACGGATACCCAATAAACAGAACAGGACATTTAAGTTGTTAAATGCTGTAAAAATGCATCATAAATACAATTCCGTATCTTCCGTATTTATTAAGTTATTTAAACGAAACAAAAACTGGTTTAAAACTCATTAAAGGCAGTATAAATCTACAGTAACAATAAAGTAGAGACTAGATTAATTAATCATTGAAATTTCACTACTTTGTTTCACTGTAGCAAAAGGCATTCTTTACGCCGAACACGCCTAACATTTGAATCATTTTGTTTTGTGTGTATACGAACGAATGTTTATATGTATAATGATGATGAGTATAAGGGCGCTCAACTGCAGAGGTCATCAACGCCCTTTTTAAAAGAAACTGGTCATGGCAAAAGCCAGATATAAATTATTCTAAAACACTATAAATATGTCAATAGAATGACAAAAAATACATACGCGTAAAAAAAAAAAAAAAATAAAATAAAAAAAAAAAATGTCATCTAAAAAGCCATAAATTCTATTTGCTAAATCCTAAAATCTAATCTCGAAAAGAATCTAAAAACCTTCTCCACTACTGCGTTATCGTCCGCTAGCATTTCTGCAAAGCTGACCGGCAGCTGCAGAGACGTCCTAAGGTCTGCTAGGTGAAAACACTCTAGCAGCACGTGTCATACAGACAACGCTTCATTGCAAAATGGACACAGTGGAGAAGGCTCCTTTTTAAAAAGAAAACTATGAGTAAAAAAGCAGTGCCCAATTCGTAACCGAGCCAAACTCACCTCCTTGCAACAAGATGACCGACAGGAGGTAACCCAGGGAATCGGAAGTTCTTTCACAGATCTAAGTTTATTATTGCGGAGAGCGGACCACTCTTCCTGCCAGCAGGTTTGCACAGCTCTCCGCAATACGGCCCTAAAGTCTTCCGATGTCACAGATGGTATTCGAAACCTGGGCTTCATGATAGCCGTCTTGGCTGCTGAATCTGCCATTTTATTCCCCCGCAAGCCTCCGTTACCAGGGATCCATGCACACACCACGTTAACGCCAGAAGCGTGTAAAATGTGGAGGGCATCCTGTATACACTGCACAATAGGGTGGTAGTTGTACAGCTGCCGTAGGCTTTGAAGTGCACTGAGCGAATCACTCAGGATTAAGCAGTCCCCCAACTTTCGTCGACGTACGTGTAAAATGGCCCGGTAAATTGCATAAAGCTCTGCAGTAAAAATGGAAGTGCTAGTGTGGAATCCGAATGTATACGGTTCGGTTCCACACACGTAAGCACAACCAACACCATTTGAGTTCTTGGAGCCATCAGTATAAATTACAAAATGGTCCTCATATCGCGATAAAAATTCTAAAAAACATGTGCGGATACTAGACATAGACATGGTAGATTTATCATATTTAGTCATGCCCAGATCAACCGGGGACACTCTGCACAACCAAGGAGGGTATGTCCTCTCCCCCCTGGGATACATCTTGGGCATTTCAGTATCAAGATGTTTAAGGAGCTCCCGGAAACGAAAACCAGGTGGCTTTGGTTTAATAGAAGTGTTCCTATAACGCACGTCCATGAAGATATTAAAGAACGGCGTAAACGATGGATGTGTGGGCATGCAATTTAAGTCCACAGCCATAATTGGCTAATAACATGTTGTGCCTGTATTGCAGAGGAGGTTCTGCAGACTCAGCATACAGGCTTATAACTCGGCTCGTTGGAAATGCCCCAACTGCTATATGTATGCCACAATTATGAACTGTGTCTAATCTCTTCAGCACAGATGGTCGTGTATAGCTACGCAAGCGACTTCTCTGTTTTTTTTTTTTTATTTTAACAAGAAAGAGAAAAGGACAGGAGGAGAGAAAGAAAAAGTTAACAAGAGGAGTTCAGGATAATAAAGGGGAGAAGGTCAGATAGGTAGTGTAGTCCCACGAAAGCACCTCCGTTAGTTACGGTTGTTGCTAAATCTGTGCAGGAAAGATTGCACAGGTCAGGTTGGATTTACTGGCATATGGCCATGACAGAAGGCCCTGACCATAGCCAGTGTAGTAGGGTGGAAATTAGAAGGTTGAAGGAGAAAGAAGGGATAAAGAGAGGAATTTTACGTTTATTTAATCAAGAGAGTGTGTCTGACTGTGCACCAGGGGTGCTTGGGAGGGTGTTGTGTGGTATATGGGCCTATCAGCATTTTGATCGCTGTTGAGTTGGAGGGTTGAAGTTCTGCTGGTCTGGAAGTGTCGAGACATTTCGAGGTGAGTGAAGAATCCTGTCTTGGAGCTGGTCGATGTAGTAGGCAATTTGCGAGAAGTATTTCTTAAGTGTGTCCGGGTCGCAGCCGTGAGCTACGCTGGCTATTGCAATCATGATGTCAATGCTCTTCTGGTGGAGTGCGTGCAGCCCATTGGCTGTGTCCTTCCGGTCGGCGTTTGTGGTCGTTACTGCAGTTTCGATTCATTGAAGTATTGACTGGTAGGATGACGTTGTTGAATTTATCTGGTTGCTGAGCTCCTGCAGTGTTACAAGTTGCTCGGTGATGGTTTGAACGGTGTCCAGTGTTGAGAGTGCGGAGTTGGCTATCTTCTCTGAAGTGTTGTGCAGCGTTTCATGGATGGTGTGAGTTTGATTTTCAATGGTGTCCTCTAGCATGCGAAAGCGTGGGCCCAGGTTGAGGACTTCAGAGTGAAGGTCCTGCAGGGCCTCACATGTGGGGCCGGAGGTGGCGGCATCAATCTTTGTTTCAAGCGTGTCCAGTCTCTGATTGATGTGCCAAACCTCGGCCTGGAGTGCGTGGAGAGCTTCCAGCACTGAAGTGTCGGAGGCTGCGGTGGTGACTGGTGTTTGCGCTGCTGTGGCAGTACGTTGCTGTGCTTCGTCCCGGGCAGTACTGGCGAAAGTTCGGGGGTACTTTGGGCACTGCGCCTGTCCAGTGAAATGGCCGGAGCCATTGCACGTAGTGCAGTACCGGCGGCGGCCTCGGAGATTGTGGTAGATGCATTCGGCAGTGAGGGCACGAGCACCACAATAATGGCACCGTGATGGAGCTGAGCAACCCGAATCCTGATGCCCATAGTTGCAGCACCGCCTGCAAGGTGTATGCTTTTCCAGCCGGCTAGCCTCGATACGTAGGTTCAGTCCTAACAAGGGCAACCTCGCATGCAAGGCGGCGTCGAAGTCGGCATGTTTGGCGAGCTGCAGTCGGACTAGAGGTGTGGTCTGTCCCCGTGACATAATCCTAGTGGCCCTAGGAGCTGAGGGCCCATTTGTTGTGCTGCGGCGAGAATAAATCTGCAGTGTAGGTCACGTGGAATGCCATAGATGACAACGCTCTAAGTGGTGCGTCGAGTATTCCATTGGAGAGACGGCGATGCTGGTCAAGATGACTGTGGAGATCTGTTATTGCTTACTGTAACAATGTCTGGGTTATCTTCTGTCGGAGGTGGCGGCTGTGTCTGTTCTGCTACTCTGTTGGTCAGCAGTCTCCCAGTCTCTGCAGAGGACTCCCGGTTAGGGGAAATCCAGAATTTGCCCGTGACTGGAGTTAGAGGCTCCACGCCAGCTGCAGAAAGAACCGGCGTAGCAGGAGTTGCTGGCAGCGAGTTCTCTGGTGTGTGCTGCGGCGGTTGCGGCTCTGATGCCGAGATCGCAGGCGGGTTGCTAGCGGTGGTTGCTCTCTTCTTCTTTCCCATTGTGTCTTGCTGCGGAGCTGCTTACTGCGTCGAGTCGAGGAGTCGAGTCGAGTCCAGTCCAGTCAAGTGAGTCGACTTCTCTGGTTCAAGTTTAGTTTATTTATGCTATACCAAGCGATAATCATACGAGAATATGTTGCGTTACACACTCACACACTGCGAAGAAAACTCTGTCAGCATCTGTTATTACAGTGTTTCTCAACCAAGGTTTCTGGTAGCCTTATGCAGCTGTTTTCTCTCAGTATTTTAGTTATTTATACTCTCTCTGTGTTCAGATTGATTTCTTATATTTATCAAGAGCTAAATGAATGGCACATTTGAAATTGTTAAATTTCAATGTTAACCATGGCTTATCCCTGTAATGTAGCAAATAAATTAGCTTGGGTATGATGTGTACAGGCTTCTGATATTACTGTAGAAAATCTGGAAGATTTGTTGTACGATTATGAAGGAGATCTTCAGGACATACGTAGCAATGATGTGTGCTGGTCTACAAATGGCATGTTAGCTACTCCATTGTTTGGGGAAGTGGCGGGTCAAATATGGGTGATGTGGATCAGCTATTACTAGCTATCCCTCTTTACGGAAAACAGTTAAATGGTAAAAAAAGGTATTTTTATACCACTAGATGTAACTATGCACAGTTATTCAGTAATTTTCAGAGCTGTAAATTCATGCAAGACATTCATCTATCTGTACTTGCGTGTATAAAGAGCTCGTAACCTAATTGAGTATTATAATACTCAGAGGCCTCTTTATACTAGGGGTAAGAAATTCACCACGACATCACTCCTCATACTTGAGAGAAAACACTTTCCTAAAAGTATACCATTCACAACCAAAAAAAGTTGTAACCATTTCGAAAATGTGTAGTGTGTTGCGAAAAAGAAGTTTGCAAGGAAACCAATATTATTTGGTGTGAATCTGCAGATGTGCCCTTGGGTGTTTATCCAGGTATGGAGGTGTACAATTCAAAAATAACTCTTTAAGGGTACATTTACATTTCTTATAGAACTAATTTAAATTTATTGTAAAATAGGAAGATTAAAATAATTGGTGTTAAATGAGCATTAAATGCATGTATGCGCAGGACGTCTATACACGTCCATATCGGTGAAAGGGTTAAGAGCCCTTCTAAAACACTACTGGAAACAAAATGCTCGAACAATATGTGAAGTGGAAGGAGAAGGTGTCATTAATCAGTATGTGGCACAACAATGGCTCCAACATTTCAACAATGGAGACGAGAACACTTAAGATTTACCTGGTTTTGGAAGACAAAGTACGGAATATTGAGGATACATGCCAAGTTTTGCAAGGAAATCTGGAAAAAAAAAAAAAAAAAAAAAAAAAAAAAAAAAAAAAAAAAAAAAAAAAAAAACATAGGCTTTCAGAAGAGCTTGGTGCATCAAAAGATATCACGCATTGCCACATTAAGACACTTGGAAAACCATTAGATTTGTACCTCATGAACTGACACCTCAACAGGCTGAATATACAGTAGATAACTGTTGTCAATATATCCGTAATCTGGATTATAGATTTGTCAGGAGAATTGTAACTTGTGATGAAAAACGGCTATATTACCAAAACCCTGATGCCTCGAAACAATGGTTTGATCCCCGCCAACCTGCCAAAGTTATCGTTAAAAAAGTCAGTTCGATCTCAAAGTCATATTGTGAGTCTGGTGGAAGTTTGAAGGTGTATGATTCTCCTGTGGATATTTTCCAACAGTTTTTTCAGTAAACATTTCTCGAAATAATTTGCAGAGAAACTGTTACTTATGCTATGCAGAAAGGCTATTCCATGGAGTGCTCAGCAAATGATATAATGAACTATATGGCAATTCTGCTTCTCTCTGACTACATCTTACATAATGTTGTACACTTTTGTTGTAATTTTATTTAAAATTTCTAATTATATGAGGGCAGATCAAATACAAACGGGTATTTTAATGTCATGCTGTTGCTGGTAATAATTTTGAGGAGAGACTGTCAGTATGTTGGTGGGGTGGAGAGCGGGTATTGCCCATGCACACACTGCAGAGAACTGGGATGTTGCCATGAAAGAGCAAGAGGTACACACGTCTGTTGTGCCATGCATCATCATCACATTTCTTGCAAAAGAGGGCACCAAACTTTCGGAAATTTTGAGATGGCTCCGCGCATAGTTTGAATTAGCAATACTTTCGAAGTTTCGAGTGTATGAGTTAGCTAAAAATTTCGTGGCAGGAAGAGAAGCTATAGAAAATGAATTCCAAAGGAGGTGACCATGGACAAGCATTACTGCAGACAACACTGTTGCCATTCGTGACATTATTGAAGAAGATCGGCACATAAACATTTCCGAACCTGCTTTTGCTTTAGCAATAAGTTATAGATGGAAATATTCAAATAATCATATTCAAATAACTTCATTACAGAAAATTGTCTACCAGGGGGGTTCCTCGTCTCCTAAACCAGGAGGAGCAAAAAACATTATCCCAGGAAGTTTGTCAAAGAAATCTGCTTCGCTATAAGGAAGAGGGAGAAGATTTCCTGAATCACATTGTGACTTGTGATCGGTCAAGGTCAGAACACACCCATCTGCTGGAAAGGTGCAACCGTTTTCTGGGACTCAGTGAGCATTTTACTAGTGGATTTTCTTCACAATCAAAGGACATTTAATGCAGTCTATTATTGTCGCATTTTAGATGATGCAAAAGCTGCATATTGCAACAAGCAACACCGGCAACCGATCCGAAATGCCATTCTTCTCCATGACAATGTGAAGCCACATACTGCTGTTTTCACGCGGGAAAAACTGCAGAAAATGCACTGGACACCTCTGGAACACACTCCTTACAGTCCAGATTTATCGTCCTTCAACTACCATTTGTTTGGACCACTCAAACAAGACCTAGGAGGACAGTGGTCCGCTGATGAGCAAGTGTAGAAGATTATTAAATTTTAGATGAGTCATATTTTTTACACATCTGCTTCACTGTGAAGCAGATGTGTAAAAAATACGACTCATCTAAAATTTAATAATTTTTCGCTTCACTGTGGTGTTCCAATACAGTTAAATCTTGATATAAGTGTAGAAGAGTTTGTGCGCAACTAGCTTTGTACGCGTCCTTCTTTCTATAAGGATGGCATCAAAAACTTGCCAATCCGATGGAGAAAATGCATATCGAAGGCAGGACACTATGGAGAAAAGTAATCTGCATATGTGTATTTTTGTTTGTTGAGCAATAAACTTAAAAAGTAATTCCTGTTTGATCTGCCCTCATAATTAGGTAATTATTAATGTTAATTTAGAATAGTATTTCACAAATAAGAGCTTAAAGTATTATCAAATGTATTATTTGATGTATTATTGTAATTATCAAATGATAATTATTATGTAAATGAGGTGTTAGTGTGATAATTATTATGTAAATGAGGTGTTAGTGTGATAAATTTAGACTGATTTTAAATGGATTAAATAAGGTATGAATAAATAGAGGTATTTAAATGATACTCAACCACATGGTTACATAGCAAAACTTACTTTAAATACTGTTTGTATGTAGTATCTTGTAATAGTATACATATATAATTTTCTTGTTTTCTCTTTCTTGATGAAACCAAAAATTGTATCAATTTCTATGGTGAATAAATTACTATTATTCTGGGCATTAATGGGTTAAAAGGTTTCCTGTGAATATTCAGGAGGCAGAAGTAGTGTTTTACTGTACATAATTATTATTGTTAAAATGGGCTTACCTGGACAGCCTCACATATATTATGTTGTTTACAACAATTTTCCTTCAGGCAAACAAGTGTGCCACACAAGAGACATATACTTGTTTCCCTTGGCACTGAATGGCACTGACTGCACTGCCTTCTATGGTAATACTGCAACATACAAATAAAACTAGTTTCAGTCTTTACTTTTAATGATGTTAAAGCTTACATTACACTATCAAAGGAATGTGCTGAACAACTGTATGAAAGCCACATTGAAAGAGTTCAAATTCTGGGCATAATAATTATAGTTAAATTAACTGCCAGGATTTTAAAAACAGAACAAACAGGTCTTAGCTGATGCTGCATTTATACTTGCAATAATTATTTTACCAACATTAAGCAAAAGTGCAAAATAATGTATGATTATGTGATAATTTGTTTAAGTACTGCAAATGGAATCCAAATACTCCAGATACTCTCTCTCATTTACAGTATAGACATCTTTGTAGGTATAGAGCATAAAGCTTCTGCTTCTATGAGTATATTTATTTCTATCAATTTAATGATCTTCAGGCCTTCTACTGCATTACACACTATTTCATATGTACCCCAATAAGATTAATGGCTAACATAACCATATACATTCTTATGTATGATTCTCTTTTTAAATAGAATTTTATCACAGGTACTGCCTTATATGTACCTATTGTAATATCTAAAATGTGATCAAATATGCTTTAATATAAAAGCCTTTAAAATATTTTTGACAAGAACTTTTGTTAGTATCGTACAGGCAGATATTACATGACCACAAGTTTATAATAAACTGTAGCTAAAAGCACATACTTTAGATGTAGACCTAAAAGCACTATAATCAGCAGTAATGATGCAAAAACTGTTTAAAATATTTTATGCAATGTAGTATTAAAATGACTATAACTGCATAAATTATGGGAAATTACCCTCTTTCTAGCACCAGTGTCACAAAACAAAACATGGTATCAGAATTACCATGACAAGACAGCAATGACATCAGACATGCAATGGGCCTTTAAGAACACTTGTAATTGTCACTTTTAAGTGCAGCAACATTCAAATACAAGAACTGCCACATTAAATTTATTGTAAACCAAAACCAACAATACATACAGTTGAACCTGCTTTATATGTAATCCAGTTAAAGTAATGTGTATTTATATGAAAATGTTTGCAAGTCCTAGAAAGAATGTAATTTAGAAACTTATTAATAGAATTCCATATGGTACAATGAAACACAAAATTAATATAATTTTGAGTCCAACTAGTACTCAATGCTCCATTTATTGCTAATATTTATCTTTTAGATTTAATTTTTTAAGTAAATCCCTACACTTTTCTACACTATTATTTGCATCAAATCTCCTGCATATGACCTTCAGAGGCTTCACGGTTGTAGTGAAGTACAGGCGACTGGCGCTGCCTAGTCAGCACTTCCTTAGTCACGCTTTGTAATTATTAGATCAACGCTTGCATATTAATAATTTATTAAAAGCTTAAAACTTACATCAATATTAAGAGAATGATCGACCAAGCATGCATGAAAAGAAAGTAATTTTAGCTTTAGTAGTTTGGTATTTACATGCAATTATATGTGACATATATTCGCATCAGAAATGAAGCTATTAACAGAAAGACAATCAACCGTTGTGACTGTCCTACTATGCATCTCCTTTTTCTTAGTACACTCTCAATTACTCTGAACATGGAACAAAACAGGTAGTTAATGTCCAGTACAAAGAAGTTGTAGAAGTTTGCAACATCGCAAAGTAAAGCGAGTGATTGCATTAGTGAGAGAAGAGAAACATAATTTGGTGTTTTACATAGTCAAGTGCAACAGATTATTTATACTGTGTAACAGTTTTTTAAAAGAATCTCAAATGACGTAGAAAGATGCAAACTAGATTTTAAAAAGTTTAAGGAGTTAGCTGGTCAGGCGTGTGGAGTGAATCAATTCACTATTTCTCAGATCAGTTCAAAGATAAAAAGATGTGAATCAGGTTCTGTTAAAGTTTTTGTCTTCACTTAGAGAACACATTAACATACCAAAACAACACACTTAGACAATTTTGAAAAAAAAGGTAGTTCGTAGAACAGTTTTGGACTTTTATGACTGTGGCAAATTTTGTACAGCCAAAAAGACAATGGCTTCTTTATGGGGAAAAAATCTTACAAAGAATATAGTACTTCCGCCTTAAGAATTCTTAAAAAGAAGTAAGCTTTAGTCATAGGAAAACCAATGATGTTCTTTCACACTGGCCGTGTGTAGGCTAAAGCATGGAAAGATAGAGCCAGACTGAAAAATTCAATGCCATAGCCGGTATTTGAACCATGGATCTTCTGCTTTCCGTCCAGTCGCTCTAACCATTGAGCTACTATGGCCAACGTGCCGATATGACATTAAATTGTTGGAGAATTTAATGTCATATCGGCACGTTGGCTATAGTAGCTCAATGGTTAGAGCGGCTGGACAGAAACCAGAAGAGCCATGGTTCAAATCCCAGCTATGGCATTGAATTTTTCAGTCTGTCTCTATCTTTCCAATGATGGTCTTGTTATGGAAAGGAGTGATTCTGCTGCATCAAGATTGAAATTTCTTTGCACAGTGCACAAATTACGAGTTTCTGGATGAAAGCAGTGTGGCAAGTGACGATGAAGATGGTGGGAATGTTTGCCAGAGAGACGATATGCCCCTCACCATCTCTCTTAATAACTGGGTATGTCAATTTCTATTGCAGATTTGGTTTTATTAAATATCAAAATTTTATTTAGATTTTAAACAGATGCATTTAATAGCTCTTGATAAAATGCACATTATTCTTACGCTGTACTGTCTGTTGCTATCACTGTCTCTCTCACACACATAAGCACACAATATGACTACATTGCAGTGCTCTCCCATTGGCTATTGCCATATGCAGGTGGTCTGATGTGGATGAACCTTATGTATACTTATTTTGTTTATTTTACTTATTTGATGTGCTAAGAAAGAATTGTAATTGATTCAGCTATTGCAATTTGATCATGGCTACTCATTAAGTAACTACTAGAATTTACATAAATTCAATAACTAAATATTCACAATTGTCTTTCTTTCTCTTCACAGTCCTTTTCCAATTATTTTTACATTATATACATATTGCCCACTTTCTTCTCATACATATTTAAAACTGCTCTTCCATTTGTTTTTCAAAGTGTTTTATGATTAATAAGTTATCTTCAGTTTTTAGTTCCACAATCAAACATTGTGTCTCTTAGGTCCTTCTCCTGTCCATATAATGGACACTATCCCTGTATAAAATCATTTCTCTGGGCTTTTAACTTCCTCACTAAAGATCTTAACCAGCTATGACTTCTTTTTTTATCTTTGTTTCGTTTATAAACACATTTTTATGTTCCAATAGTATTTCAACTTAAAGACATTTCTATTAAGCTACTAAAACAAAATTTTGCTTCTTTCTATCTTCCAATTTAATTATACCTTTTTCCAAAACCCTTTCATGTGTGTTTCTCTCCTCATAATATTACCTAAACTACTGCATTCCCAGATATTTCTTGTACTACTTATCATTCTCTATCCTTAGGGGACAATTTTTGATAAGTTAAACACTAGTTTAGTACATTAGTGTCATTTAAAATAAGAACCCTATGCCAATATTTCAGAACTCTCACTGCAATTAAACCTGTTCATACTAACAGTCCCATTTCTACTTGATCAATCTGTTCACTGAATATACTATAATACACAGGTACAATAAATAGAATTACCTTTGCCTAATTACATTGACTGATAAAAGTTCCCTTACTTTCCCATCCACTAAGCAATCCTTATATTTCAATATCATATAGCTTTTGTCATTGTATTACAAATACTCTTTCTAACAATTTTATCTGTAAGTGCAATGTTCTGTACAGTTATCCCTTTAATGATTAACATAGTTGCTTTTCTTTTGGAAAGTGAAAATCTTGTTTTCATCTACCTTCTCTATCTATTTTAACCCTAAACAAATGCATCCATGTAGCACATTATAATCCTTATCTTTTTTCCATTTTTAGTATGTACTTGACTTCCTTGCTTTTTTACATATTAAAATTTGACAGTTTTATTATTTTTTTTTGTTCACCTTAAACTTCCATTCTGAGCAAATATCCATTTCTTCGAGAGCTAGTTTTAAATTGATTAGTAGTAGAACCAACTACCAAGTTATCTGCAAGATAGCAAAATTGAAATGTTAATTATTGAAATACCTCATTCAGGTGTATTGTGTATAATTAAATCAAAGCCACATATTTGCTAAACATAAAATTTATTAGTGGTTAATAACTGCAACCTCAATAAGATGTCTATTTACAGTAGTGCTCAAAATATGCTCCATTAGACTACATATAAAGGCATTGCATCTACTCAGCCAGTTTTGCCCTACCCATGTTAGAGCTTCTGCATTCTGCCCAATCTCTCTAGAGCTGCTTCAAACACATGTGTGTGAAGATCAATGGTAGCAACCTTGTCATGGTATACCTTATTCTTAGATGTTCCCAGAAATAATAATCTAAAGGATTAAGATTTGGAGATCTTATAGGGCAAGGTACTGGTTCAAATCAGTCTATACACTGATCATGAAATGTGCAATTTAAATATTGTCAATGCTAATTTAACGGCTAATTTAATGGCCCATCAAGCATGAACCACATGTTTTGCCTTGTGTGAAAAGGAACATCCTCCAAAAGAGAGAGGGCAGATTATTTTTCAGGAATTGCTCATAAGTCGGTTCA
Organism: Mantis religiosa; assembly: GCA_030765055.1. Taxonomy (NCBI): domain Eukaryota; kingdom Metazoa; phylum Arthropoda; class Insecta; order Mantodea; family Mantidae; genus Mantis; species Mantis religiosa. The sequence continues at coordinate 120,004,254 of CM060949.1, read as the reverse complement.
GTCGATCTTGTAAAGAAGAGCTATCAACTTATCTTCAATTATTCAAGCCCAGATGTTCAGTGAACACTGGTGCTATAAATGAGCTTGTCTTACTGTGTCAGGGTTTTCAAAGGCCCACGTGTGCTGATTATGAAAATTCAACATAGCATTATGCATTAAACACGCTTCATCAGTCACTAATACCTTTGATGAAAAATTAGGATTGTGCACATACTGTTCCTTAGGCCAGTGACAATGCTACTTAGGCATATAATCATTCACTCCAAAGTGCTGCACTCTTACTGTGATATGGGTGCAAACTGTTCTCTTAATGTTCTAGAACTGTCCTATTTGACACATCAACAGCATGTGCCATACCCCATGTATTTGAGCTGGTACCCTTCTCAATCAGCTGTAACACTGCTCACTCTCCCTCTCTGCCTGCAGTACCACATTTGAGAGCCGCAGTTCTTAGTTTGTACTGGCTGAGCTACTGTAGTAAATGATATTGTATTTGGAATTTTCTTACTGGGAAACTTATCCTTATACAAGCATTATGCTTTGCATGTGTTGCAGTTGTCTTTGCCAAAAGCAAGAAGGATATCAAAATACTATTCTTATTTAATTGCCCTCTTATACCACAACGTGGTATTCTTGTCCCTCTTAATCCTTAAGCAGGTTGAGGAATGGAATCTTTGGATCAGTGAGAGAGAGAATCCTGGATGGGTGATTAGCCCAATGCCTGGTATGAGAGTGAGAGAAGTGGATGACAGAATGAGGGTGAGATGAAATGATAGGAAAGATGATGGAGCAATTGGTGGAATGCTGGTGGGAGGACCCAGAGAAAACCTGCCCTAGCACTGTGTTTCCACCACAAATCTCACTTTGTCATCGCCTGGAATCAAACCCAGGCTCCCTTGGTGACAGCCAAGCGGTCTAACTGCTCAGCCATGGCACAGCCCAAACTACTCCTGATTTTTAAAGAATGCCATAGTTCTCAAAGTGTTTAACGCATCTGAATCACTGACAGAACCTGCTGTTGTGCACCAATGTTGCAGGGTTGCCAAGCATATGTCCATGACTTTATTCCAAAAGACACTCTGGAATGCAGTCCCTTCATTTTGTGGCTAACCAAATCAATTTAGCAACATATGGTAAAGTTACAAATAACTCATCTTTTGCAATTCTACCTCACTATTCTAATAAATGTAAACCACCCTTCCTTGTCATGTCCCATTGTTACAATACATGTTGATAAGACTGTTTAATTCACAGTTTCTAACACCATTTTTACATCTGTTGCTTACTTTATTCTACTCCCCATAAAATATATTCTTTTCCTGTTAACTTTATTTTTTTTTGCATCTATTCCAGCACTTAAATCTCCCAATCCTATAAATTCTATGTCAAGAATCTTCACATTAATTTCTTCAATGTTTCTTCTACACTGTTGTACAACCAGTTATCATAAAAATATGACATTTCTGGACAATTACACACCACTCCATCTCTATTCTCATTCTGAAATTGTATATTAATTAATACTGTCACATGAGTAAGAATTAACACAGCTTTCAAGGACAGCCACCAGCTGACATCATTAAGCTGAAAGAGCGAACACAATTTTTACTGCACTAAAACCTTTCAAGACCGTTCCACTATACACCCACTAGTCCTGACATTCACACATGTTTTGTGAAAGGAATTTATACTTTCAAAAGGCTCCCTGTCAGTGCACTTTTAATCTTACTTTGAGTTCTGTGCAGTGTAGTAAGTTGTCAATTTAGCAGTACAAAATGGCAAGGCATAAATGATTCTCTAAGTAAGAAATTACAAATTCTGCAGAAATAAGATGCAAATTACACTCTAAATAAATAAGATTTCTGCACTCAAGCTGCAATGATTGCTGAGTAGTCTTACAAACTGTTACAACATGTTTTCTCATCATATTTTTAAAACATTAAACATTCACAATTTATATACAAATATGGTTTAAAGATTAAGAGGTGATTAAAAGCTATAAAAGGTTTTTAATTAAAGCATGTTGTTCTACAATATTTGCAGTGCATTGTAAATGGAGATAAAAATTACTTCATCTTGCTGAACATTATAAATTTAATTTCTGCTGCATGGCATGGTACTGATGTTCAGATCATCACAATCTCTTCACAAGATGAGGATTTTTTAAGTTAAGACTCTTAATTTTAGTACATCAGGCCATCATTGCCAATCTGTATAGAGTAATACGAGGGTCGGCTGATAAGTCTCGGGCCTCACAATAATAATAATAATAATAATAATAATAATAATAATAATAATAATAATAATAATAATAATAATAATAATAATAATAATAATACAACATTAAAACATTGTTTTCTTTATTTCTCAACATAACCTCCAGAAAGGCTAATTACATTTTCATATCATTGTTCTAATTTAATTGAACCATCTTGTAGTACAATTTATCATCAAAATAGCTGTTTACCACATCAATGACCTCCTGGTTGCTGTGAAATCTTCATCCTCCAAGAAAGTTTTAGAGGTTTGGGAACAGGTGGTAGTCACTGGGTGCTAGATTTGGCAAATAGGGTGGATGTTCAAGCAATTCAAACTTTAATTCACACACTTTTCCCATTGTAATGACTGAACGATGGGCTGCAGCATTGTTGTGAAGAAACAAGATTTTTTCTTTGCCAAATGAGGTCTTTTTCTTTTCACTGCTTCACTCAAACTTTGCAGTAAGTTTGCATAGTAGTCAACATTGATACTTTTACCCTTTACCAAGTAATCAATACAAATAATTCCATGTGCATCCCAGAAAACACTTGCCATAACCTTGTTAGCTGACAAAATTGACTTTGCCCCTTTTGGAGTTGGTTCACCCGGCGCAATCCACTGTTTTGACTGATTTACTTTCTGGAGTGTAGTGATGCATCTAAATTTCATCTATGGTAATAAGCCATCTCAAAAATTCACTGAGATTTTTACAGCAGAGCTCCAAATTCTTAACAGAAAGAGTTTCTCTTTGCAACTTTTGAACAGTTGTCAACAAATGTGGCACCCATCTTGCATGGACCTTGTGGAAGTCTGAAACATTACTTAAAATATTACCTGCACGTTCTTTTGATATGTTTACAGCCTCTGCTATCTCAAACAGCTTTAATCTGCAGTCTTCCAGTACTAAACAATGAATATATATATTAAAGATCTCTGATCTCTAGAGTTGTGACTTCCACAGGGAATCCAGAGCAAGGCTCATCACTAGTGCCCATACATCCTATTTTACACTCTGCAACTCATTTTTTAATCATTGTATGTGAAGGGACAGAGTCTTTCAATGTAATGCCCATTTCTTCCTTGATTTCTTTAGGCCTTTCAAATGGAAGTATTTAATCATTGCTCAGTTTTCCAAAACTTCCATTTTCGTGAAACCTCTACACTTGTCTTGTTTAAAATGCTGTCATTCAAAAACTAAACAAGCTATTGACCTGTAACTATGGGTACAAGAGTCTAGAGTTACTAAATGATACTATCCATCAAACTGGCCCAGTAGAGCCATCTCTATGTGAGGCCCAGGACTCATCAGCCAACTCTTGTTTTTTTATTTCCTTCAATGTGTATTTATTTTTTCTTTTGATGCGTGATTGGAGGAATTAAGTAACAGAGACATCAAAATTAATTAAAAAACTAGTTGTAAAACTACAAATAGTTTTTTCTATTGTTCTTTTTACCTAATGTTAGAAACATGATGGAACACACAATGAAACAAATGCCTCATAACAATAAAGATGAGGATTACATTGCTGTATGGGTGAAGTAGAAATATGTAAACTTGGGAGAGTTTGTGTCAATAAATGATATGAAGTGATCTCAGAAATCAGCAGTGTTAGTGAAAATATTACAGATTATGATTGGTTACTGCTAATGCTCATGATGACAGAAATGAGATAAATTAATCTGAAGAGGAAAGTGTTCCCATACAAAATTAAACTATGGGAACATAAATTTGATTAAATACATTAGGTTAAGTTAGTTGCATCTAATAACATTACTAGTAATTTGAACTCCCCCCTCCCACAATTTATACCCTGCCTTTAATTTCAATGGAGATATTGGTGGTCGTTCTCCTTTGGAACATATTGCCTATTTGCAAATACGTTGGGTTGCTGGTACTTTGGATTTTTAATCATTAGATCATGCACATATTTGCAATCTCATTCATACTTCCAGACTCTGCGGAAGTTGAGGAATCATCCTGGTTGGAGAAAAGTCCCCCACCCCCAGCCAGGAATCGAACCCAGGACCCCTCACACAGCAGGCAGGTGCTCTAACGACTCAGTTATGGGACCAGCCACTTGAACCCTTGAAATGCACTGAAAATGTAATAATTCACTGTAGTAGAACAAGTGCATGATAATCAACAATCAAGACTTTTTTCATAAGGATTTCCTTGTTGCAGTACTGCACACAATCTTCAGAAATAAAATTAATTGTACTGTATTGCTTATTAAATGTCAAAATGGTTTTCATGTCTAATAAATCAAATACGCTGTCCCAATAATTATGCGCTTAGGTCACAGTTCCTTGAAGAATATTACAGAGTTTTACTGTACTTGGCTAATTTCTTAAAAAAATGTTTTTTTTTATACATACCTGAAATATTTTATCATACAAGTCAGGCAGACGCAGAAGACGAGGTTGATGCCAGGTGATATGCTGGTCTACAAGGAAGTTTCTAGCTGCTATTTGACTACGATTCACAAACGCAACAAACTCCTCACACCATGCCCTGCCAGTATCTGCACCACTTGTGGGCCAATTAAGAGCTACAGCAGCATTGAATCTATTCCAGTCCATACCCTCAGACACTAATTCTAAATAGTAAACTAGTCGCACAAATTCTGTATTTGGAGTCATGATGTCTGGAAGAGGCTGGTCATATAGGTGATGTCGAAGAAGAGCAGCTACCCTCAGGAAAGGTAGACAGAGCTCCTGCACCTATGGAAGAAAAAAAAAAAAAAAAAAAAAAGAATTGGTAAAAACTGAATATCACAAAAAATCCCTATATTAATAACATTACCATTACAGTTGATTTGTGACACATAAATATCTTAATATTTATTCAGAATAGGTTTCAAATCAATTGCTTTCATCATCAGCTTTTCGTCAACTGCCAGTATTGCTTGAAGTGGATGGAATACTAAGTATATGGCAAAATCTAAAAAAAAAAAAAAAAAAAAAAAAAAAAAAAAAAAAAAAAAAAACCACACACACACACGCACGCACACACATAAATAGTACTACATCAAATTAAGGATGCACATAAAGAACTTCTTCAGTTTCAATGGAAAATCGTAAAACAAAAACAGACCAAACATTGGGAAGTCCTCTATTGCCATTCTTGGCAAAACTTTTCATTAATAAACTTTAAAGTAGGAATGTCAAAGCACTCCCATTGGTCTTAAAGTGTGGTACCAGTGCTTAATAATATTTTTGTTTAATTCCAGACACACAGACAATGCATTATACTTTAACCTACGGAGAAAGCAATTAGATTTAATTTAGGGAATAGATTTATGATTTTAAAATAATCACATAAGGAGTAGTGTAAAAGTGTATAGTGCACAAGAAACTTGTCTCGAAAGGGAGTTAAGGATAAAAGCAACTTTTGTTACATGTGTGGTGAGCAGATTTTCAAAGTGCAGAGGCAAAAATTTGCTTCTTTTATAAGAAGAGCTTATGAACATTATTTTAAAACAAAATAGACCAGAACACAAGGTCCCGGAAATCTATTGTGCAATATATATATATATAGAAACCTAAGGATTATTTGAAAACTGCTACTTCTAATTACGTAAAACATGAAGCTAGCTACAATGAAGCAATAAATATTACACAAGTAGAACTACATGCAACAAAAATTTCACTTATCTTAAGAAAATGATGTCAATTTCTCTTATTAATTGAGATCAATCACACAAACAAACTGCTTGCATCATCAGTCAACACATTTCATCATCAAGGATACCGGTTACCATGTTTTTTAAGTATTACCAAAATCTGAAAACGAAACAAACCTAAAAACAGGATCAACTGCTGGTATTTCAAAATTCATTACGAGGTGTTTATTTTTTAAAATAAATATCTTTTCCCAAACCATTAAACCTATCGGACCATTTTATTGTTTTAATAATTTAACTTCAGGATTTATTTCATGGTTAAATGACCAAAAATGATCAGCTACAGTCGATTGATCAGTTTGTTTATACTTAATGTTATGAAAATGTTCTTTTGTTCTCGTTTCCAAATTACGTTTCGTCTTTCCAATATAAAACTGATCACAATCTAAACAATTAAATTGATAAATACCAGATTTTTTATTACTAGGAATTTTTTTTTTTAAGAGAAATGTAGTAAATTTTTAATACTAAATTTATTTTGAGGAACTAAAGCAGTACAAAATTCTTTAACAATTTTTTTTTAAATGTTTATTAACCCAAGGATGGTAAGTACATTTTTTAAAAATTATAATCGTCCTTTTTTTTTTTTAAGGGTAGAAATATCATTAATAGTTTTTTCAATATTTTCTTGTATAAAGTCTTTATTAAAACCATTATTTACGATAGTGCAACTTATGTACACAAAGATAAAGATAGCTTGGAGATAAAAGGCTGGTCAACACAGATAAAGTTAGACGTCTGGAATGTTCGTGTTTCGTCTAATATCTTCTTACAGAACACTGGATTTCTTATTACATAGAAAATGAAGCTAGTTACAGTGAAGCAATAAATATTACACAAATATAAATATTTGTTACTAAATCTAATGGAAATTGATTTCGAAGGCAAATCGCATTCATCCTCAGTCCAACCAAAAAACAACAAAATTTGCTTTTTGGATGGACTGAGGACGAATGCGATTTGCAGTCGAAATCGATTTCCATTAGAAAGAAGAAAGAAGTATTAACATAAGTTTCTTAAGATAAGTGGAGATTTAGTAACAAATATTTATATTTGTGTAATTGGATTTCTTGTTTGTTACAGAACAGTCTAGAATTATCAATGTAAGTGTATATAAGAGACCATGGCACGCCAGCAGAGTAGTCGTTAACAGAGTGTAATCAGAACTGAGTATTGTGCAACTGTGAACATTGTTTGTGGTCAACGACCTTGGAAGATTGCAATTGTGTATGTGACGTAATTCTGGCACTGTAAGGATTGTCCAAAGAGTATTTCTACGGAAATAAAGAACATTTTGAATTTCTGCAACTTGGACTTTTAATTCTACGAAAACACAAAGTCACAGTATTAATAATATCGTGACTTTGTGGGTTCGTAGAATTAAAAGTTCAATTTGCCGAAATTCTAAATGTTCTTTATTTGCGTGGAAACACTCTGCATAGCAGCAGAATTACATCACATATCACAATCTACAACACCAAGGTCGATGACAATAACAAACAGCTTACTCAACTTCCACTGTTGACAACACTCTTGTTACATGTCTTCACAACAACAACAACTCTTGTTTCACAACTTGCAACTCGACTCTTGGCGAGTCATCGCCTCTTTAAATACCTCACTGATAATTTCTAGATTATTCGAAAATAAACCAAAACCCAAACAGACTCTATCAGTCAAGAAGTAACTAGAAATTTCCATTTATCTCTGTTTGTTTTGGCACACCTTTATCTGCATGTTATCTTTGTCTGCCGGCTCTTGGTTTTCACACTGCCCTCCTATCAGTTCCTTTTGTGTAAACAAGCCACGCGATCGTAGATACAGGTTCGCAACACTGCTTCCTCCTCAAGGCTGATCGTCCCGAACAGCTCCATCGTAGCAGGCCAGACGATCCAAGTGTACCACCAACATCTACCCTCGGGGCACCTTCTGGATGCAGTAGACGTCATTACTCCTCTTCACCACCAGGTACGGTCCTTGCCACGGCAGTTGAAGTTTGTCCATTGTTCGGTTTGCTCCCAGGTGTCCTTCTGAAAAATTGGTGTGCACTTCCTCTAAGACCTCCGGAATCTTACTCCGGGGAAGCACCCTCTCTTGCCTTCAGTGAGCCCCATTGGGCCCAGTATGACTTGTAGGTGACGCTCCTTGGTACGATGTCCTCCCAGGTTGGTCTTGTCCCTGCCTCCACTTCTCTCAAGAGTGGTCCCAAGTCTGCATCCGCCTGCTGCTCCCTCCTCAGGCCTTCACTATCCCTGCCATCCGCAGGCACTGCCGTGACCACTCTGACAGCTGCGGCACGCTCCTTCTCTTCCACTCTTGTGCACTGGCCACACTCCTCTGGAAAGGGTCTTCGGGACATGGCGTCTGTGTTACTGTGGTTCTTCCCTCTATGATGTTCAGAGGTGAAGTCGTACTCCTGCAGCCTCTGTACCCAGCGTGCGGTCTGGCCTTCCAGATTTCTAAAGTTCAATAGCCAGGTGAGGGCGGAGTGGTCAATTCTCAGGTGGAATAGCAGACCGTACAGGTACCTGTGGAAGAGTTCCAAGGTCTTTACCACCGCCAGTAACTCTCACCGGGTGATGCAGTATTTCTTCTCTGCCTTGGATAGCGTTTTGCTGTAGTAGCCTATCACCCGCTCATGGTAGTACTGGGCTTGCGATAGGACGCCTCCAATGCAATGGTCGCTGCCGTCGGTGTCCACAATGAAGGCGCCACCTGGTTGTAGGAACCCCAAAATTAGAGCACTGCAAAGCGTCTTCTTCAGCTATTCTGCGCTCAGGTGGTCGGCCACCCTTCAGTAGGCCTTCCAGCTGAGCCCCAGGTGTTGCGTTGACACCGACCCCTGTGTCTTGACGATTGCTGTCACGATGACCACGGGCTCGCAAAGTCCCCAGCTTAGTTCCGGCCTGGGCGTCGTGATCGGTGTCCGCTAGGTTAAGCAGCCTCACTGGCACCTCCTCTCGGCACGGCAGCAATGTTCTGGCTACACATAGTCCGTGCACAGGCGTCTTCTGGTCCAGCATCATGTTCGTTCGCTGTCCTTTCTGTCGCGCCGTCACCACCACCTCCTTTTTCGCGGGGACAACCACGTCTTCCTTCAAGATGACCCTGCAGATTCCAAGGCGCTCTTCGGGTTGCCGGAATATTACCTCTTCTCCGTTAAGCCGTAGGACCTTCCAGCCGTCGTCTACCGTCGCCGCGTGGCTCCTGAGGGCATACTATCCCAGTATCACCTCCTCAGTCACCTTCGCGATGAACACACACAGACGCACGGCACTCCGTCCCAAAGCCAACTTCAGTAGGGCCTCCTCCACAGGTAAGGTGTCACCCGATGCCGTCACTAACTGGTATGGTAAGCTCGGTTTTCTCGACGACAAACCCTTGGCCACGTCAGGTCTGATGACGGTAAGGCTGCCCCGGTGTCTACGAGCACGCGGCACGGCTTCCCTCTCATCCAACCGTCCGCGATGAGGCTGTCATCCATCCGTCGGTTGACGGCACGCAGTGTTACTCGAGGGGATGGTGGTGATGGCGCAGACATGCTCCTCGCCACGCCGGGCCTTACTCGTTCTTCCGGCTGCTCTTCCTGGATCGGTCATCTTCGCGGTCATCGTCGTGTCCAGGTTGCTATTTGCAGCTTCTGTCTACGTTGTTAATTAGGCCTTCATTTCTTCCATTTTCTCCGTGATTTTGTCGCTATCCCGCTTCCTGACACCAAATGTGACTTTGTGGGTTCGTAGAATTAAAAGTCCAATTTGCCGAAATTCTAAATGTTCTTTATTTGCGTGGAAACACTCTGCGTAGCAACAGAATTACATCACATATCACAATCTACAACACCAAGGTCGATGACAATAACAAACAGCTTACTCAACTTCCAATGTTGACAACACTCTTGTTACATGTCTTTACAACAACAACTACAACTACAACTACTACTACTACTACTACTACTCTTGTTTCACAACTTGCAACTCGACTCTTGCCGAGTAGTCGCCTCTTTAAATACCTCACTGATAATTTCTAGATTATTCGAAAATAAACCAGAACCCAAACAGTCTCTATCAGTCAAGAAGTACCTAGAAATTTCCATTTATCTCTGTTTAGGCAGACCTTTATCTGCATGTTATCTTTGCCTGACGGCTCTTGGTTTTCACACTGCCCGCCTATCCTTTTGGGTAAACAAACCGCGCAATCGTAGATAAGGGATCGCGACAATATGTTTATATTCTATAGTAAATTCATCTTTATTCAGGGATATATTTATTAATCTATAAATCAAACTATTAAAAACAGCAAATTTATGTGAAAAGGGTGTTAATTTTTTTTAAATGTAATTATCGATATGAGTAGACTTCCTATAAATACAAAAATTTAATTTATTGTTATTATTTCTTATTATTCTGACTTTGTGGGTTCGCAGAATTAAAAGTCCAATTTGCAGAAATTCAAAATGTTCTTTATTTCACTAGTAATACCCTTTGATCAACCCTTAAAGCAGCAGAATTACGTCACACACACACAATTATAATCCTCCAGTTTGTGTGCCACACCCGCAAACAAAGAGTTCACTTTCAAAACAGTTGTACGCGGACGATTCACAAGCTCCATTTCGACTCTCTCATTAAGACTGTCCGATAAACTAGCCATGGCTTCTTTTATAGGACCATTCATGATTCCAGATGGTTGTAGACTGTTCTCTATCAATCAAGATGTCACTAGAATTTTCCATTTATCTAACTTTGTTTCCGCAAGCCTTTTATCTCCGCGCTATCTTGATCTGTTTTGGCATGCTCTTTATCTCCGTGCTGCACTATCGGTCCCGTTATCTCCGCGTCGCACTGTCTCTTTGTGCGCATTGCCGCCATTCGCGACACTGCTTCCTCCTCAGGCTGGTCGTCCCAAACAGAACTACCGTAGCGGGCCAGACGATCCATCTGTACCACCATCTTCCCTTGGGACACTTTCTGGATGCGGTAGAGCATGTCGTTAATTCTCTTCACCACCCGGTACGGTTCTTGCCATGGTTGTCGAAGTTTCGGGCAGCGTTCCAATGTGCGGTTAGGCCGGTACAACCAGACCAGGTCACCTTGTGGAACCCTTGGCTGTTGGCTTGCCTGTCGTATCGGGTCTTCATGAGGTCCCTCGCCTCCTGGATGTTCTGACGAGCCATCTCATGCATGTCGTGGAGATGATCCACGAGGCAAACCACATACTTGGTTGCTGGCTGTTTCACTTCCGGGGGACTCCCAAAAGCCAGGACACAAGGTCGGTGCAACTCTCGACCGAACATTAAGCTGGCTGGCGTCATCCCAGTAGTATCGTGTGTCGTCGAGCGGTAAGCCAGCAAGAACAGTGGCACCTTGACTTCCCTGTCCCACTGATGGCTGGCCACGACCTTCCTCAGTTATTCTTCTAAGGTCTTGATGTACCTCTCCACCATGCCGTCCGACTGCGGATGTAGGGTTGTTGTGCGGGTCTTGTTTACAAGTCTTTCTAGTGCCTCCTTCATCGGGTTATTTGTTTATTTGTCACCTTGGCTGAAGACGCGCTGGTATCGCCTCCGCAATTGTCGAACCTTCTCGAGCTGTTCTGCGGTCAGGTGGTCGGCCGCCCTCTCTTGTAAGCCTACCTGCCGAGGCCCCAGAAGTTGCGTAGGCAGCGGCTCCGGTGTCCTGTTGATTGCTGTCACGCTGACCATGGGCTCCCACGTCCCCAACTCCATCCCAACCTGGACATCTTGATCGGTTTCTGTCAGGTTGAGCAGCCTCACTGGCACCTGCTCTCGGCACGGCAACAATGTCCTGGCTACACAGAGGCCGTGCACAGGCGCCTTCTGGTCCAGCATCATGTTCTTCGTCCGCCTTCCAGTCGCGCCGTCACCACCACCTCGCTTCTCGCGGGGACATCAACTTCCCTCAGGACGACCCTGCAGATTCCAAGGCGTTCTTCGGGTTGCCGGAGTATGACCTCTTCTCCACTGAACCGCAGGACCTTCCTGCCGACGTCGACCGTCGCCTCGTGGCTCCTGAAGACATCCAGTCCCAATATCACCTCAGCCACCTTCGCGACAAACACTCATTGACGTACGGCACTCCGTCCCAAGGTAAACTTCAGCAGAGCCTCCTTCTCCACAGGTAAGGTGTCGCCCTATGCCGTCATAAGCTGGTATGGTTGGCTCGGTTTTCTCTACGGCAAACCCCTGCCTAGGTGACGTCTGATGACGGTCACGGCTGCCCCGGTGTCCACGAGCACGCGGCACGGCTTCTCTCTCACCCAACACTCCACGATGAGGCTGTCATCCATCCGTCGGCTGACGGCGCGCAGTGTCACTCGAGGGGATGGTGATGACGGCGCCGACGTGCCCCTCGCCAAGCCTTCTCTTCCTGGTGTGGGCATTCTCTCTTCAGGTGTACCGGCTGGCCACAGCCCCAACGCACGCCACTAATTCTTCGCCAGCCTCCCTCGGCTGGCCTTCGGTGTCCAGTGTAGCGGATACTTCTTGTTCAAGACGTCGGGCTAGGCGTGACATTGGCCGCCTCCATCCTCAATGCTGCCGTTGGCGACTCGTCGATGGTTTCGTAGTCGCCGAGCATTAGGCACTGACGTAACTCGGTGTCTCATACACTGTCAACGAATATGTAGGCAGCCTCTCGGGATACGAACTCGGGTAGGAGATCCACTAAAGCTTTGCTGGCCAGCTGCTCAATTGCCAGGGCGAACTCCTGCAGCGTCTCCCCTGGCTGCTGCGACCTTGATTTCAATGGGCTGCGGTATGCTGCAGCTAAGCGGTGGTTACCAAAGCGGTTTTCCAGGGCTTCCCAGATGACCTTGGGCGCAGCCGCTGTCTGGACCGCGCTCAGGACATCTTTGGCCCATCTCTGGAGGCTGGCTATTAGCTGTGCAGCCTCTTCCTCTGGTGACCACTTGTGTTTGGCCACTATGTCGAATTGACGGCGGAAGACCTCGAACGTAGACGTGCCGTTGTACTTGGGTGGTTTGACGCGCGCAGATGTTATGTCACGTCCCGGAGCGTCGACCTTCAAGTCTTTCAACCTCCTGTCGACAATGTCCTTTACCATGGCGATCAGGGACTTGGTGTTGCTGTAGGCTCTTCCCTCCAGGTCGTTAACGCGGCACGCCAGGTTTCGGCTCGCTCACCCAACTCCGTGACGTCCTCCTTTACGCCGGCCAGCTGCTCCTCAAATTTGGCGGCGAGGGCTTCGGTCGCAGTCTTCTTTACGGATGCCAGGCTATCGTTCGCAGCTTTTATTTCCGTCGTCAATTCGGCCATCTTCGCGGTCATCGTCGCGATCAGGTTGTTGTTTGTAGCTTCCGTCTTCGCAGCGAGTATTCGGACTTCATTTCTTCCATCTTCTTGGTGATGTCGTTAGCCATCTTCATTTCTTCCATTTTCTGTGCAATCTTTTCCAATGCTGCGTCCATTATCGTATATCCCACTTCAGACACCAACTGTGACTGTGGGTTCGTAGAATTGAAAGTCCAATTTGCACAAATTCAAAATGTTCTTTATTCCGTAGAAATACCCTTTGGTCAACCTTAAAGTAGCAGAATTACGTCACATACACAATTGCAATCTTTCAGTTCGTCTGCCACACCCACAAAGAAAGAGTTCACTTTCAAAACAGTTGTACGCGGACAATTCTCAAGTTCCATTTCAACTCTCTCATTATGACTGATAAACTAGCCACAGCTTCTTTTATACGACCATTCGCAATTCCAGACAGCTGTAGAATGTTCTCTATCAATCAAGATGTCACCAGAATTTTCCATTTATCTAATTTTATTTGTTTCCGCAAGACTTTTATCTCCGTGCTATCCTTATCTGTTATCTGTTATTTATTGTGTTTTGGCATGCTCTTAATCTCCATGCTGCCCTATCTGCTTTAAAATTACTAAATTTACAAGATAAAGCTATAAAATTCACATTAGAAACTGCAAGTAATGGATTTCTTCCTTTTCTAGATTTAAAGATAATAACAAATAATAAATTAAATTTTGGAATTTATAGGAAGTCTACTCATATCGATAATTACATAAAAAATAAAAAAGTTTTAACCCCCTTTTCACATAAATTTGCTGGTTTTAATAGCTTGATTTATAGTTTATTAAATATACCCCTGAATTTAATAAAGAATATAAACATATATATATATACAAGAAAAGATTGAAAAAGCTGTTAATGATACTTCTACCCTTAAAAAAAACACGATTATAATTTTTAAAAAATGTACTTACCATCCTTGGGTTAATAAACACTTTCAAAATTTTTTTTTAAAGAGTTTGGTATAACGTTAATTCCTCAAAATAAATGTAGTATTAAAAATTTACTACATTTCTCTAAAGAAGATAAAATTCCTAATAATAAAAAGTCTGGTATTTATCAATTTAATTGTTTAGATTGTGATCAGGTTTATATTGCAAAGACGAAACGTAATTTGGAAAAACCACAACATAAGAACATTTTCGTAACATTAAGTATAAACAAACAAATCAATCGACCATAGCAGATCATTTTTGGTTATTTAACCAAGAAATAAATCCTGAAGTTAAATTATTAAAACAATTAAATGGTTCGATAGATTTAATGGTTTGGGAAAAGATATTTATTTTAAAAAATAAACATCGCATAATGAATTTTGAAATACCAGCAGTTGATTCTGTTTTTAGGTTTGTTTTCTTTTCAGATTTTGGTAATACTTAAAAAACATAATAACATGGTAATCGGTATCCTTGATGACGAAATGTGTTGATTGACAATGCAAGCGATTTGTTTGTGTAATTGATCACAATTAATAAGAAAAATTGACATAATTTTCTTAAGATAAGTGAAGTTTTTTTTTTTTTTTTTTACAAATAGTAAAATGAACATATAGTAAATACAGCAAAAAAACATCGGTTTCAACAGAGTAACAATTGACAAAAAATTACAAAATTTAAACGACAGAAACATATCAAAGATACCACTAGTACCGTCCAAGAAGAAAAACTGATATTTAATAAATTCACATATGATCAGTGGCGGTCGATAAAGGAAAGCTGCTTCTTCCTCTTGGACTGTCAGGACAGCTCACTAACGTGCATATTGCTTCCATTTCCCGCTCTGCTTATCCAGCTTCACGTTTTGACCTACCACGCGCCCCATAGCTTAGTAACTCACTGGACTGGACTGGACTGCATTGCTTGCAGTCCCAAGAGCGGTGTAACTAATTTTCGTGCAGTTTCATGAAATCGACGGTTTTTTAACATTTTCAGTGATTCAAATATATGTTTGTTCCTGACAGTAAAGAATAAACAAATGTGATTTTTTATACGGGTATGAATGGTGTGATTGTAACAATGAGTAATTCGGTTGAGTATTTATAGTTGCTTTGTTTTGGCGCTTTAACACTGCAAGAGAAATGTGACATTAAAATGCGAAAAAGACTGACTCTTGTGTTAAACATTATTCAAAGTGTAACAGGATGCCAAAAACAATATAGCAGGTGTTTCAGTCCTGAAATTTACACAAAATATGAGTGGATATGTGGCTGTGAAGTCAACAATTTCCTGTTCTGTTTTCCTTGCCTTTTATTTGGAATTAAAGAAGACGCACCCAACATTGCATGGTTTCAAAAGCCAGTTTCAGACTTGAAGAGACTATATGAAAAATATCATAAACATGAAATGTCTAAAAACCATGTTAATAACATGCTTAACCCTTTCACCGATGACGTCCAAGTTAAAAGGCCCCAAACCGATATGGACGTGTATAGACGTCCTGTGCATACATGCATTTAATGCGTATTTAATAATAATTCTTTTAAACCTTAAGTTTTATAGTAAATTTAAATAAATTCTATAAGAAGTAAAAGCTTACCTTTAAAAGTTTTTTCTTGAATGGTACACCTCAAAACAGGGATAAACACACAAGGGCACATCTCCACATTCACGACAAATCGTACTAGTTTCGTTTCAGACACCTTTCTTGCGGCACACCAAACATTTTCTAAAGGGACGCGACTTTTTTGCTGTGGGTGGTACCCTTTTAGGAAAATGTTTTCTTTCAAGTCTGAGGGGTGCTGGGGTGGTGGATTTTTTACCCCCAATATGGAGAGGTCTCTGAATTTTATACTGCTCAATTAGACTGCGAGCTATTGATATACGAAAGTCCAGGTACGTCATTGTCTTCCGTGGGTTTAGAGCTCTCCAAATTACTAAACAATTGTATATGGTTATATCCAGCTGGTGTAAAAATACTTTTTTATAACATTTGATTGTTTTTCGCAAAGAGGGATATGCGTGTAATACCTGATCTACTAGATCCACTACACCCATATGCATATTATATTCCTGGATAATATCGGGCTTGAAAATTGACACTTTGTTACGAGCATCAATTTTTCCAGTGTCAATCATCAAAATCTTAGAGCTTTAATTGGATAATGCTGTAACAACCCTCCTGTCTTGCCAAGCAATATAGGTCAAGGGTGGAAGCTGATGCACCTGCATTTCTCCTCTTCTTAGAGCCTTCGTATTCACATCTTTTGGCAAACCAATACGATTTGAGTGTATTGTTCCAATTGCGTTTGTTTTTCTTTTGTGTAAGACCAAGAATAATTTAGGGGAACTGTACCAATTATCTAAATATACAGTCTACCCTGCTCAAGTACAGATTCCATCAGGTGCATTACTATGGAACCAGATAACCCCAAATCTTTGTCTCCGGTGTTATCAGTCCCTTGGCCAGTGTATATGCAGCTATTGTAAAGATATCCTGTTTTACTTTCACATACTTCAAAACTCTTTATGCCAAATCTGGCCCTCTTTGTTTTGATGTATTGTTTCCAACCTAATCGGCCCTTCCAAAGCATCAGGCTTTCATCAACAGTGATCTTTTCACTAGGCACATAATTTTCTTTGAATTTTGAAATAATGTAATCAAAAACTGGTCTGATTTTGGATAGTTTATCATTCACATTTTCTGTGCAGGTGAAATGAAGGAAGCGCAAAATGGAAGTAAACCTGTTATTTGACATGCATTTCCCAAAAAATGGGGTAGCTAGCATGTCATCTGTAGACCAGTACATGTCTAGCGTAGGATTACAAATAACACCCATGAGCATAATTAGACCAAGTAGTCTGTAAATCTCATTCATTGTTACTTCTGTCCACTTCTGCAATCTACTCTTAGGTCCTAAATTGCCTTTAGCAATCAGGTCTTCCTTCAT
Organism: Mantis religiosa; assembly: GCA_030765055.1. NCBI lineage: Eukaryota > Metazoa > Arthropoda > Insecta > Mantodea > Mantidae > Mantis > Mantis religiosa. The sequence goes on along the minus strand of CM060949.1, from coordinate 119,987,081 downwards.
CCTACTCGCATATACATTTGTTTCCGAAACAATGAGAGACAGTAAGTCAGTAGTACAAAATTTTGTGAAAATGTCAATTGGTTGGCTGTCAGAAGTTAGCTGAGTATGCGGTTGTACACCAGAGGTTGTGCGCGTGAACGTATGTCTATTTGTGTTAGAGTTATTTTGACACCTCCATAATGTTGATTCTTCACGAATACCTGTCGGAAATGAGTCATTTTCCTCCTTACTGCTACCTATATCCTCAACAACCCCCTCAAAATCTGAAAACTCGCCATCAATGTCCAAATCACTGTCTAACAGCAAAAAGTCTTCCATATTTTCTGATGTAATATTAGAAGCCCGCACTCGTCCTACACTAGCTAATTGATTTGCTAGATTACTAGTTGAAGCCATGATTAGCACTGAGGAAACTATTTCAACTGTGTTTTAGCTAAAGAAATTGCTTGGAACTCTGACACAGTCTAAATTACTGTATGAACTGAGCGAAGAAAAAAGTTACGTCAGCTAACATAAACTTCCGTTGTGCAATTAGAGAGATGCTGACGGAGTTTTCTTTCCAGCGTGTATAACGCAATATAAACAGTTATTATTACGTGTTTACATAAACTGAAACCTATAAACCTTGAACCCAACACTTCGTTTATTCAGCTGATATACACATATAGTTTGTAAAACAAAAGTGCTCAGAATTAGGCGCATTCGACGCAAAGAATGGGTTTCTTTACAGTGATACAAATTAATGAAATGTCAATGCTTTATTAATATGGTCTCTATTTTAATGATACCGCAGATGTATACAGCTTTTAATGAGCTTTAAACCAGTTTTTGTTTCCCTGAAATAACTTAGTAAATACGGAAGATACGAATATTTATTTATGAAGCATTTTTGCAGCATTTAACAATTTAAATGTCTTGTTCTGTTTATTGGGTATCCGTTCCCAGCCGTGCAGGATTTAAATGGCCATCGGCGAAGCGGTTAATTTTGCTACACTTGGCTCAGTAAATGTACAGACATGTTTAAGCCAAGCCTATAAGAAATCAATAGATTGTCACAACGATCAAGTCCAAAGAATAGGGACAGTCTTATAAAGATAATCGACTGTCTGAAATTTTGTAGTTATCATGAGCTACCCCTAAGAGGACATGCAGAGCATGAAGAGTCACAAAATCAAGGGGTGTTCAGAGGATTGATTAAATATACAGGAGAAATTGATTCCCTATTTAAGTTCCATCTTAATGGTGACTCATTTATTAAAGGAAATTCTAAGACAACACAAAATGAGTTACTATAGTGCATTCTTGTAGTTTGTAAAGAAAACATCTTAGAAGAAATTGAAGCAGCAGACTATATATCTGTTATGGCCGATGGAACTACAGATATTGTTGACATGTTTCAGCTTGTAATAGTCTTAAGGTATTGTAATGCCTTAGGTAGTCCTGTTGAGCGATTCTGGGGATATTTTATTTCGAATGGGCAAAATTATGATGCAATTTCAGAAGTTATAATTTCTGAGCTTGGCAGTATATTAAAAGAAAATAAGAAGAAACTTATAGGCCAAAGTTTTGATAGTGCAGTGGTAATGAGCAGGGCTATCAATGGAGTGCAAGCTAAAGTTAGAGATGTGTACCCCAATGCTTACTTTGTGCTTTGCTTAGCTCATCAACTAAATGTGATAATAGAGAGAGCTGCCAGGCAAAATACAAAAGCTAGGATTTTTTTTTTTTCAAATCTTTGTGCTATATTCACCTTCTTTTCCCGCTCTCCACACAGATCATCAGTGTTAGATTCATGTGTTAAGAAGAGAATACCCAGTGGTGGATCAACGAGGTGGAACTACAAATCCAGGACTGTAAATGTTATATGTGTTTGGTTTATTAATACTCGTCACTTACTTGTTTATATTTATGAGAGACTAGTTTCAAAGGCATTCGCCTCCATTTTCAATCTCTTTCCAACTGGCATCTGTTGTCTGCTCTCTCTCTCTCTCTGGTGGTGGAACTATGAACTTCTTTGTCAAATTATCTACTGATGGGATTTCAAAGTTCATTACGCGATCCTTATTCTTCCATATGAATATGTTCTCCCATGTTGTCAATTTATTTTGGTTTATCACTCCTTTTAATAATTTTGGATTTGGATCAATGTCATGGTTTTCATTCCAAAAGTGAAATACTACTGCTGACTTATCTTCTTGTTTCAATCTGATGTTTCTAAAGTGCTCTTTGACTCTGGTTTTTAGATTTATTTTAGTTTGACCTATGTAGCATTTTTCACAATTCTTACAACTTATCTGGTATATTCCGGATCTGTTAACTGATGGGATTTCATCTTTTGTTTTTGGATTTAGCAATTTTATAATTGAGTGTATTAGTAGGTGCCAAGGTGATATTTTGTTCCTTGAAGATCTTTTTAAATTTATTAAATGTTTTTGGGTGATATGTGAATGAACTGAATATGCTGTTGCTTTCTTTTTCTTTTGTAAATGTGGTTGCTTCCTTAATGGTTTTCTTTAGTTTAGCTTTTCTAATTTTCTTCAACACCAAACTTTTGTTGTATCCATTTTCTTCTGCTATGTGTAGTATTGTTTTTTGTTCTTTGAAATATTCTTCTTTTTCCATGGGTATGTTGACTAGTCTGTGTGTAAGGCTGTTTATTATTGCATGTTTATGTGTAACTGGGTTGTGGCTATTATTTTTTATGTAATTTTCTGAATGTGTTGGTTTCCTGTAAATTCCAAATTTTATTTTGTGTCATTCCTGATGATATTTAGATCCAAGAAAGAGAGTTGTCCATTGGTTTCCTTTTCTATAGTGAATTTTATAGTCCTTTCTTGCAGATTGAGTAATTTTAATGCATCTTCTAAATGTTTATTCGGTACAATTGCAAAGATGTCAACATATCTATACCAAACTTTGAAGATCAATGGGAAGGACTTTTTGATTTGTGTTTCAAATGCACTCATAAATAAGTTAGCCAAAAAAGGTGAAAGTGGATTGCCCATTGATAACCCTGATTTCTGCTTGTAGTGTTTTCCATTAAAGCTGAAGAAGTTTTGTTCAATGCATATTTTTGTTAGAGAAATGTATTCTTCTGCTTCTATTGCTTCCATTTCTATTGTAGTTAGCCACTTTTTAATACAGTCTGTAATTTTTCTGTTGGTATGCTTGGAAATAAAGATGTGACATCAAATGAAACCAGTCTGTCATTTTTGTCCAAATTTATATCTTTGATTTTTACTACTAAATCTAGAGAGTTTTTTAAATTTGCACTTTCAAATTTTGGGAAACTATTAAATTTATTTAGCTACCATTTGGCCAAATTATATGTGGGGGCATTTATACTACTAGTGATAGGTCTCATGCCTTTCCCTGTTTTATGAATTTTTGGCAGCCCATATACTCTTGGTAATGTTGGGTTATCTACTTTAATTTTGTGAAATTCTGTTTTGTTGATTATTTTGCTTTCTTTTAGAGTTTTATTTGTGGTTTCAAGGGTTAGTTTCTATTTTTTGGTAATTATTGTCTTCCAACAAATCTTCCATCCTCTTCGTATAATCTTCTTTTTCCAAAATTACTAATTTATTGCCCTTGTCTGCTTTAGTATAAATAACTGGTTTCTTACTAAAATTAGGCAAGTGAGTCAACCTTGTATATACTTTTCTCCACTTACAAGTTTTTTATGAAGACTAGTTTCTGGGGACTTCTCCCCTATCGTCAGCTCTGTGGTAGACTGATGATGCATCCGGTGTCTGCATCTGGCTTGGTGTTGTGCTGCCATCTAACATCCTGGTAAGTTTGATGACGTCATCTACCGCGGGAATTTCAAAATTCATCAAGAGGTCCTGTTTTTTCGTAATAAATATGTTTTCCCAAATCTGTAGTTCCAGAGGTTTCTTTGCCTGTTTGATCAGTTCTATTTCTTGTTTTATGTTGTGATTCTCAGACCAAAAGTGATGTGCTACGGCCGACTTGTCCATTTGTTTGAATTTCATATATAAATGGACAAGTCGGCCGTAGCACATCACTTTTGGTCTGAGAATCACAACATAAAACAAGAAATAGAACTGATCAAACAGGCAAAGAAACCTCTGGAACTACAGATTTGGGAAAACATATTTATTACGAAAAAACAGGACCTCTTGATGAATTTTGAAATTCCCGCGGTAGATGACATCATCAAACTTACCAGGACGTTAGATGGCAGCACAACACTAAGCCAGATGCAGACACCGGATGCATCATCAGTCTACCACACAGCTGACGATAGGGGAGAAGTCCCCAGAAACTAGTCTTCATAAAAAACTTGTAAGTGGAGAAAAGTATATACAAGGTTGACTCACTTGCCTAATTTTAGTAACAATGGCACTCCACTTTCTGAAATACTTCTTTTTATTCTATATAACTGGTTTCTTTTTAAGGGCTTTTATAATTTAGCTACTAAAATTAATTTTACTTTCATTTTTAATCTGTTCTACTATTTTGGAGCATTTGTTTTTTACTGTGTTTCTATTTTCTTCATTAAGTGCTTGTGTAGCAATTTGGATGTCAGCAATATACTCTTCAATTTGGTTGGAATAGTCTACACATGTTTTTAAACCTAGATTTAGCATATTCAGTACTGGTTTAGTGAAACTTTGGTTTGATAGGTTAAAAACATTGTTTGAATGATCTTTTAGGTTATGTTTGTCTTTTTGCTTTTTCTTTTCAAAACTGCTTGCTTTCTGGCATAAATTTTTAAGTTTATTTTTTAAATTTGTCATTTTTTACTACATTTTTCCATTAAGATATTCAAATAAAATGTTTTCGAAATTTTCCCAAAATACACGTCCTAATGGTTTGGTAAGTTTTTGATGCAAATGGCACAATTTTATTTCTAATGTATTTCTATTTCTGTAGCGTTTGTTCTTTTCAACTTCTAGCAAATGGAAGCAATAGAAGCAGAAGAATACATTGCTCTAACAAAAGTATGCATTGAACAAAACCTCTTCAGCTTTAATGGAAAATACTACAAGCAGAAATCAGGGTTATCAATGGGCAATCCACTTTCACCTTTTCTGGCTAACTTATTTATGAGTGCATTTGAAACATACATCAAAAAGTCCTTCCCATTGATCTTCAAAGTTTGGTATAGATATGTTGACGACATCTTTGCAATTGTACCGAATAAACATTTAGAAGATGCATTAAAATTACTCATGTACCAAATAAACATTTAGAAGATGCATTAAAATTACTCAATCTGCAAGAAGGGACTATAAAATTCACTATAGAAAAGGAAACCAATGGACAACTCTCTTGGATCTAAATATCATCAGGAATTACACAAAAATAAAATTTGGAATTTACAGGAAACCAACACATTCAGAAAATTACATAAAAAATAATAGCCACAACCCAATTACACATAAACATGCAATAATAAACAGCCTTACACACAGACTAGTCAACATACCCATGGAAAAAGAAGAATATTTCAAAGAACAAAAAACAATACTACACATAGCAGAAGAAAATGGATACAACAAAAGTTTGGTGTTGAAGAAAATTAGAAAAGCTAAACTAAAATTGCCTAATTCAAAAACAAAAGATGAAATCCCATCAGTTAACAGATCCGGAATATACCAGATAAGTTGTAAGAATTGTGAAAAATGCTACGTAGGTCAAACTAAAAGAAATCTAAAAACCAGAGTCAAAGAGCACTTTAGAAACATCAGATTGAAACAAGAAGATAAGTCAGCAGTAGAATTTCACTTTTGGAATGAAAACCATGACATTGATCCAAATCCAAAATTATTAAAAGGAGTGATAAACCAAAATAAATTGACAACATGGGAGAACATATTCATATGGAAAAATAAGGATCGCGTAATGAACTTTGAAATCCCACCAGTAGATAATTTGACAAAGAAGTTCATAGTTCCACCACCAGAGAGAGAGTGCAGACAACAGATGCCAGTTGGAAAGAGATTGAAAATGGAGGCGAATGCCTTTGAAACTAGTCTCTCATAAATATAAACAAGTAAGTGACGAGTATTAATAAACCAACTACAAATAGTTTCTGAGACTGTAAATGTTGTTTACGAGAAGCAGGAAGCATTGCAAGAATGTTTTCAAATTTTGTCGGAATCAGAGACCTCAAGCAGTGCAACAATAAATCAGGCAAGTGCTTTATTGGAGTATCTTGAAAATAGTGAGTTTTGTTTCTGGCTTAATTTTTTCCATTTAGTTAAGCCTCATGTAGAAATACTGTACAATCAACTACAGAATCACCACATAGATGCTGCCAAAGTTCCAGTGTACATATCTACTTTCACTGCTGAAATTATAAAAGTAAGAAACACGGTGGAGTCATGTGATTTGGCAGCAGAAAACCCACATAAAAGAAAAATTGTTTCAAACAGACAGACCAGAGCAGCAGCAGCCAAGGAAGTATGTGATGTTATACTGTCACAATTGAATCTGCACTTCAAGTTTACAAAACATCTTTGTGTGTCTTCCCTGCTACAAGATTTGCAATTTGAGCCATTTAATTTAATATTTCCAGAATATGCATTCAGTGAATGAATAAAAATGTTCCGAGTATTTGATAAGGATAAACTACATACAGAACTTTCAGTCATCTATTCAAGAGAAGAATTCAGGGATATTGGTGGTGCTGTAAAATTGCTTCAATATCTTACAGCTAATAATCTTTCTTCCACTTTTTCTGAAGTGTTAAAACTTTTGAATTCAACTATTACTCTGCCTTTAACAACAAGTGAATCTGAGCGCTGTTTCTCCACACTGATAAGAGTTAAAACAGTCCTAAGGAGCACTATTGGAGAAGATAGATTAACTGCGCTTGCTACGTTTCCATAGAAAAAGAAATTATAGAAAACATCCCAAAGTTCAACGAGAGAGTGGTTAATAAGTTTGCTACAAAGAAAGATTGCCATATGCAGTTCATCTTCAAATAATTAAGGTAAGTTAAAATTTCAATAATCAGTGCAGCCCCCCTAGGTGTAGACAGCATGAGCTGCCACTGCATATGATCCTAAAACATTTTACAGATTTAGTAAGCTTTTTGGAAGCACAACAGCCTAGTCCCAAACAAAACATTTAGCATAGAGAAATTATTTTGTAATAGATTAAAATATCTTATACCAAAAGAACATTTCTGCTATGTGAAATATGGCTTTTGTTCCTTGTATATTCCGCTTTATCCATGGGTATGTTGACTAGTCTGTATGTAAGACTGTTTATTATTGCATGTTCATGTATAATTGGGTTATAGCTATGATTTTTATGTAATTTTCTGACTGTTGGCTTCCTGTAAATTCCAAATTTTATTTTTGTGTTATTCCTATGATATTTAGCTCCAAGAAAGAAAGTTGTCCATTGATTTTCCTTATTTTTGTGTCATTCCTGATTATATTTAGCTACAAGAAAGAAAGTTGTCCATTGATTTTCCTTAACCATTGTGAATTTTACAGATTGAGTAATTTTAAAGCATCTTCTAAATGTTTATTTGGAACTATTGCAAAGATGTCAACAACATATCTACACTTAACTTTCGGTAAAATATGAATAAAAAAATTGGATAATAAATAAATATATCTACACCAAACCTTTAAGATCCAGGGGAAGAACCTTTTTAATTTGTTTTTCAAATGCACTCATAAATAAATTTGCCAGAAAGGGTGAAAGTGGATTGCCAATTGGTAACCCTGATTTCTACTTGTAGTATTTCCCATTAAACTTGAACAAATTTTGTTCAATGCATAATTTTCTTGGAAAATTATCTTGGAAAACCCACATTAATGAAACCATAGAAAAGACCACTCAGAGATTAACAACACTCAATAGACTAGCTGGCAGCAAATGGGGGTACTCTGTCAATACACTCAACACCACCTATAAAAGTTACATCAAACCAGCACTCCTCTATGGAAGCGAGGTGATACAGCAAGTCAAAGCAAACTATCACAACTTGAAACATTACAGAACTAAGCACTCAGACAAATAATGGGAGCAGTCAAATCAACACCAATTACTGCAATGCAAATTGCTACAAATAACTTGCCAATTAAATATGAAATGGAAAAACAGAATCTCCTCCTAAATGAAAAAATACAAAGGCTCCCCTTTAATACTCACTGGAAGAACTACAAAAGCAGAGAAAGGACCTCCTTAAAAACACAAGAAGGATTTATACAGAAAGCCTATAACCTACAGAGAAAATACAACCTTGAAGACACAAACAAAATTAAACATCTCCCACTTCCAATCTGCCCTCTATCACAACCTAAAATAAATAGCAGGGTAAACCTTCTGCAAAATATAGAGTCAAAAAGGGATGTAAGTGCAGAAACACTTAAAATGCTAGCTCTAGAAACAATTGAAACTTATTATCCACAAGACTCATGGCTACACATACACAGATGGCTCCCTATTTGACAAAGAAAGTAATGCTGGAGCAGGAATACATAGTAAAATATTCAATTTTTACATCTGTTTGGGCACACTAGCAACCCACTATGATGGAGAATTAGAAGCAATCAACACCTCGCTGAAACAACTCTTCAACCATGTGAACTCTTTCTCTAAAGCAGTGATTCTAAGTGATTCTAAATCAGCACTTCAAGCCCTATCCTCACTGTACCCTAACAAATTTACAGTTCATTATGAATACTACAAGGTCTAAAAAAAGAAATACACTTCCAGTGGATTCCATCCCACTGTGGAATTACAGGCAATGAAATAACAGATTCCTTGGCAAACAAAAAACCTCATTCCACACATCAAAACTACATATAAACAATAGAATCAACTTATTCTGGAAAGAAGAATGCAAAGAAGAAAGTACCAACAAGCAATGGAAAATTCTACAAGGAAGTAAAAATCCCATCTCAGACTACCCCAGAAGCAGTACTGTTGCCATCTTCCAATTGATTACTGGCCACGACTGTTTGGCCGCTCATCTACACAGGATTAATATTTATGAATCCCCAACCTGCACACTGTGTAGGGACCCGAACTCATTGATGGACGGAGATCATCTGCTCCAGTGTAGTGCCCTGACAAAAACAGATGGAGAACTGACAGCACAACTAGTCACACGTTATTGGGAGGCCAGAAGGAAAATGGAAATTCTCCAACTCCATGAGCATTAGCAACCAACCAACCATAATTTTCTTAATGAAATGTATTTTTCCGCTTCTACTGTTTCATTTCCACTGTAGTTAGCCATTTTTTAAAAATATTGTCTGTAATTTTTTTGTTGGTAAGCTTGGGAATAATGTGACATCAAATGAAACCAGTCTGTCATTTTTGTCCAAATTTAAGTATTTGATTTTTTTCTACCAGGACAAAAGAATTTCTTAAATTTGCACTTTCAAACTTTGGGAAGCTATTAAATTTATTTAATAACCATTTGGACAAATTATATGTGGGGACATTTATGCTACTAGTGATAGGTCTCATGGCTTTTTCTATTCTGTGAATTTTTGGTAGCCCATATACTTTTAGTAATCTTGGATTGTCTACTTTAAATTTGTGAAATTATTTTTTGTTAATTATTTTGCTTTTAAGTTTTATTTCTGGATTCAATGCAGTACTTCAGTGGGTTTGTGTCCACTTTTTGGTAATTACTATCCTCTGGCAGGTCTTCCATCCTCTTTGTGTATTCTGCTTTTTCCAAAATTCCCCTTGTCTGTTTTAGTGTAAACAACTGGTTTCTTTATAAGGGCTTTCGTGATGTTAACATTAATTTTCTTTTCAGTTTTAATTTGTTATACTATTTTGGAGCATTTGTTTTTTACTATGTTTCAATTTTCTTCATTTAATGTTTGTGTGGCAATTTGGATTAATAATAATAATAATAATAATAATAATAATAATAATAATAATAATAATAATAATAATAATAATAATAATAATAATAATAATAATCTTTATTTGTCAGAGACCAGAATACATCCAGAAATGACATTGTCATAATTACAATACTAAAATATATAAAACGATAATTACCTATGTGGCTACAGATTACATAAATTTAAATTACAGAGTAATGTCAACAGTATTATCCATAAATTCATTAATTGAATAAAATGGCCTATTTAATAGCCAGTTGTGAATACATACTTTTAGTCTATTAATTGGGACAACTCTAGCTGCCTCAGGTAGTTCGTTGAACATGTTAATACCATTATAGAAACAAGTATTTGCACCAAGAGCTAATCTTCATCTTGGATAGTCTAATTTATGCTTATTTCTTGTGTTGAAATTATGGTGATCAGTCCTGAGAGAATATTGGTTAATATTTGTTCTGATATAAATTAATGATCTGTATATAAATAGACTGTACACGGTCATAATCTTCAATTTAATAAATAGTGGTTTTCATGGTTCTTTGCTATTTTTATTTAAAAGTATTCATAGTGCCTTTTTCTGCAGTAGAAGAATCTTATGAACCTCGGAAGAATGTCCCCATAAATGTATTCATATTTATGTATCCTTAAAGGTTATGTCTGGCTCATTAGTAACCATTTTAGTGATGGCTTCTTTGACAAGGTTGGACTGTAGTACACTGAATCTGCTATTTGTAGTAATCTCTTCATGCCGGCAAGAAGAAGATCCCTTTGACATTTGCAAGTCCATTTGTCCATCCCAGTTCAGCATTGATTTTCTACCCGCTACAGTAGACCATGATTCTTTCTCTATTTGGGCATCTTTATGCCTATCATGTTTTCTACAGTTTTCAATGTGGCCCTTTAGATCTTCATTTTCAGTTCTTAGTACTTTTATATATTCTTGTGCATACTTAAGATCCTTATTCAGTAGATCAACCACTTTGTGTAGCGATGCTATCCATTCTTCATCACGTACGTCACAATGTTTACCTGTCGATACGGCAGTATTTTTGTAATCACCCTAGAAATGATTTTCCCTTGCTAGCTTACCAAAATCTTTAGCTTCCTCATTACACCTAGCACTTTCATCTTCTCCTAAATATATATTCGAGCGATTTCTCAAATTATACTTGTATTTTCTTATATAATTATCGGAGCTTATTATTTTAGTTAATTGATGGAAATTAATCATTTCTCCACACTAGCCGTTTATAGGCTAAGATTTTTGATGGATAGAGTTGACTCTATCAATCAGAAATTAATCATTTCATGATTAATTTCCATCAATTAACTAAAATAATAAGAGTTAAATGATGAAGCCTGGGACTCAAGTACTTACGATAGTAAGTCGCCACAAAAGGTGTATCTCGGATGCGAGAGCCCCTAGTGGTCTACCGGGGAAATATATGAGTCAAATGTAGAATTTAATGTCAGGACGGCACGTTGGCCATGGTAGCTCAAAGGTTAAGAGCGACTGGACGGAAACCAGGAGATCCGTGGTTCAAATCCCAGCCATGGCATTGAATTTTTCATGTTGACTCTATACATTATCGGAGCTACTTTCCGTTAATTACACTACCGGCCGCCATCTTGAAGGTGAAACCTTGCACTAGTTCAACATGAAACTGATACATACATATTATCAATGCAGGAGTCTCTCCTTAATATTGTCACTGTGTGGTTGCCACAGGCCGGAGTTAGGTGCTTGCCAAGAGAACTAGGCGCTTGCCAGGAGAGGAAAAAAGACAGAGAGGGATCCAGAATGTTCTGCCCACTATTGCAGTAGCGAAAGTTCTCGTAAGGTCTGCAGCTTTCTAGAAAAAATGGCTGGGGAGTTATAAATACTGGTAAGATATTAGAAGCGGTGGTTGTTTGTTGGTTATTGCCAAAGTCGACAGTTGAAGTGTACCACAGTGATTTCTTTCATTAGTTTTTGTGCAGCAAAACAAAGAGTCAGCCTTAAACACAACTGATTGTCAATTTCACGTCTTTTTACTGCAAATAAGTTGTTCTAAATTTCTGCACACCTGATTTCCGAATCTACGTAATCCACGCAGTCACAATTGGTGTCAGTAGTGGGTTCACGACTATGTAAACTGCATTGGCGAAGATCTTAGAAGAGCTGAAAGAAATGAAAGCGGCAAATAACAACCTGGTTGCGAAGATGGAAGAAATGAAGACAGCGAATGACACTATCGCTACGAAGACAGGAACGGCTATGGCTAGGACTGTACTGGGTGGTAAAGAGAATTAATGACGTGGTCTACCGCATCCAGACAGTGCCCCGAGGAAAGATGTTGGTGGTAAACCTGGATTGTCTAGGCCGTTACGATGGTGCTGTTCGGGACGACCAGCCTTGAGGAGGGGGCAGTGTCACCATGTGGCACTGTTGTGCTGCTGCCACAGGCCGGAGATGGGCACTTGCCAGGAGAGGGAAAGAGACAGAGGCTCCAGAACGTTCTCCCCATTGTTGCAGCCATGAAAGTTCTTGGAAGGTATGCCGCTTTCTAGAAACAATGGCTGGGGAGGTATAAATACCGGCAAGGTGTTAGAAGTGGCAGTTGTTTGTTGATTATTGCGACAGTCGACGACTGAAGTGTACCACAGTGATTTCTTTAATTTGTTTTCGTGCAGCAAAACACAGAGTCAGCCTTGAAGTCTGATGATTGTCAATTTCACGTCTTTTTACTGCAGCAAAAGTTGTTCTAAATTTCTGCAAACCAGATTTCTGAATCTATGTAACTCACGCAGTCACAATATTAAGCAACTCTGAAGTTCACAAGTTTAAAACACAGTATGACTAAAATTTCACTTATTTTAGAATACTGATGCTGCTGTTTGCCATGTTGATTGACTGTAGTAAAATGGGGACACAAAGGAAAAACCATCTTGTGTGCTGCAATTAGCAAAACTAGGGTCCAGTTTTATTTAGATATACAATTAAGTATAAGTTAAGTTTTAGTATTGTTATTTATTATAATTTGTTAAATTATAATATAGTCAAATATAAATATAATTATAATATTATAATTAAATTATAATTTACTACACAACTAAAAATATTTAGTAAATATTCTCTACTTAACAAGCCGATGACAATACTTCAATTATGTTTTTGTGAGATTAATTTCATGGACACTTGCCCACATCTTCAGTCAACACAAATTATTAAATATTTTTATTTGTGTAGTGTTTGTTACTCCACTGTAAATAGCTTCATTTTCTGTGTAATCAGTAAATTATAATTTGTTTCACTGTCAGTCGCTCAGACTTCTAATTTTATTTTAATGTTGAAACTAGCAGGAAAAAAAAAAAAAACCGTGTACTACAAACTATAAGTTAAAAATGTAATACTTTGAATAACTATTTTAAGCATTAGTATGAAGTGCAGTGGAGGTTTGCATAGATGTTGCCACTATGTCGGAAATCATGATGTTCTTTTATTTGTTTTATTTAATAATATTTTATATGTAATCATTTAGGATTACCAACCTTAAGCTCAATATGCTGGCGGCTGGCCTGTAGAGATGCCCCAATTGCTAAACTGGAACCACCAGGTTCAGGGTCATCAAGTTGATAAAGCTGACTTTGCTCCAAGATGTTTATGGTGAGAGCCATCACTTCATCCAAAGAGGTCATACCATGGTCAGAAACAGCAGTATTGCGCCACATTGCACGTTCTTGTTCTGCCATATGACAACTGAGCTGTGCCACCACTTGGAAGTACAGGAGGTTGTAAAGAACCTTCACCACACATGAGAAGTATGCTGTAATAAAGTAAACTTTTAGTCTTTGATATCTTGGTTTTAATACTAAATAAGAAAGATGAACTAACGACATTCTGTTACCAATCAGGTCGGTGTAATTTTTTGAGATACAATAAAGATTCAGAATGACAACAAACATACTTGAATGTGACTTACAACAGTGGATTTATTAAGCAAAAGAACTTCTGTGAAAGAAAACTGTGGTACTCTAGTAAAGCTATTATGACTATAGCAGTGGTTAATAGTGGTGTGAATGAGCTCAGATCATTAGTTCAGTTTGTAGATTTGTATTAATTTTATAAACAAATTACAAGAATGCATGTACAAGGGGTGACCAGAAATTAAAGTTTCAAAGCCAATTTTCAGGAATTTTGTTCGTTATAGAGAAATTAGTAGTGTGGGGTGATTCCAATATGCACAATTGGCAACTGCACTGAGATTCAGCCAACTGCCACTTGCAGCATTAGTTGTAGGTAAATACATTTGGCACCTTTTTAGAAAACTAATAAAATGGAGACGTCGTATGTGGAAAGGGAAGTGATGTAAAGAGTAAATAAGTTTGATTATTTAGGAGTGAGAATAAGCAGTAATTGGAGATGGATAGTTGGGAAGAGTAGGTAGCAAGGGTATGATAATAGAAAGGCTAAATATTATAAATTAAGGTCATTCGATGAGCACAATTTCTTGAGGCAATGTTTAATAATGCAAGAGAAATCTAGTGCTGGGCTCAGAAAATATGGAGAATTTTACGGGAAACTGGAATGTATACGTTATGGGACGAATGGGAGGGATTAGTTCAAGATTTTTGGAAAGAAGGAACAGAGAAACAAGAATTATTTCAAATATTGAAGGGGAGAAAAGCTTAGTACTATATACTCAAAAGTGGATTGGGGAAGGAAGAAGGATGTATGTAATAGGATAGGGAGAGAAGCAGGGTTTGGACTAGATTAAGTGGCATTCATAGGCTAAGAGGAGATAGAAAGGAAGTGAACTAGCATAGATGTCCTTTATGTGGAGAGATGTTTATACTTAAAAAATGGGAGAATATCAGCAAAGAAGTTCTAAAAGTTAGGATAGTGAAAATACAAAAGAAGGGGGCTTGGCAGTCAAGAAGAAAATCAGGACTTCCTCACTGAGAACATGATCGTGACTCTATGCATTCCAGAAGGCCACCAATGTTGAAGGAGTTTCGCTGGAACATTATCAACCACCCTACTTACAGCCCGAACCTTACTCCAAGCGACTTTCACTTCTTTCCTCCTTGAAAGATCACCTAAGGCCAATGATTTGCTTCAGGTCAGCCTTCAGTCATGACTAGGGGGCAGAGTTTACCCTATTTGCCTACTTTGTTCCTTTGTTCAGAAATGTGGGCTTTTAAGTTATAAGCGCTTTTCCTACAATTATTAGCCTAATTTCTTAGTTTTATAGTGCCTATAAATGCCTATTTCATATGTTTCTGCCTATTCTGCTTATTAGAGCCTAAAACTGCCTATTTAGCCAATTTCTTCTGCTTGAATTTGTGACAATAGCTTTTCCATTTGTTGGTTTCAACCTGAAGTTTTTGGGGAAGAGAAATTTCTTACTGCTGCATGCTGGATATACAAAAAGAGGTTTAGCCATGTAGGTGTCTGCCTTACAGATGTGTCACAATGCGCTAATGACGTCATGGAAAAATCTTAGAATTCGCTCAAGGACAAGTAGCAAAGACCAGCTAAATGATATTTCAATGGATTCACAAATAACCACTCTTTATGTGGAGAATGGAAAGCCCATTCTGTTAGCAGCATTTCAAGGGCACACATAGAACAGTTTCCTACACAAATATGCCAAAAGAGAGAAGCAACAGAAGTGTACTTCTAAACAGTGGATAAATGGTGATTCATCATTCAGCACAGATGGGAAAGTAATTTTTTGTCAGCCTTGTATGAAATAGACGAGAAGAGAAGAGAAACTGAATGTTTTCAGTTTTCCAAAGTAAAGCACAAATTTGCCTAATGTGAAAACTCTCTTCATTACATGATATGACTTTACATTGAGATTTAGCTTAAAACATGCCTGAATTGTTAAACAAGCCCGTCTAATGCATTTCATCTTGATTAGAATATTATTTATTTGAAACTTATAGGTATAGCTTTGCAAACTCAATGTACTGGATTTCACAATTTTTTTATGAGTATTATCTTTTGGTAGTTTCATTGCAGTAGCATATGTTTGTGCTGGTGTAAAGGCTTATTTTTTGAGCTAATAGTAATACTTGGGGGAGGGATTATTAATTAAATTATTGATGGTGTCAATTGTTAACAATCATATCAGATCACAATCAGTACCACTGGTAAGCAGGAATTTACTCTCATAAGATTTCTTTTGCATGTGTGTAAATCTACTGACATGAAACTGTGGTTTTACCCAATCTTAAAAACACCACTCTGGGACTCTGTTCAGGTTGCAACTTAAACTTGTAAGGCTAGCACTTAATTAGCTAGGCTACACAGACTAAGATTATATATATGAAAAAATTGTGATTTTCTCATGCTTACATTTTTCTACATGTCTTTCATAGAATCATTAAATCAATTGCTTGGAGACTTCTGGCATTGTTTCCAACATTGAAAATGACACTGCAGACCAATAAATCTTAATGGTTTTATTATTTGAAGCAAAAGGTTAGAAACAGTGATGTATTTAACATTTGAAAGTAATGAGTCAGTAATTCAAAAACAAACATCACTTAAATTATATTTACTTGGACATGTTTCGGAGAACATTTTGTCCCCAAAGTCAGCAGTTATCCAACTGGTTGGATCCGTGGTTTCTTGAAGTGAGCTGGTTGTCTGTGGCAGCATCTGTTGTCTGTGAGATGAACTTCCAAAGAGAGTTTTCAGGTGGCAATTCGAAATTTAAAGTATACTGTTTCTTTTTTATAATCAGCAACTTTTCCCAAACATCGAGTTCAACTGCATTACTGGCTGATTTTAATAGTTTTATATTTGGTACAATTTCATGATTGGTAGACCAGAAATGGTGAGCTATTGCTGACTTTTCTATTTGTTTGTATTTCATGCATCTCATATGCTCCTGTAACCTAATATTTAAATTTCTTTTGGTTTTTACTATGTAGAACTTATTGCAATCTGAGCAGTTGATTTTGTATATACCTGATTTCTTGTTTTCAGGTACTGGGTCTTTCAGGTTGTTGCATAATAAGTTTTTTAAACTGAATTTATTTATTGGGGCTAGGGTGATGTTGTACTTCTTGAATATCTTATTGAATTTATGATGCATTCTGGGATGATATGTGAATTTCCTGAACTGTGTCTTGGTTTTTTATTCTGTTAATTTTGTGGTATCCAATATGTGTTTCTGTTTCTTGAATTTCCAAATTTTCTTATCTATTAATTGTTTACTGTATCCATTAATTGCAGCTATGTTAATCATGTGGTTATATTCTTTGTTGTATTCATTCTTTTTCAATGGGATGTTGACTAGTCTATATGCTAAGCTGTCCAAAACTGCATGTTTGTTGGGTGTAGGGTTGTAGCTAGTGTCTCAGCGCTGGGCATAATCATTTCAGCACAAATAGATAATAGATGGCGGATAATGTTTCACGAACTTGTGTAAACAGATAATGCCGGCAAGCAAGAAAACTGAGGCAAAGGCCTCGCCAGCATAGATTAACTTACGTTTCTCGAAGCTGATAGAATGTTCGAATTATGTAATTAGATGCCTTGTTTTCCAGAAACCTCTAGTGATGGACAGAGCAGTCTGGTGATCATGAATGGAGATATAAAAGGGATTGTGACACAATAGAGATAGAAAAAGATGGCTACTTACGTTTCTTAGATTTGAAGATAATCCATGAATTAAATAACATATCTTTTGGCATCTACAGGAAGCCAACACAAACAGATAATTACATCAAGAATGATAGCTACAACCCTACACCCCACAAACATGCAGTTTTGGACAGCTTAGCATATAGACTAGTCAACATCCCATTGAAAAAGAATGAATACAACAAAGAATATAACCACATGATTAACATAGCTGCAATTAATGGATACAGTAAACAATTAATAGATAAGAAAATTTGGAAATTCAAGAAACAGAAACACATATTGGATACCACAAAATTAACAGAATAAAAAATCAAGACACAGTTCAGGAAATTCACATATCATCCCAGAATGCATCATAAATTCAACAGGATATTCAAGAAGTACAACATCACCCTAGCCCCAATAAATAAATTCAGTTTAAAAAACTTATTATGCAACAACCTGAAAGACCCAGTACCTGAAAACAAGAAATCAGGTATATACAAAATCAACTGCTCAGATTGCAATAAGTTCTACATAGGAAAAACCAAAAGAAGTTTACATATTAGGTTACAGGAACATATGAGATGCATGAAATACAAACAAATAGAAAAATCAGCAATAGCTCACCATTTCTGGTCTACCAATCATGAAATTGTACCAAATATAAAACTATTAAAATCAGCCAGTAATGCAGTTTAACTCCATGTTTGGGAAAAGTTGCTAATTATAAAACAGAAACAGTATACTTTAAATTTCGAATTGCCGCCTGAAAACTCTCTTTGGAAGTTCATCTCACAGACAACAAATGCTGCCACAGACAACCAGCTCACTTCAAGAAACCACGTATCCAACCAGTTAGATAACTGGTGACGATGGGGACAAAACGTTCTCCAAAACATGTCCAAGTAAGGATGGGGACAAAACGTTCTCCAAAACATGTCCAAGTAAGGATAATTTAAGTGATGTTTTTCTTTGAATTACCGACTCATTACTTTCAAATCTTAATGGTTTGTTTAAAATTTTACTGAAATGTGTTTATAAAAGTAGGTACAAGAATTCTTTTCACAATGCCGTAATTGCTGTAGTTCTGTTTGAATGAACGGGAAACGCTTACTTTTAGTGCTTTAGCTGTGTTTTATTATTTGTTCTTAGTTGATAATTATTTATTACAAAAACTAGGATTCCGTAGCTTTAGCTTTTAATTTTTGTTCTGTGCTTTGTATCTTTCTGACACATCTTGATATCATTTTAAGTGATATTAAGATAGCTGTGATGAACTTTTGAATTTCTCATCTTTCCAACAATCATTTCTATTAAGGAAACACATCTGTGCAAATTAGACCAAAACTTACAATAATACCAAATTTAGTTGTTTTTGTCTTAAAATTAATACAGACATACTTCAATAATATAAAGATTTTGTTTTCTAGCGGCACTACAAAAACATACATGACTATTTACCTAACCCTACACCTGTATTGTAGCTGATATTACGTAACTTTAACCTCAGATTTCCCAGATTCCACATTTGCTACATTTTCCTAACTTCAAAATGTTCCACAGGATGCAATTTTCTATTAATCTGTATGAAAGTCTAAACATGCCTGTAAGGGCAACTGCATGTATCCAATTACATTTGTGGTGTTTTTATTATTTGTACTGAAAAGGATTATAATGTTCTTACTGAATACGCTTAGGAGAATACAAATTGTTTAATAGGTATTATTTTTTCCCTTTGTTGATATGGACAAGACCAGTATTTCACATAGGTACAGGTCATTAATAGGTTAAAATGGGTGCAGAAACTTATACCCCAAGCAATAATTTTTAACATTACAATATGTGGGACATTTTGAAAATCGCCTGTAATTTAGACATAAACTGTTAATTCCTCAGAAACTATTGTAACTAGAAAGCTGGAACTTGGTATTACTCCATTCTTGATCAATCACAAAAATAAATGTTATAAATTTGAAACAAATCTAACAAAAGCTTCAGATATTTCAATTCTCACCCTTAAGGCCTCCCCCCCAAAAAAAATGTTTTTTTTTTTGACATAGTTAATTACTTCACACCTTTCTGCACATTATGGTTCTTACTTAGTGAAGTGGATTTATATGTATTGTAATTATACGACAATATCTGTTATTTTAACTTGCTTTGGAGCCACTTATGAAATTTGGAATGAATGAAGAAGTATTTCGCCTAGGGAACCGCAAAATAGTATGTGTTTAGCGAATTTGTTGCAGCATATGTTGCGATGATTGTCATTTTGTTATAGTGTATTCATTAGTGCATTTTAAGAGACATTTTACTAAAATTGTGCATTTATAGGTGCTTACTTAGCAAATTTTTAGTGCCTATTTAAGTGTCTAATTTTCCCATTTTTAGTGCCTTTTTGCCTGCCTAGTTCACACCCTTTTAGTGCCTATAAATCCGCTCCCTAGTCATGACTCAAGCTGAACAATGTCATATAGTGAGAAAAGTGAAAAAAGATTCTAAATTGAGTGCTACAAAGATTGCTACAGAAGCAGAAAAGGATATGGCAAAACCTGTACATCTGCAGACAGTAAGAAATCGCCTTCATGATGCTGAATACAACCGAATAGTCCGTAGAAAACCATCAAGGTTAATCAAGGTTAACAGAAGCAAGAGACTGGCATATGCAGCAGCAGCAGTTATATTCGTTCTTTGGATCATAATACATGATAGAGAACATGTCCAGGATCTTTACAATTATTTACAGGCTTTTCAATATTTAACAATATGCACATGTGATATAAATTACAAAATTGAGCTATTACCTCAAAATATTAAATAAAGACATTGTGTGTACATTTATAAAATATCTTAAAAAAATTTACTGTAAAAGTAATTATAATATTCCTTTATGCTATAAAAACAATGGAGTGAGAAAAGTTTTTTGAGACAAATCCCAAATCGATGTAGTGCAGGTATTTGCTTCAGATAATTAGGTAATTTATTATAAAGCTGGAGGCCAGTATATACAAAACTTTTTTCAAAATAACTTGTGCTATGTGTGAGAGAGGTACCGAAATGACATTTTGGCCCCATTTTATCATGAACTGACAGAAGAGAGATCATATGGGTGGTTTCAACAAAATTCTGTTACTGCCAATACAGCAGAGGAGTCCATGAATAAAATTAGGGAATTATTTGAAGGCAGAGTGATTAGTGCTGGAGTATGGCCCTCTTGTTCCCCAAATCTAACAATGTGTGGTTTATACTTGTAGGGTAGCCTGAAAGACTATGTTTATGAGACCAATCCTCATATATTGGAAGAATTGTATGAATCAGAATATTTTCTCCTTATATAATGCTTGTTTAGCTGCGGGAGGATGACATTTTCAGCATTTTCTATAAGGTAAGTGTGTTATATATGCTTTACATGCTGAGTGTATGTAAGAGCAAAGCTAGCTGTGGCACCCAATTGCACAAAGGTGAAATGCTGTGCACCCATTAGATTTTAAATGAAGAACCCTGTATGTACTTAATAAGTGAAATTATGATTTCCTGCATTTTTATAACTCTTAAGTAGCAAATTTAAATTTTTTGTAATTTTTGCTATAAGATGTACATTAGAAGGCATATGAGAAAGAGCTAGGGAGGGCTCGCCTAGAGCGACTGTCTTATCATAGGCATGCAGAGTTGTCTAGTTTGGAACGCACAGCACAAGTGTGAGCAACAGAGATTTCTCCTTCTAATGCACCCAAAATTACTACCGGAAATTTAATATTGTAATATGCCTTGGTATATGCATCAAGAATTTCTGAGGCAGTCTGTAAAAGGTCATTTTTCTATACCATATGGTTCTCGAGTTATCGCTTTGAGAATTAACACCTGACTCTGTGTTTATGCTTATGGTATGCTTCAACTTTCAATCTTGCCCTGTGTTATTTCTTTTCATTACGCAGTGCTGAGTAAGACATTACAAAGTGTCATTAGGCACTGCATATACTTAATTCATAACTTAACTGACCATGGAGCACTGCAGTCTAGGAGCATGCACACATATTTTTTGAAGTTTGGTTCAAGACCAGTGCATAATGCAAATTGAATATAAGATGCTTTGCATAACTGTGACAATAAGTAGGAAATTTACATGTTTACATTGTGTTTTGTGAACTGTTAACAATGTCACTTTTAAATTCTGGTACCAGTAGTGCAGGTTATAAGGATAAAGTACTGCGAGACTAGAAATACATAGAAACTGGTGAATCTTTATTTATCCTATTTAAGCTAGCAACTCCTCTACAATAAGTCACTTTCAGAAATCCAGGTACATTATTTTCAGTAAATAAGCATGTTAATATCGAATGTTACACTTTATAATGTTATCATAATAATCATTTTTGTGTAAGTTTATGTTCTGACAATTTGAAAACAACAAATGTTACTTTCCTTATTCCCTCTTCCGCTCTCTGGCGCTCAGTTGGCAACAGGTCAGTCACCATGTGCACGCTTTGCTTCAGCTCACATGCCTTCTAAAATCGTACACTGTATATACATCTGTGGGAGGTGTAGGATTATTAGTGAAAAACACCCTAAAAATTAAGGTGAAAATATTGAATGAATTAGGTGAAAAATCAGTTTTGTGGTGTGTGTTAAGTGGAGTATGGGGGAGAAAAAGTGTGTATGTGGCAATAGTGTATAACCTGCCAAATACCTCAGAATTCTATGACCCACAGTTATTTGTGATGATGAGACAAAACATGGAAGAAATATTAAACAGAGGCATACATAAAGGATTTGTTACAATGGGTGATTTCAATGCAAGAGTGGGGGAATATCAATTGCAGTTAATAGATTTTGAAGGGCAATTAAATGGGTTAAGAAAAGAGGGGGAGAAAAGAAGGAGCAAAGATAAATGTATTAATAATGAAGGTAAGAAACTAGAATGAGGAGAATGATTTGATGATGTGCAATGGGGTGAAAGGAAATGACAGTCTAGGGGAGTTTACTTTTATGAATAGAAATGGTCAAAGTGTAATAGATTATATTCTATATTCAGCAGATTTAGATGAATACTGTATAGATATTGAGGTCCTAAATATAGCTACTTCTAGTAACCAATTTCCTTTAAGGGCAGTATTCAGAGGTATAGATAAGGAAAAGGAATTATGCTCTGAGCAGAATGGAATAAAAATTCATAGATATAAATGGAGGGATGAGGAAGTAGACACATTTATGAAGGAGTTGGGAAACTAGTAAAATATGTTAAGGGTAATTAGCATAGAGGAAATACTGAGAGAAAATAAAATTGAGGAATCTATAATAAAATTAGAGGAGTTATGAAACAGGCAGGGGCAAAAATGAGAGTGATAGATAAACCAAATATTAAAAGAGGTTGGTATGATGAAGAGTGTAGCAAGGCAAAGCAGAGAGTTATAAGGGAGTTAAGGAAATGGAGACAAACAGGGAACATAAGAGAAAAAGAAAATTTTATAATTGAAAGATTGGGGGGGGGGGGGGGTTCAGGCACCTCATGGAAGCTAAAAAGAAAGAATGGGAGGAAAATATGTGTGGGAAAATGAGGGATGCAGTAAAAATGAATGATACAAAGGCAATCTGGTCCTTAGTGAAACGAACCTATGAGGGTAGAACTAGGGAAAGCAACATATTAGGGCAATCAAATATAAACAGGCCTTTCTTTCCCGAAAATTTATTCATGAAGAATAATTGAAATTAACATTTTTCTTGCTTTTCTACATATTCACTCCTCTTTTCTATACATTTGTTTCAACGGACAGGCAGTTTTTTAATGCCAGTTTCAAAGAAAGTACGAGGACGTGTGCAGAACCAGTTGCGTACGAAGTCTTTCCCCTCCTCATTGGTTGTGAAACGATGTCATCCAAGAGCTTCTTTGAGTGGATCAAACATGAAGTCACATGGTGAGAGGTCTGGGCTGTAGGGTGGAGTGGAAGGGCAGTCCAGTGCATTTTAGCCAATTTTTGCTGTGTTGCTGCTGCAGGATAACCATCATTATCCTGCAGAATCAACACGTTTCTGATAGGGCTACTGCGACGTTTTGACCGGAAAGCAACTTGAACTTGACTGAGGTCACAGTAGTAGGCAGCATTAATTGTCCGTCGTCGTCCCTTGTTTGAGGAAATCAATGAGAAGGACACCATTAGAGTCCCAAAACACTGTGGCCAAATTTGCGTCCTTCATTAAACTCATGGCACCAATGTTTAACTCTGGACCATGAAAGGGTTGTTTCCCCAAACTGTGGGAGTAACCGACGGTAAATTTCAGCTGCACCGACATTTTCATTGACAAGAAATTTGATTATTACTCGTTGCGCAACAGCTGGATGCACCTCTCTCTCAGATATCTCAGTATTAACTGAGGGACAGAGCCAAACGAGTTCCCAAGGCCACTGTCCCCTTCCAGAGACCTCACTGCATGTGCTGTAAAGGCCTCGAACCCATACGGTACTCTATGCGTGTGCAGTAAACAAAGGCCTGTTAATATTTGATTGCCCCTCATAAGTTCAGAAGCATGGTGCAGGTACTTTGAAAGCCTTTTAGAAATAAAAGAGGGTAGACAAAGTATTCGAGAATTGGATAACATTGGAGAAATCCAACAATTAGACAGTAGGATAAGAGTAGAGGAATTAAGGGAACAAGTAAAAAGATTAAAAAGGAATAAAGCATGTGGTATAGATGGGATTCCACGGGAGTTTTGGAAGGCATGGAGTAGAAATGAAAATAGACTAATTTTGCTAGTGAGAATTCAAAATGAAGTATTTGAAGGTGGTAAGGTTCCAAGTAGTTGGAGAAAAGCAATGGTTGTGCCAATATTTAAGAATAAAGGGGAGGCAGATAATCCTGCAAATTATAGAGGAATCAGCTTATTATCTGTGTTAGGTAAGATATATACTGAAGTTTTGGTAGAGAGAATACAAAAGTGGGCGGAAGACGAGAGCAAGCAATCAGATTTCCAAGCAGGCTTTAGACAGGACAGGAGAACAGTGGATTATATCTTTGTGATAAGCACGTTGATAAGTAAATATTTAGCAGATAAGAGGGGAAGGGTATATATGTTATTTATTGATTTGGAAAAGGCCTTTGATACAATAAATCGTGAAGCACTATGGTACAAATTGAGTAAAAAAGGAATGGGTAGCAGATTTATTCAGAGGCTACAAAGTATATATTCAGACAATGAGTTTTGTATAAAGATGGCAAATAAAGTAACAAGATTCATTCATAATAATATAGGATTGAGGCAAGATCTGTTTATAGATGATATTTTAGATGCTATTAGAATGAAAAATAGGCATGTGCCAATAATTAATAACAAGGAAATACCTGGTTTGCTATTTGCAGATGATTTAGTAGCAGGAGCTATTTCCAAAGTAGGAATAGAGAAGTTGGAGCAATAGATACATTTTATAAGGAATGGAGCCTTAGAATTAATGCAAACCAAACCAAAATTATGGTATTTAAGAAAGGCAACAAGTTAAGAAAAGAGGAGAAATGTTACTGGTAAGGAAGAGAAATTGAGGTGGTCAATACATTTAATTATCTAGGAGTATGATTAAACAGTAAGTGGGGTTGGAAAGAGCAGAACAGAATGGCAATGGCAGAAGGTAAAATTGCATTAAATGCTATTAAAGCATGCCTAGATAAATTACCAGGAACATAAATAAAACAGCTGGAGAGAATTTACACAGCTGTAGTAGAAGCAAAAATGCTCTATGGGACAGATTTTTGTGTGTGTGTGTGTGTGTGTGTGTGTGTGTGTGTGTGTGTGTGTGTGTGTGTGTGTGTGTGTGTGTGTGTGTGTGTGTGTGTGTGTGTGTGTGTGTGTGTGTGTGTGTGTGTGTGTGTGTGTGTGTGTGTGTGTGTGTGTGTGTGTGTGTGTGTGTGTGTGTGTGTGTGTGTGTGTGTGTGTGTGTGTGTGTGTGTGTGTGTGTGTGTGTGTGTGTGTGTGTGTGTGTGTGTGTGTGTGTGTGTGTGTGTGTGTGTGTGTGTGTGTGTGTGTGTGTGTGTGTGTGTGTGTGTGTGTGTGTGTGTGTGTGTGTGTGTGTGTGTGTGTGTGTGTGTGTGTGTGTGTGTGTGTGTGTGTGTGTGTGTGTGTGTGTGTGTGTGTGTGTGTGTGTGTGTGTGTGTGTGTGTGTGTGTGTGTGTGTGTGTGTGTGTGTGTGTGTGTGTGTGTGTGTGTGTGTGTGTGTGTGTGTGTGTGTGTGTGTGTGTGTGTGTGTGTGTGTGTGTGTGTGTGTGTGTGTGTGTGTGTGTGTGTGTGTGTGTGTGTGTGTGTGTGTGTGTGTGTGTGTGTGTGTGTGTGTGTGTGTGTGTGTGTGTGTGTGTGTGTGTGTGTGTGTGTGTGTGTGTGTGTGTGTGTGTGTGTGTGTGTGTGTGTGTGTGTGTGTGTGTGTGTGTGTGTGTGTGTGTGTGTGTGTGTGTGTGTGTGTGTGTGTGTGTGTGTGTGTGTGTGTGTGTGTGTGTGTGTGTGTGTGTGTGTGTGTGTGTGTGTGTGTGTGTGTGTGTGTGTGTGTGTGTGTGTGTGTGTGTGTGTGTGTGTGTGTGTGTGTGTGTGTGTGTGTGTGTGTGTGTGTGTGTGTGTGTGTGTGTGTGTGTGTGTGTGTGTGTGTGTGTGTGTGTGTGTGTGTGTGTGTGTGTGTGTGTGTGTGTGTGTGTGTGTGTGTGTGTGTGTGTGTGTGTGTGTGTGTGTGTGTGTGTGTGTGTGTGTGTGTGTGTGTGTGTGTGTGTGTGTGTGTGTGTGTGTGTGTGTGTGTGTGTGTGTGTGTGTGTGTGTGTGTGTGTGTGTGTGTGTGTGTGTGTGTGTGTGTGTGTGTGTGTGTGTGTGTGTGTGTGTGTGTGTGTGTGTGTGTGTGTGTGTGTGTGTGTGTGTGTGTGTGTGTGTGTGTGTGTGTGTGTGTGTGTGTGTGTGTGTGTGTGTGTGTGTGTGTGTGTGTGTGTGTGTGTGTGTGTGTGTGTGTGTGTGTGTGTGTGTGTGTGTGTGTGTGTGTGTGTGTGTGTGTGTGTGTGTGTGTGTGTGTGTGTGTGTGTGTGTGTGTGTGTGTGTGTGTGTGTGTGTGTGTGTGTGTGTGTGTGTGTGTGTGTGTGTGTGTGTGTGTGTGTGTGTGTGTGTGTGTGTGTGTGTGTGTGTGTGTGTGTGTGTGTGTGTGTGTGTGTGTGTGTGTGTGTGTGTGTGTGTGTGTGTGTGTGTGTGTGTGTGTGTGTGTGTGTGTGTGTGTGTGTGTGTGTGTGTGTGTGCGCGTGTGTGCGTGTGTGTGTGTAGATTACGTCCTTCAACATTTAGTCATATTGGACGATGAATGAAATGGGTGAAATGATGCTCAATGCGTCCGGGATCCATGGAGCTTAGAGTTACCCAACATTCGTCTTTCAGGATAAGGGAAAACTCCAGAAAAAACCTTATCCAGGTAACTTACCCTGACCGAGGTTCGAACTCGGGACCTCTTGAACATGAGGCAGACATGCTACCATCTACGCTACCAAGGCGGGCTCTATGGGGTAGAGATATGGGTTTTGGAGGAGGGGGGTGCAAATATGAATATGATACATAGAAACTTTTGCAAACAAGTTTTGGGCTTACCACGAGCTTCACCAAATAGAGTGGCGCAAGCAGAATTGGAAAGACTGGGAACTAGAGGGATAATGGTGGAAAGGGTGTTAAAATATTGGGCGAGAATTAGGAGTTTAGATGAGCAGAATATTCTGCGTCAATGCTTGATAGTACAGGAAAGACTAAATCAGAAAGATTCATGGCTAAATAAGATAAAGGAAATGATGTTAAAAACAGGGTTGGGTGTCATGTGGGAAAACCGAGAATTATTGTAAAGTGGATGTTGGAAAGAACTTAGGTTAAGAACGGAAGATACTGAAAGGCAAGAAATGTTAGGAAGCTTCAACTTGAAAAGCTCAACGAAATTTATAGAGAGAAGAAAGTGATGTGGAACAGGGAAAAATACATTGATATTTGTCATAAAGCAGCAAGAGAAGGTTTTGCATGGACCAGAACATGGGTGGTGAAACTGAAGGATTTGGGAAGAGGGAGGGATCTGAAGAAATGTCCATTGCGTCACCAAAGGGATAAAGAATGGCATTTGCTTTTAGAATGTGAAGAAACTAGGTTGCTTAGGGAGAAGATAGGTAAAAAAGAATGGGAAAGGCTATATAAAAAAAATCAAGCAATGAAGTTAATGAGTGTAAAAACTAGGACAAATTTAATTGAAATTGGGAACTTTTTGGGCAAAGTAAAAGGCAAATGGTTGAGGAAGATAAACAAATATGATGAAGATGAATGATTTTAAATAAGTTGCCATTAGGGACCCATTAGCTCAACAACCTCACAGTTTGAGTCTATTCGGCCCAAGGGTAACCAGCAACTCAGTGTAGTAATAAGTATGTAAATGTATAATAATTTGTAACTGAAATGGAAATAAAGATTACTAAAGCAAAAATATACACCTGTGTAACTTCTACTTTATGTCAGGAATTTAAGTATTTCCCTCCAATGAAAACTGGTCCCATAGGACATCCAAACACTCAAAATCTATTTATATATTCTATTAAATATAAACCTAAGTTTTATTAGAAGTCTGAAAAATTAGAAAAAAATCAGACCGAGTTTTTACTCATCCACTCATTTAATCTCATTGTGGTAGCAAGAGAATACTTAAAGGGCATAGTCATGAGCTGTGAACCTGCAACACGAAACAGAGAATGCTAGATTCATGCACCACCTACACTAAACCCAATGAACTTAATCTTTAAAAGGAATGAGACAGAAAAATAGCTTTAAGTTTTTATTTAACTCTCATAACATTACAATAAAATATAATAATTTGTTACACACTTATCTTTTTAAGAAAATTGGTAAATTTATCACAGAATATATTAATAAATATTGGCTAAACTAGTCTCCTGAGTTCTGTGAAGAATTTACCAGTTTTCTTAAAGCAATAATCGAAGTTTGTAACAAATTATTATATTTTATTGTAATATTTGAAATATTTCACTGTCATTAGCTTCAGCTTTTTTATGTATTATCCCATAGCATTACTCATTTTTGATGAATTTTGCAAGATTAATAAAACCTCTTGAAATATTGAGTTATTTATGCTCATACACTAAAAACGATTATGCTATTAATATTCTAAACTGAGGGTGATTCCTGCTACATTTTCTGTTCCGTTTTAATGGGTTGTAATGTTGTCATGCGCTATAACAATTATTTTTAAATAATTAAAAGTTATGTGCAAAGCAGTAATCTGGAAATATTTATTAAAGCAAACATGTAACTTTACTTCTACTTACTTTGATCCATATGCAATGGTAGGAGCAGAATGAATTGGGTTAAAAGAGCTGTAGGATCCCTAAGAAGTAGTGGTACCTCCTTCTCATATGGTGTGACAGCCAAAGGGGCCCGTGGCTCTGTTCTTACGCCTGCCACCTGTTGCCAGGTGTGCCACGCTGGCCAATGTGCCAAAAGACGTCCATGCATTGCTAGCACATGGAGTAAAGGCACTGGAAAAAAAAAAAAAAAAAAAAAAAAGGGAAAATTATAATGAAATTGTTTGTATGTAAATATCATGTATTATCAGAAAAATGAAAGAGAAAGTGCGCTATTTTTATGTAAGTCCTAAGTTACCACCATGCCTATTATCTCAGTGGTAGATATACAAACTGAAACTTTTACACATCTTCAGCCGGAAACAACAAAGCTAGATGTTAATAAGTTCTTGTTAGTACTACCAAAAATCTAAAAATAAAACAAATTTAAAAACAGAATCGACTGCCGGTATTTCAAAATTCATTACGCGATGTAGTTTTTTAAAATAAATATCTTTTTCCAATCTATCGGACCATTTAATTGTTTTAATAATTTAACTTCTGGATTTATTTCATGGTTAAATTACCAAAAATGATCTGCTACGCCAATTCATCAGTCTGTTTATACTTAATGTTACGAAAGTTCTTTCGTTCTGGTTTCTAAAATATGTTTTGTCTTTCCAATATCAACTTTATCACAATCGAAATAATTATACTGATAAGTACCAGATTTTTTATTATTAGGAATTTTATCTTTTTTAGAGAAATGCAATAAATTTTTAATACTATATTTATTTTGAGGAACTAAAGTTATACCAAACTCTTTAAAAACTTTTTGAAAATGTTTATTAGCCCAAGGATGGTAAGTAAATTTTTTAAAATTAAAATAGTCTTATTTTTCTAAGGGTAGAAATATCATTAAAGTTTTTTGATATTTGAATTTTTCAAATATATATAAATAATAAAGTCTTTATTAAAACCATTAAAGCAGTATTAATAATATGTTTATATTCTTTATTAAAGAGTATATTTATTAATCTATAAATCAAACTATTGAAAACAGCAAATTTATGTGAAAAAGGGTTAAAACTTTTATTTTTTATGCCATCAATATGAATAGACTTCCTATAAATACCAAAGTTTAATTTATTATTATTTTTTATTAAAATTTATTAAAATTTCTATTAAAAATTTACTGCATTTCTTTACAAAAGATCAAATTCCTAATAATAAAAAATCTGGTATTTATCAGTTTAATTGTTTCGATTGTGATAAAGTTTATATTGGAAAGACAAAACATAATTTAGAAATCAGAACGAAAGAACATTTTCATAACATTAAGTATAAACAAACTGACAAATCGGCAGTAGCAGATCATTTTTGGTCATTTAACCATGAAATAAATCCAGAAGTTAAATTATTAAAACAATTAAATGGTCCGGGAAAGGTTATTTATTTTAAAAAACAAACATGGTATAATGAATTTTGAAATACTGACCGTCGATTCTGGTTTTAAATTTGTTTTATTTTCAGATTTTGGTAGTACTAACAAGAAGTACTACAATAAGTTGTTCAGAAAAATATTAGTAAACCTGAGTAACTACAAGATAATGCAATTCTTACATCTCACTATGGCTTTCATTTTAAATTGGATAGAGGTAATATAAACACAAGTTTAAAAATCTTGGAAATTACTTGTGAAACAAATGAATTAAATATTGAACATACTTTACAATACTGAACATACTTTAATCATCACAGTACCAACAGGAATTAAAATTTGCTGAATTAAATGAAGAAAACAAATAGCATGTCTCCCCCCATCTACCCCCAAAAATTAGCAAAGCATCATATGAGAAACAGATTTTGCACATATTAGCAAGAATGTAGCAGATATTAGACTGGTAAGAGATTTGAACAGCTAATATGTAAAATCTTAAAGGGTCTTAGTTGGGCATCCTTAAGGGGGCTTGAAGATTTTTCTCATTTAACATTCGGGAAGGTTGTTATATTCCTCTCTAAGTACATACAAAAAATACACAAAAAGAGAAAAAACACAGTGATATTAAACCATTGATGCAATTTGAAATGCAGTATATATCAGTCTTGTTATGGTAGGATGGAAAATTTGCTCCATGTTGAAAATATGCAAATGCTGATAAAAATAAATTTAAACCTGTAAATAACAACCACTAAACTAAAATATTAATAAAATGATGCACATTTAAGTTTTGGTGATAAAGTTTAGTGCCCAAAGATTGTTAATTCCATATATTAAGCATCGTATTTTGTAGCATCATTTTTGTAAACTATAGGTGACGTAAGGTCAATAAAATGACAGATGTTATCTTTGAAAGTTTGACAAGTCTTCATTTCTGTCATTTTCTGTACATTAGGTTCAATACAATGTGCCCTTTCTCTAATACTCAATAATTTATACGTCATATGCACACCAATGACAGTAAGTTTGGACCTTCTCAGTTTTTCCTGCATTTTATTCATAAAATTATTTCCATATATTTGAAAGAAATTTAACCTTTACAATTCAATAAGTCAGAACTACCATGGAAATTACACACCACCTATTTACAAGTGTGTGCCTAACTGGCTCAGACACATATGTTAAAGATATGTAGTTTATTCCTGTTTTGTGCCATATTGAACTGAATTTATTTATACAACTCGCTTTTTACAATATTTTATCTACACTACATACATATTCCTTAGCCGTTTTCCTTCTTGAACCTGTTAAGCTCAGCCTACTCTGCTCCAAGGCCTTTTAGCATTGCTGAGTAGCATAGTCACCCTTCCATCCTCTGCTCTAGTTTGCTGTTTCCCCTTGTTCTCCCAGCATATCTTTTTCCCCTCTTTACTTTTCTTTTTAGCCTTCCAAAACAGGTTCCCTATATTTTGTATTTCTGCTTTCATTTTTCCCTGTATGGGAAGCTATCAGCTTGCTTTGCACCTTTTCCCATTACTTCTCCCATACTTCCTGTCTCCATAATGCTAAGCTCTTTGTTCTCTGTCAGAATATGAACTGTACTT
This sequence comes from Mantis religiosa, assembly GCA_030765055.1. Taxonomy (NCBI): domain Eukaryota; kingdom Metazoa; phylum Arthropoda; class Insecta; order Mantodea; family Mantidae; genus Mantis; species Mantis religiosa. The sequence continues at coordinate 119,955,228 of CM060949.1, read as the reverse complement.
CCTGTTTCTGCATATTATTCACATATTTCTATACTACTACTACTTCTTAGTCCCCTCAAGAACATTGATCCTGTTCTGATCCAAGCCATTCCTTCCCTCTCCTGCTTATTATATAGGCCTATGTATCTTTCTCTTCCCCATTCTCTCTTTATTAACCTATAAATTTTTAATTATTTTCTGTTTTCTAACCCTCCCCATATTTCTTGTCTTTTTATATCCCTCACTCTAGTTTTTACTATCTTCCAAAAACCTTCTACATTCCTATTTCTTCCACAGTTTTTCCGTCTCTGTCCACCAAATTTTTCTACTTCCCATTTTCTTTAGTTGATCCATACATACCTGTAAGATTTCATTATCATCATCTTTTATCATTTATATCAAAATTTTAAAACTCTTTCAATTATATCTTTTGTTTTGGTTTCTCCTAATTCTACAAAGGCTACTTCATCTGGAGCTGATCTAGGCAATCCCAATACCTCTTTAACAAACTGTTTGTATAATTGGTCTATTTTATTTGTTAATTTTGACGTCCCCCATATTCCTCCAGCATACAACATCCTTGACTCTATTAGTGTTTCATACATTCTCTCTAAACATTTGCTTGACATATTGAGTTTCACTTACCATATTCTTATTCCTGCCATTGTTGCCTTTCCTTGGCTACCACATTCCTGCCATGTGTTTCCCATTCTCCATTATTATTCATCCTAACCCCTAAGTACTCAAATTCTTTCACAACTTCTAATTTTTGTCGCTCTAAAAACCATTGCTCTTCTTTCTGCAATTTTGTTCATCTTTTAAAGACCATGACTTTTGACTTTTTTTGTATTTACTTTAATTCACCACTCATCACAAAACTTTTGAATTTCATTTATTGCTCTTTCTAATCCTATTGATATTACTGTTCCTACCATCAGATCATCTGCATATATCAAACCTGGTATCTCTTTATTTCCTATTATCACGCAATGTTGATTTCTTCCTTTCACTCAATCCACTATATCATCTATAAACAAATTAAATAAAATGGGACTTAATTTACAATCTTAAACCTGTCTTCTGTTCTGTCATCTGTGATTTTATTTCCTTTACATCTTACACAAAATTTAATTCCTCTATATATCTTAGTTATTTCTTTTATGAATTCATCACTTACTCCTTTTATTCTCAATTTGTTTATTAGTGCATCTCTATTTATAGGGTCAAATACCTTTTACTAATCTGAAAAAAAAAAAAAAAAATATATATATATCTACCTCTTTTCCTACTGAGATATTTATCAATAATTGTCATTAATGTCACGGCAACAGGCATAAAAGTTTTGGCACAAATAAGAAAACAGTCGGCGGATAAAGTTTCATGGTAATAATGAGTCTTACTAAGCAGTTAATGATAGCGCAGCTATTGTAAACAAGTGCCGGCAAGCAGAGATAACTGAAGTAAAGGACTCGCCGGCATAAATTAAGTTACGCTTCTAGAATGTGATAGAATATTTGGTTTCTTTATTCTTTCGGAAATTTCTGGACTGATAGAGATTCTTCGGGTTCTGGCTTATTGTAGAACAATCTAGAGTTACGAATTAGGTATTTAAGGGCATGACGGCTCGCAAAGTTAGTTGTTGTAAAACAGTGAGTTGTAAACAGAGTAAGCAGAGAACAGCTGAGAGTGTTGTTGTAATGAGAGCTAATGTAATCAGCTGTCACGGTTTGTTATTGTCATCGACCTTGGAAGATTGTGTTATTATGTGATGTAATGTTGTTACACGAGAATTGAACAGTGTATTTCTACGGAAATAAAAGAAATTTTTAATTTCTGCAACTCGGCCTTTTAATTCTACAAACCCACAAAGTCACATTATTATGAATATTGTCACAACCCACTTTAAGTACTATGAAAATGATTTAATTAATCCAAACCCAAAATCACCTAGTTATGACGGAGGGAATGCTTACTCGCTTGGCATGCATTATTCACACGAGAGGGACTCAGGACTTTAGAGGTTGTGTAGGGAAAATAAGCTACATCAATAATATAGAAAGATTTAGAATAGAACTCATATTTATTAATAAACAATACTCTGGAATACCTTTACAAGATTTACTGGTGCTACATCCACAGGCTTCAAGAGATGCCGCAAATAGCCTCCTTCACCATCAGAGTCGACCCATCTACTGCCTACTCTTGAGGGTCAGCTTCTTCAACAAGCCAGAACCAGTTTTTCTCCCCTCCCCTCTGCTTACTCAGGCTTCTAGAGAAACGTTTCCCCTGGCTTCACAAATGACTCATCGTTCAAAAACGTTCAATTACACCGTTCACATGCTATACAAAACTGTGACGTTACTTCTGGTGCCAGCAAGATGCGTTACATAAGATCCCAACATGTAGCAATAAGCTTTCTTTGTGCATAATATAAAATAATGAATCTAATAAAACCTATTTGCTACAATATATTATCTATTGTTTGTTTACCTTTTCTCAATCCTGCCTGAAATTCTGGTATCTTTCCTTCTGTCTCTGCCCAGGCCCTTAATCTATATGCTAATATTTCTGAGTAGACTTTACGTAATACAGATAATAATCTTATTCCTCTGTAACTTCCAGGATTATTTTCTCCTTCTTTCCCTTTATATATTGGTACTACCATACTTATTTTCCAGCCCTCTGGTATCTCTTCATTCTCTTTAATTTTATTTAACACATTTGTCATTATATTTAGGCCTTTTCTAGTATTGCTATTTTCCAAATGTCTCCTGGAATCCCATCTATTCCCACCGCTTTACACAGTGTTAATATTTGGATGGTGAAAGCAGATAAAAGGACTCCAAGTTGAGTATCTGAATCTTAACATATGTGGAATGCAAGCTGTTATCACTGAGCTCTCACAACTATGTCAACGCCATATATAAAATTCTATTGTGTTACATTCAATGACTTTCTCTGTCCGTTATAATTTAATTGTATATATCCTCTACAAACTATTCCTATGATGGCTTCTTTTTTGATGTAGTTCATATTATTACATTCATAATATGAAGAATAAAAATAAATTTAATTTTAAAATATTTTATTGGAATGTGCAGAGCATATTGAATAAAATGGATAGCTTAACTAATATCGTTAACAATCATGATCCAGATTTAATCTGTATTGTTAACACTGGATCAGTGACAAAGAGCTGCTTGTGTTGAAAATTCCTGGGTTTTATTAGCAAATTATTTCTGTAACAAGAAAGCAAAATAACAGCTATGGAAATGAGATATTTAAGACGAGCTGTGGGGAAGACAAGAAGAGTTATAGTTAGAAATGTAACAATAAGGGAAGAGTTGGGTACACACTCCGTTAAAGAAATATTGGAAAAAAGACAACTTAAATTTTATAGACATGTACTGCGCATGTCAGAAGAAAGAAAACCCAAACAATATTTAGAAGCAAGACCAGAAGGTAAAAGAATTAGGGGAAGGCCACGCATGTTGTATCAGGAATATATTGAGAAGTTGGGGAAGGATAGAGGAAAAACCATGAGAAGAGGCTTGTACTCCACGCTTAACAGCACAAAGGAGAGAAAGAAGAAGTTATTTCTGTAGTCCAAGTGGTAAACATGGCGGTTCTGCAATTTTCGTAAATAATGAGCACAAATCTAGCCAAATATTGAATATAACTGACTTTGTCGTAAATGACAATTTTGAAGCCTGCTGTACCTTTATTAAGAGTTTTAATATTTTGTGTGATAACTTTTACAGATTACTTAGTAATTTAAGAACTTTTGACTATGTGGAAAATGAAGCTAGCTACAGTGAAGCAATGAATATTATACAAATATAACAATTTGCAACAAAAGCTCCACTTAACTTAAGAAATTGATATTCTTCTTTCTAATTGATATCGATTTCATGAACTCTGTAACGGGAGTTTTTTTGTTTGAATGAGTTTTGTTTTCTGATCTCAGTATTAGTGGGCCATGTAAGGACAATATAAAAAAATGATGAACGGTTGCTAGGAGAAAAGAAAATCAATAATCTTGCTTGATGTAAAAAGATGAAAAGTTTTGGATAGAAGAAGAAAATCAATAATCTTCATAAGGAGATATGTATTCTGTAATCTTGTTAGTGATGAGTAGATGTGCAGGAGTAAGGAATTTTATGTAATTAATGGAATCTTTTTACTACAGAAGTAATAATTTATCGATATGCTGGAGGTAACCTGCAATGATTGACTAGGAAAGAAAGTTCAAGTAAAATGTAATCCTGATAATACAATTAAATTATTTGTTACAAAATTGGACTTCTCCAAAATTGTATTTATTTCACTCTGAGCCACACCTGAAAACGAGAGATCTCATGACTCTTATTTAAAGTAAGATGATACAATTGGTGACCAGAAGAAACTGATAGCCGCAAAAACTCACACGAGAAGAGAAAGAATTGTGCTACAACATAGAAATCTTGCTTCAAGTCTTGTCCGCATCTTCAGTCAAGGAAAACCACAGGAAAAAACAAATTCGTTGTTAAGGAAATTACTATGTTCTTCTGTTTTTTTCAGTATTACTATGTTCTTATGTTTTTTCAGTATTACCAAAATCTGAAATCAAAACAAACTTAAGAACAGAATCAACTGCTGGTATTTCAAAATTCACTATGCGATGTTTATTTTTTAAAATAAATATCTTTTTACAAACCATTAAGTCTATTGGGACATTTAATTGTTTTAATAATTTAACTTCAGGATTCATATTATGGTTAAATGACCAAAAATGATCTGCTACGGCTGATTTATCAGTTTGTTTATACTTAATGTTACGAAAATGTTCTTTCGTTCTGATTTCCAAATTATGTTTCGTCTTACCAATGTAAACTCGATCACAATCTATACAATTAAACTGATAAATACCAGATTTTTTATTACTAGGAATTTTATCTTTTTTGGAGAAATGTAAATTTTTAATACTATATTTGTTTTGAGGAACCAAAGTTATACCAAACTCTTTAAAAACTTTTTGAAATTGTTTATTAAACCAAGGATGGTAAGTAAATTTTTTTAAAATTATAATCGTCTTTTATTTTTTTAAGGGTAGAAATATCATTAACAGTTTTTTGATATTTAAATTTTTCAATCTTCTTTTGTATAAAATCTTTATTAAAACCATTAATTAAAACTGTATTAATAATATGTTTATATTTTTTATTAAATTCATCCTTATTCAGGGGTATATTTATTAATCTATAAATCAAACTATTAAAAACAGCAAATTTATATTGAAAAGGGTTAAAACTTTTATTTTTTAAGTAATTATCGATATGAGTAGCTTTCCTATAAATACCAAAATCCAATTTATTATTATTTATTATCTTCAAATAATAAAACAAAGAAAGTGGAACTGGATAGGCCATACGTTGAAAAAACCAGATGGAGCCGTTGAGAAGACTGCATTAGATTGGAATCCTCAAGGAGTAAGAAAGAGGGGACGACCTAAGAAGACATGGAAGCGATCAGTAGAGGAGGAAGCCAAGGAAGGAGGGAAAAGCTGGAAAGAAGTAAAATGGCTGGCTGGAAACAGAGTACGCTGGAGGAACTTTACTGCTGCCCTATGTTCCACTTGAATAACAGGAAATAAGTCAAGTAAGTCAAGTCATTATCTTCAAATACAAAAAAAGGAAGAAAACCATCAATTTCAGTTTCTAATCTGAATTTTATAGCTTTATCTTGTAAATTTAGTAATTTTAAAGCATCATTTATTTGTTTATCAGGAACAATAGCAAAAATATCAGCAACATATCTAAACCAGGCTTTAAAGGGAATGCTTTAGTGACTTGTATTTCGAAAAAACTCATAAAAAGATCAGCAAGAAAAGGTGAAAGAGGACTACCCATTGCTAAGCCAGAAGTTTGTTGAAAAACTTCACCATTAAAAGTGAAAAAAATTTGATCCACATAAAAAGTAGTAAGTTTAACAAAATCAACTATTAAGTCCTCATGTAAATTTATTGAATTTAACCACTTTTTTTTAAATAGATTAAGTTTTTCTCTAGGAATACTAGGAAATAAGGCAGTTACATCAAAAGAAACAAGTTTATCAGTCTTAGATAATACAACACTGTTAATCTTTTTAACTAGTTAATAATATGACTGATTCAATTAGTGTTTTTGTATGTTTTGGGTTATGTTACTTTATTACACAAATTACTTGACCTGTATCTGATACTTGTTTGGATGGTTTTACTTCCATACATCTCGACAAATGTTATGTGGAAGTTATTGCTTGTATATTTTCTGATCATGATCCAATTTTAATTTTAGTTAGTATTGATTATGGTGATAATCTGTCAAAAAAATTAATAACAGTAAGGGACACTAATTTATTGCAACATAACATACTTTGTGTATCTACTCATTAACACTAACTGGATCAATATGTACAGTATACTTAATTATTGTAATATGTCTAAATATTTTTGAGAAAATTTTATGAGATTGCCAACACAGCATTTCCCCTTTTTAACTTTCAGACATATGTCTAAGAATAAATGTAACAATAAAAAGTGGTACAACGATGAACTCCGTATTTTAAAAGAAAAATGTAGGTACTTGATGAACTTAAATGTTTATTTTGGTATCTATGAATACAAAAGCAGGTATATTGACATAAAAAAGAAATATAAACATACCTTAAAGATAACTAAAATGAACTATTATTCAACATTTATTACAAACTCTCACAATAAATCAAAATCTTCATGGATAGTTATATCGGAATGTTTAAATTCTAATTCAAAATCTGATATATCCCCAATTAATATAAATTCTGAAGAATTTAATTCTTTTTTTACTGACAAAGTCAATAATATTGTCGCAGCAACGGGCATAAAAGTTTCGGCACAAATAGATAACAGACAGATGGTGTTTCACGGTAATAAAGAGCTTGCATAAACAGTTAAAGATAGCGCAAGATAAAGGTCTGCTGAAACAAACAAACTGAGATAAATGGAAATTTCTGGTGACATCTTGGTTGATAGAGATTATTCAGTTTCTTTATTGTTACAGAAATATCTAGAATTTATCAATGAGGTATTTAAGAAGGCGACGACTCGCCAAGAGTCAGTCGCGGGAGTCGTAAACAGATAACAGCTATAGAGTGTTGTAACGAGAACAGATGTTGTAACAGGAGAGTTGTAAACAGATGTAATCAGAATGCTGTTTATTATTGTCATCAACCTTGGTGTTGTAGATTGTGATATGTGATGTAATTCTGCTGCTACGAAGTGTGTTTCTACGCAAATAAAGAACATTTCACATTTCGGCAAATTGGAATTTTAATTCTACTAACCCACAAAGTCACAATATTGTAAATAGTATAACTATTAGTACCCAATATTGTAAATAGTGCCCAAATGACCTTGTTGTCGACGGGCCCTAAAACACCACACACTCACTCATTAGTACCCAATCAATGTCCTTTTCAAATAAGTTGCCCTAGCCCAAGTGTAATTTTGAATTTCTAGAACTCAGTGTTGAAGACATTTACTCTGTTATTATGAATCTAAATAATAGTGCATGTATGGATGTTTATGGAATTAATTGTAACACATTAAAATCAACTGTCCCATATATGAGGAATGTTTTTTAAGTCAGTACCATTTTGGATTTAAAAAAAGACGTGCATAGATAACGCAATAATTATATTTTTACATGAAAGCCTGCACCTTAATCTACTTTTCTACATAATTTCCGTGAATATTGAGGCACTTGTCATAACGTGGCACCAGTTTTTGAATACCCTCCTCATAAAATTCTGCCGCCTAACGTGTTAACCACTGTATCACAACTGTTTTGACTTCGTTATTGTCTTGAAGATGCTGACCGCCCAGATGTTTCTTCAAGTGCAGGAACAAATGGTAGTCGCTGGGTGCCAGATCAGGGCTCTATGGAGGATGATCTAGAGTTTCCCATTGAAAAGATTTGATGAGATCTTTGCTCCGATTAGCCACATGTGGACGGGCATTGTCATGTAGCCCAATGATACCCTTACTCAACTTGCCACGTCTTTTGTTCCGGATTGTTCAATGTCTCCCAATAAGACGCTGCATTGATTCTCTCATTACGAGGCAGAAACTCCACTAGCAATACTCCTTTTCTGTTCCAAAAAAATTGTGCACATGATTTTACTGGCAGAAATTGTTTACTTAAACTTCACTTTTGTGGGTGATGATGAATGTCGCCATTCCATGGGTTGTTGTTTCGATTCGGGTGTAACGTAGGCCACCCATGTTTCGTCACCAGTAACAATTTGGTCTAAAAAATCTTCACCTTCATTGTGGTACCACTCAAGGAAAGTCAATGCACTGCCTAAACGTTGGGTTTTGTGCAAATCCGTCGACATTTTCGGGACCCAACGTGAACACAATTTTCGGTACTGCAAGTTGTCGGTCACAATGCGATACAAAACACTACGAGAATATTGAGGAATATTGTAAAGTGTCTGTTTTCTCTCACCTTTTCGTCCACTTTCTGCACCAAATCTTCAGTAACGACCGAAGGACGCCCCCTCCGTTCTTCATCATGCACATTTGTGCGGCCATCTTTAAATGCCCTCACCCATTTCCTTACCAATCCATCACTCATAATGTTTTGTCCGTAAACTTCACAGATCTCAGGATGAATATCAATCGGTTTTAAGCCTTTATCACTAAGAAATCGTATAACAGCCCGTACTTCACAATCGGCGGGACTCACGATTGTCGGAGGCATCTTAAACACTCAGTAGCCAACGTATACAATGAAGAAACAGACTGTAATGGCGTCAGTGTGTAGACAAGAGATGTAGGTAACCAGCACGCATGTGCGGAACGCCGACCGTAGCGCTGCGACGTTGGAATCGCAAAACATGCCTCGTATATGCGAACCATTATCTTATGTTTTTAACAGTTGCCTTAACCCTTTCACCGATATGGACGTCATATGACGTCCAAGTTAAAATGCCCCAAACCGATATGGACGTGTATAGACGTCCTGCGCATACATGCATTTAATGCTCATTTAACGCCAATTATTTTAATCTTGCTGTTTTACAATAAATTTAAATTAGTTCTATAAGGAATGTAAACGTATCCTTTAAGGTTTCTTTTTGAATTGTACACCTCCAAATCTGGATAAACACCCAAGGGCACATCTGCAGATTCACACCTAATAATATTGGTTTCCTTGCGAACTTCTTTTTCGCAACACACTACACATTTTCGAAATGGTTACAAGTTTTTTGGGTGTGGGTGGTATACTTTTAGGAAAGTGTTTTCTCTCAAGTATGAGGGATGATGTGGTGAATTTTGCTACCCCCTAGTATAAAGAGGCCTCTGAGTATTATAATACTCAATTAGGTTACGAGCTCTTTATACGCGCAAGTACAGGTAGATGAATGTCTTTTACAGCTCTGAAAATTACTAAACAACTGTGCATAGTTACATCCAGTGGTATAAAAATACTTTTTTTTTTACCATTTAACTGTTTTCCGTAAAGAGGGATAGCTGGTAATAGCTGATCCGTATCACCCATATTTGACCCGCCATTTCCCCAAACAATGGAGTAGCTAACATGCCAGCTGTAGACCAGTACACGCCACTGCTATGTATGTCCTAAAGATCTCCTTCATAATCGTACAACAAATCTTCCAGATTTTCTACAGTAATATCAGAAGCCTGTACACATCATACCCAAACTAATTTATTTGCTACATTACCGGGATAAGCCATGGTTAACATTGAAATTTAACAATTTCAAATGTGCCATACATTTAGCTCTTGATAGCTACAAGAAATCACTCTGAACACAGAGAGAGTATAAATAACTGAAATACAGAGCGAAAACTGCTGCATAAGGCTACTAGAAACCTTGGTTGAGAAACACTGTAATAACAGATGCTGACAGAGTTTTCATTCCAGTGTGTGAGTGTGTGACGCAACATATTCTCGTAATATTATTGCTTGGCATAGCATAAATAAACTAAACTTGAACCTGAGAAGTCGCTTGTGTAGCTATACATACATACTATGGCTCGTATACACACAAAACAAAATGATTCACATATTAGGCGCGTTCGGCACAAAGAATGGCTTTTGCTACAGTGAAACAAAGTAGTGAAATTTCAACAATTTATTAATGTAGTCTCTACTTTATTGTTACTGTAGATTTATACTGCCTTTAATGAGTTTTAAACCAGTTTTTGTTTCGTTTAAATAACTTAATAAATACGGAAGATACGGAATTGTATTTATGATGCATTTTTACAGCATTTAACAATTTAAATGTCCTGTTCTGTTTATTGGGTATCCGTTTCCGGCCCCTGAAGGGTTTAAATGGCCATCGGCGAAGCGGTTAATGCTGGCTATTTCCCAGATGATTTTAAGTTCTCTAAAGTAATTCCAGTGTTTAAGAAAGGAGATAATTATGATAATTATAGACCTATTAGTGTAATTTCAATAAATAGGTAAGGTATGTGAATCACTACTATGTAAACAGATTGTTGTTTATTTTGAAAAAAAACTTGTTGTTAAATAACAAATTTGGTTTCAGAAATGGTATGAGTACTGTGAAGGCTCTTGCAAGCTTTCTGAGACAATGTTATGAAAATATTAATAATGGTAACATTGTATCACATAGATTTTTTTATCTCTCCAGAGACTTCAATCTCTTATCTCCTAATATTCTTTTAGAGAAACTTAATTTTTATGGTTTTCAGGACAAAAGCATTAAATTTATAAGTTCTTAGTTTAGTAACAGGCCCATGCAACTTATTTTAATGGTAGATTATCAGAGTTCAAACCTGTAAATTATGGTGTTCCACAAGACTCAATTTTGGGACCTGTACTTTTTATCATTTATATTAATGATCTTCCTCTTTCAATTGGTGACAAAAGCCTTACTCCATATCTTTATGCAAGGATTTAGCTATTAATTTTAATGATAAAACTGAAAACATATTAAAACTTAAATTATCTATTGCAACTTCAGTGGTTAACGATTGGTGTAACGTGAACAATCTGAGTATAAACACTGAACAAACCACTGATAGTATAAATTTAACATTGATGGTTCTGGTTCCTCTATAACATTTTTAGACATTGTGACTTTGTGGGTTCATAAAATTAAAAGTCTAGCTTGCAGAAATTCACAGTCTCTTGTTGCTTCACCACACGTAAACAAACGAGAGAATTCACTTACAAATCACTACACGATTATCAGTTCTCAGCTTGCAACTCAGTACAGTTTAAATGTCCACACAACTCTCACACTGCACAAAAACTGCCTGTCCAAAGAGCCGCAGCCCTTTTATACCTCCACTCATTGTTCTAGAAATTACTATAACGCTCGGTAACAATCAAGATGGCATCAGAAAAGAAGAAACTTACAGACATCTGTCTCTCTCTCTTTCGGCAAAGCATTCAAAACTCGCCTACGCACAAGCTACGGCACTACCTGTTTCCTTCGCATGCGCCGGCTGCAGCCTGCCACATAACAATGCCTCGCAACACTGCTGCCTCCTCGAGGCTGGTCGTCCCGAACAGCACCACCGTAGCAGGCCAGACGATCCAGGTGTACCACCATCTTTCCTCGGGGTACCTTCTGGATGCGGTAGATGTCGTTAATTCTCTTTACCACCCGGTACGGTCCTTGCCATGGTTGTTGAAGTTTCGGGCAGCGTCCCTTGGTCCGGGTAGGACAGTACAACCAGAGCAGGTCACCTTGCTGGAATCCTTGGCGGTTGGCTTGCCTGTGGTAATGGGTCTTCATGGGGTCGCTCGCCATCTGGATCTCATGCAATTCATGAAGATGGTCCACGAGGGTCTCCACATACTCGGTTGCTGGGTGTTTCGCTTCCGAGGGGCTCCCAAAAGCCAGGTCACAAGGGAGGCGTAACACTAGACCGAACAATAAGCTTGCTGGCGTCATCTCAATGGTGTTGTGTTGACGAGCGGTAGGCCAGCAAGAACAGTAGCACCTTGACGTCCCAGTCACACTGATGGCTGGACACGACCTTCCTCAGATGTTCTTCTTGAGTCTTGACGTATCTCTCGACCATGCCGGCCGACTGCGGATGTAAAGGTGTCCCGCGGGTCATGTTCACCCCAAGTTTTGCAGTGCCTCCTTCATCAAGTTAGATTCAAAATTGGTACCCTGGTCTCTGTGGAGGTCTAAGGGCACCCCAAAACAGCAGAACAGTTGCTCCAAGAAGTAGTCTGCAATTGCCTTCGCCTGCTGGTTCAGGATGGCATATACCTCTGACCAGTTCGTGAAGTAGTCCATGGCCGTCATTAGCTACTTCTTGCCTCGGTCGTACACTGGGAATGGTCCAGCTATGTCGACAGCGATGCGTTCGAAAGGCATTCCGACGTTGTACTGCTGCATGCGACCCCGGCTCTTAGTCTGGGGACCGCGAATCGCCGCACACACGTGACGTTGACGGCACCATCTCTCAGCGTCTGCTCGGAGCCTCAGCCAATTGTAGCGCTGTATGTCGAGTGTACCGTTTGCTCCCAGGGGTCCTCCTGAAGTACAGGCGTGCACTTCCTGCAAGACTCCCGGGACCTTATTGCGTCTTCCCATTGGGTAATTCCCATACCTGGAACAGCACGCCCACCTTTGACTTCAATGAGTCCCACTGGGCCCAGTATGACTTACACGTAGCGCTTCTGTGTGCAATGTCCTCCCAGGTTGGTCTTGTCCCTGCCTCCACTTCTCCCAAGAATGGCCCCTAGTTGGCGTCTGCCAGCTGCTCTCTCCTCAGACCTGCGGTATCCCAGCCATCCGCAGGCACTGCTGTGACCACTCTGACAGCCGCGGCCGGCTCCTTCTCTTCCACTCTTGTGCATTGGCTGCACTCTTCTGGGCAGGGTCTTCGGGACATGGCATCTGCGTTGGCGTGGCTCATCCCTCTACGATGTTCGGAGCTGAAGTCGTACTCCTGCAGCCTCTGGACCAAACGGGTTGTCTGACCTTCCAGATTTCTAAAGCTAAGTAGCCAGGTTAGGGTGGGGTGGTCAGTCCTCAGGTGGAATGGCTGACCCTACAGGTACTTTAAGTGCTCCAAGGTCTTTAGTATCGCCAGCAGCCGGCCCCGGGTGATGCAGTAGTTGGATAGCATCTTGCTGTAGTAGGCTATCACCCGCTCATGGCCGTCCTGGCCTTGGGATAGGAATCCTCCAATGCAATGGTCGCTGGCGTCGCAGTACACAATATCGCCTGGTTGTGGGAATTCAAAAATAGGGGCTCTGCAAAGTGACTACTTCAGCTGCTGGAAAGCACCTTCGTCGTCCTCCGTCCATATATAGACCGGTGTTCAACCGTCAGGCGGGTGAGGGGCTTGGCGATGTTGGAGAAACCCTTTATGAAGCAGCGGTAATAACTGCACAGCTCCAGGAAACTGCGCAATTCTCGCTTATCCTTCGGGCGAGGCCAATCTCTCACTGCCCGTGTCTTCTCCGGGTATGTTGCCAATCCGGGTTGGTGAGACTGTGGCCCAAGTAGTTGACTTCCTTGCCCAAGAGCTGGCACTTTTTCGTGTCCCGCTTCAGGTTGGTCGCCTGCAGTCTCTGTGGCACCTTGCTCAGCTTATCGAGATGGCCTTCGAATGTCCTGTCGACGATGATCATGTCCAGGTATAGCAGGCAGGCGTCAAAAGTCAATCCTCTCATTACTAAGTCCATGAGACGTTGGAAGGTAGCTGGTGCGTTGCACAGACCAAAGAGCATAACTGTGAACTGCCAAAGCCTTTGGCCTGTTGAGAATATGGTCTTGTCCTTGTCCCTTGGGTCTAGAGCCACCTGCCAGTAATCTGACTTCAGGTCCAGGGTCGAGAACCACTGAGCACCACAAGCATGTCCAGGGTGTCAATCCGGAGGAGAAGCAGTCCTTCTTGGAGACAGCGTTCAGCTTCCTGTAGTCCACGCAGAAGCGTAGATCACCGTTCTTCTTCTTCATCAGAACTACAGGGGAACACCAAGGGCTGTCAGACTCTTTAACCACTCCCCTGGATTTCATGTCCTCCAGCATATTCCGTAGCGCCGCTGCTTTTGCCAGCGGAACGCGTCTGGGGGGGTTGCCGAAAAGGCCGGGCGTCTCCGGTGTCAATGCTGTGGAGCACTCGGTCCAAGCGGCCATAGTTGCAGTGGCCTTGGCTGAAGGCGCACTGGTATCGTCCCAACAGTTGTAGAACTTTCTCCCGTTGTTCTGCGGTCAGGAGGTCGGCTGCCCTTTACAGTAAGCCTTCCAGCCAGGGCCCCTGGTGTTGGTTCGGCACCGGCTCCGGGGTATGGTCGATTGGCGTTACGCTGACAACGGGCTCGCATGCCCCCAACTCCATCCCGGCCTGGACATCGTGATTGCTGTTGGATTAAGCAGGGTAACGTAGATCTGGCTACACAGAGTCCGTGCACAGACGTCTTTCGGTCCAGCATCATGTTCTTGGTCCGCTGGCCTTCCAGTCGCGCCCTCACCACCACCTTGCTTCTAGCTGGGACAACCACGTCTTCTGTCAGCATGACCCTGCAGATTCCAAATCGTTCTTCGGGGTGTCGGAGCATCACCTCTTCTCCATTTAGACGCAGGACCTACCTGCCGACGATGACAGTCGCTTCGTGGCTCCTGAGGGCATCCAATCCCAGTATCACCTCCTCAGCCACCTTCGCGACGAGCACCCACAGACGCACGGCACACCGTCCCAAGGTCAACTACAGTAGGGCCTCCTCCTCCATAGGTGTCGCCCGATGCTGTAACTAGCTGATATGTTTGCCTCGGTTTTCTCAACGGCAAACCCCTGGCTACGTCAGGTCTGATGATGGTCACGGCTGCCCCGGTATTCACAAGCAAACGCATGGCTTCCCTCTAACCCAACCGTCCGCGATGAGGCTGTCATCCATATGCCGGCTGACGGCACAAAGTTTCACTCGAGGGAATGGCGGTGATGGTGACGATGTGCCCTTCGCCACACCAGCCTTTCCTCGTTTTATGGCTGCTCTCCGTGGTGCGAGCGCTGCGGACCCATAGCACTTGTGGTATCTCTGACGTTACTAGAGGAACCTCGGACCGAACATTCCAGCCCCTCCCTGATTGGGAATTATTCGGATTGGGTTGGACTCGAGGGTGCAGTGGTTCCCAATGCCCGTGGGAGATCGGGTACGTCTCCGGAAGGGGTTGGGGGAAGCCATAACATTCCCGCGTACTAGCCAACATAGGTAGTAGAAGGCGTGCTAGATCACCAGGCGGCCCCACTGAGGTCATATCGGTAGCCTTCCCATTTTGGAGTTGGCGCGCATAAGTGGCGTATCCACTTCCATCCCCTCTTGAGTCCACAGGACCAGACGGGGGAGGGGGGCCTTGTTAGTCTGTAGGTCTTGCCCTATGTAAGGCCCCACGGAGGTGCCGGGCGCCCTTTCGGGTCAGCTCGGTAACTCCCTGGTCATGAGTCTTCACTCTGTGAGGATCTGCCCTGTTAGATACCCTCGAGTATATATATATGCTCTCCCTGGCGTGGGCAGTCTCTCTCCAGGTGTCCCGGCTGGCCACTAGGTGTTCGCCGGCGTCCCTCGGCTGGTCTTCGGTTCCCATTGTAGTGGGTACTCTTTATTCTCGAAGTCGGGGTAGCCGTCACCTTGGCCTCCTCCATCCTCATCCTGGTTAGCGCCTCGTGGATGGTCTTGTAGTCGCCGAGCATTAGACCCTGACGTATCTCAATGTTTCGTATCCCATCAATGAAGGTGTAGGCGGCTTCCCACGATACAAACTTGGGTGGAAGATCGACTAAGGCTTTGCTGGCCAGATGTTCGATTGCCAGGGCAAACTCCAGCAGCGTCTCCCCTAGCTGCTGCGACCTAGATTTCAGCTGGCTGCGGTAGGTTGCCGCTAAGCGCTGGTTTCCATACCGGTTTTCCCAGGTCTCCCAGATGTCCTTGGGCACCACCGCGGTCTGAACAGCGTTCAGGACCTCTGCGACCCGTCCCTGGAGGCTGCCTGTTCTTCTAGTGACCACTTGTGCTAGGCCACTGTGTCGAATCAGCGGCGGCAGACTTCGAAAGTTGACGTGTCGTCGTACTTAGGTGGTTTGATGCGCACAGATGTTGTGTCGCGTCCCGTCGCATCGGCCTTCAAATCCTTTTAATTTTTTGCCGACGATGTCCTCCACCATGGCGTTCAGGGACTTGGTGTTGCTGTCGGCCTTTCTCGCCCGGTCTTCGATGCGCTCGCCCAACTCTTACGTCCTCTTTCACGCCGACAAATTCTCTTCTAATTTAGTATCCACGGCCTCGTTCGCAGGCTTCATTTCTGTGGCTAATTTGGTGATCTTCGGAGATATCGTCGCGGCCAAGTTGCTATTTGCCGCCCCCACCTTCGCAGCGAGGGTGTCATTCGCAGTCTTCATTTCTTCCATCTTCTCTAAAATCTTTGCCAATGGAGCTTCCATCGTCGTGCTCCACTCTTGACACCAATTGTGACTTTCTGGGTTCGTAAAATTAAAAGCCTAGTTTGCAGAAATTCAAAATGCTCTTTATTTACTGTAGAAACACACTGTACAGCCCTGACAGCAGCAGGATGACGTAACATACACCAACAGTCTCTCGCTGCTTCACCACACGTAAACAAACAAAAGAATTCACTTTCAAATCACTGCACGATTATCAGCTCTCAATCTGCAACTCGGTACAGTTCAAATGTCCACTCAACT
The DNA here is from genome assembly GCA_030765055.1 of Mantis religiosa. NCBI lineage: Eukaryota > Metazoa > Arthropoda > Insecta > Mantodea > Mantidae > Mantis > Mantis religiosa. The sequence continues at coordinate 119,938,524 of CM060949.1, read as the reverse complement.
CACACTGCACAAAAACTGCCAGCCCGCCTCGGTAGCGTAGATGGTAGCATGTGTGTCTTACGTTCATGAGGTCCCAAGTTACAATCTCGGTCTGGGTGAGTTACCTGGATGAGGTTTTTTCCGGGGTTTCCCATTATCCTTACACACGAATGTCGGGTAGCTCTAAGCTCCATGGACCCTGGGCACATTTGAACATCATTTCACCCATTTCGTTCACCGTCCCATATGACAACGTTGGAGGACATAAAATAAAAAAAAAAAAAGACTAACCGCGGCACTTTTATACCTCCACTCATCGTTCTAGAAATTAGTGAAACGGTCGGTAACAATCAATATGGCATCAGAAAAGAAGAAACTTCCAGACATCTATCTGTCTCTTTCTTTCTTTCTCTCTTTCGGCAAGTGTCTTACACTCGCCTACGCACCAGCTATGGCACTATCTGTTTCTTTCACATGTGCCGGCCGCAGCCCGCCGCAAAACAATGCCTCGCGACAGTATTTATATCGATTCAGACCTTGGCTGGTCAACACATATCAATTATATATCAAAAAAGGTCACAACAGGAATTTTCATGTTGAGAATTTTCAGTAACAGTGTTAACAAAACCTTCTGATGAAGGTTTACTATACCCATATTTATTTGTATGCTAATTATGGTATACTTTTCAAGGAAATCACTCTTTAGCAGCTAAGATATTTATATTGCAAAAAAGGGCTCTTAGATTAATTAATCATTCAAAAGAACATTGTAAACCACATTTTATTCATTTAGATATTTTAATGTTGCCGTCGAAGTATATGCTGAATTGTCTTTTGTATGTTAAAGAAAATTTGAATAGCTTTATACTTTGCTCTAATATACATAGTTACTCAACACATAACTGTTTGAATTTATATATAAATACATTTAGGCCCTGTTGCATAAAAATCGCTTACTGCAGTTTGTTTATAATCGAAGATCAAAATTGAACTAAGTTTACGAACCCGCGTGGGTTGTAAAATGCTGATCTTAGATGAGATGAATGTCGTTCAGTACTGATCTGAGATCACAAAAACAAATGTGGCAACATCGCCAAACATGTTGCAACTTTTGTGTTGTATCGAAAGGATCCAAGAATTATCGGAACTATTTGACTCTGTTTAATTCAACTGCATGGAGCAGCCAATCTAGACATAACAAAAACTAAATAAATCTTTCGCTTTATGGTTATTTGTCCTAGAAATAATGTTATTTTAAATAAACAGTATAAGAATGTATTCCATATTGAAACAGTATTTATCAAAAGTTAATCTTTTCGCTTACTTTATCTCCATTATATGCCCAATGTACATCTTTTTCATTTTCGTCTGTTTACAATACTGTGAGTTGAAAAATATAAACAAAAAATGGGAGATAAGTGAAGTTTTAAGTTACAAATTATTACATTTGTATATAAAAAATGGACGTTCAAGCAAAAGAGAAGATGCATTCCGCTAATTTTAAATCTCGAATAACCCTTCTTATTTCACCCTTTTCCATAGGCATCCTGATGAAATGAGGTCTTAAAGCTGCAATCTTCCTTGTAACTTTGTGTATTGTTCTAAACGCAGTCCCTTTATTTATATTGAATATATCCCCAATCACCATCTGGAAGATTTTAGTTGCATAGAACAGTAATGTGAGAAGGATAATAAATTTTGGATTAAGTGCGTATTTCCTCAGGGTTTGTGTTCTTAACTGTGCATGTAGCCTATGCTCCAGTTCAACTACATGCTTTGATAGTCGAAATCTCATTTTGAATTTTCTGTCATTTAGTTCTGAGATGGGATTTCCTCTATGTTGGAAAATACGAGGAGACCTTTCAAATTGAAAATTCTAATCTTCAGAGATATCAGAGTAATCTGAGTTCTGAAAATAATAAAAATGTATAGGTTATGAACACAAACAATGCATATTTAACATACATTTGTGAAATAAAGAGGCTAATAATTTATACAAGTAACCACAAAAATGCTTTATTTACTATTTATTTAAAGCTGCACTACTTATTTCTTCTCCGAAACTATTTTGTAAATTCTGCAGTTCTGCTGATCTAAGTTCAATCAAGTTAACTGGAGAAAATTCACCATTTAGGTTTGATCTTAGATCAAGAGGCCATGAACTTAGATCAATGTTCATACAACCAAAATTCTAAGTTCAATTTGACTGAAGATCATTTTCATATGCTTGAACTTAGATTATCTTTTATGCAACCGGGGCTTAGACATTAAAATTCAGAACAGTTTTATAGTCGTTTTGATTAAATAAATAATTTTTTACCACAAATAATAAGAGAGCTCCCTATATTAAGTTTTAAAATGACTATACACCATACATTGGTGGCCAACCCATTGTATTCTATAAATGACTTTTCTAATGTGGCTTGGTAAGTTTTAATTTATGACATAGCGATACTGTTAAGTTTACGGCAATAAAGGCTATCTATCTAAAAATTAAGATAAACTTTTGGAGAAATAGATAGTCAACATGAAAAATTCAATGGCCGGGATTTGATACATGGATCTCCTGGTTTCCGTCCAGTCGCTCTAACCCATTGAACTACCATGGCCAACGTGCCGTCCTGACATTAAATTCTCCATTTGACTCATATATTTCCCCGGTAGACCACATATAGTCAGTAAATAAAACCTTAAAACAAGCCCAACTTTGGTTTGAAAGCAATGACTTCTTTATGAATGAAACTAAATCCCAAAATATCCTTTTTACTTTAAAAAATACAAATTTTTTAAATGACAAAACAAGTAAAACTGTAAAGCGCCTTGGCAGACTATCAATCACAATTTATCATGGAACCCTCACACTGAATATGTCTGCAATAAGTTATCACATGTGGTATTCTTATTAGCAAATTTAAAAAGAGCTATATCAAAAGAATATGTACGCATGGCATATTTTTCATTCTTCCAAAGTATTTTTAGATATGGTTTGATACTATGGGGTAGTAGTCCAAAAAGTAGTGGAGATACTAAAACTCCAAAAGAAGGCTATTCGAATATTAACAGATTCAAAGAAATTAGAGCACTGACTGTTTATAGCAGCTAAAATTCCTACAGTAGTTAATTTATATATTTATGATGTGCTAGTAAACTATAGCATAAGAAATGAAATACATACATACAATACGGGCAACATGAAAAAACTCGATATGCCCTTCCATAGGCTTCAGAAGACCTCTCAGTATTATAAAATAAGTGGTATAAAACTCTTCAATGTACTTCCTGTAAGAATACACAAATTACCTAGTCAAATGTTTAAAGAGAAACTGTACAAATGGTTAACTGAGAACCCCTTTTATAACTTACAAGAGTTTATAGACAAATGTAAGGAAGACATATAAAACATGGTTATTTTATGCTTCTGAAATATTGTTATATATAGTGTTTTTACTAGATTTAAGGTAGCAATTACATGTGACGAAGCCTATTGTAATTATTTGTAATTACTGAATGGTGAATAAATTATTATTATTAGGGGCTCTCGCATTCGAGATACACGAGATACGTTTGTGGCGACTTACTATTGTAAGTACCTGAGTCCTAGGCTTCATCATTTAATTCTTTAATATTTTAGTTAATTGATGGAAATTAATCATTTGTTCACACTAGCCATATACAGGCTAAGGTCTTTGATAGATAGAATCAACATGAAAAATTCAATTCCATTGTCAGGATTTGAACCACGGATGGCATGTTGGCCATGGTAGCTCAATGGGTTAGAACGACTGGACAGAAACCAAGAGATCCGTGGTTCAAATCCCGGCCATGGCATTGAATTTTTCATGTTAACTATCTATCAAAGACCTTAGCCTGTATATGGCTATTGTGAAGAAATGATTAATTTTCATCAATTAACTAAAATTTTGGAGAAATACTTTCATTACACGCTTTGGAGCAGGCATATATTGGAAACTGAATTGATAGATATTTAAAGGTGCATTACTATATGGTAAACTTAAAATTCGATACCTGTTCCATGACATCACATGAAACAAGAGTATATGAATATATCTGTTATCAGTTTGAATTTTTCAACACTTAAAACTGCTGCCAGATAGATATGTAAGTCCATCCATCCATCATTTATTCTTCAGAAGAATTGAGTACATGATAATAGACATGTCAAATTAGTATATACAAATTCATAAAAAGAGAGGAAAAAAAAGTTTAAATAATTAAAATTTACAAAACAACAGGAAAGTCTTCTGGGTACAGAACACTTAAACGCTGGATATATATGTTGAATCGGTATAACACCCAATAATTATAAGGTGTGATTCAGGAGTTATAATTAAGTATTCTTTTATCAGGGATTTTATGTCCATAAACATCTTGTTATCAGTTGAAAGGTATTAATGTATTTCAAATGACGCATCGCGTTAAATGAACAAGTTGATATACAATTTTGCTAAAGGTATTAGGAGAATCTTGAAATAAGAGTAGCGATGTATCTTTAATTTTAAACAATATAACAATACAAAACTCACTAGTAAATATTGATTTAATTATATGGCACTAAATCTGTGTGCTCTGAAGTAGGTCAAACCTTTGCACATATGCAAACTTGTTGCAAATTTCTTGGTAAATCTTCTCTTCCATTAACCCTTTCACCAATATGGACATCACATGATGTCCAAATTAAAATGCTGCAAACGAATATGGACATTATAGACATCCTGCCCAAACATGCATTTAGTACTTATTAAATGCCAATTATTTTAACCTTTCTATTTTACAATAAATTTAAATTAGTTATATAAGAGATGAAAACTTACCTTTAAAGGTTTCTTTTTGAATAGTACACCTCAAAACTTAAGATAAACACATAGGACAAATCTTCAGATTTAAGGCAAATAATAGTGGTTTCCTTTCTAACTTCTTTTTCGCGACACAGTAGACATTTTCGAAATGGTTGCAACTTTTTTGATTGTGGGGTGGTATCCTTTAAGGAAAGTGCTATCTCTAAAGTATGAGGATTGCTATAGTGGTGGGTTTTTTACCCCAGTATGAAGAGACCTCTGAATGTTATAGTACTCAATTAGGTTACGAGGTATTGAAATGCCTAAGTCCAGATAGGTCATTGTCTTGCATGAATTTAGAGCTCTGCAAATTACTAAATAATTGTGTATGTTTACATCCAGTGGTATAAAAATAATTTTTTTTACTACGTAACTGTTTTTCGTAAAGAGGGATAACTTGTAATAACTGATACACATCACCCATATTTGACCTGTTATTTTCCCCAAAAATGGAGCCGCTAACATGCCATATGTATATCAGTACATGTCCAACGTAGGTTTACAACTAACCTGCACGCTGTCCACTTCTGAATTCTCCTCTTAGGGCCTAAACTGCCCTCGGAGATCAGGACTTCCTTCATCCTACTCACACATATGTTTGTTTCCATAACAATGAGAGACACTAAGTCAGCAGGAATAAAAATTGTGAAAATCTTTTTTGGTTGGATGACAGAAGTTAGCTGTACAGCAGAAAATATGTATATTTGTCTATATCTATGTGTGTTCGAGTTATTTTAATGTTGATTCTTTACGAACACCTGAAGGAAGCAGGTCATTTTTTTCCTCAAAGTATAAACTTGAAAGAAGCGTAGGGACAGTGAAGCACAAACTAGTACAAAATTGAATCGAGAATATATTGACACATTGCTTCACTCACCTGTTTATTCACAGGACATGTTTCAAGAGCTCTTGCTCTTATCCTCAGCTGATACTCGACTAGTGCAAGTTGTAGTGGTTTCTTCTTTCTCCGTATTGTCAATAGATGGCGTGATGTACTTGTCAAAGATGTCCGGTGGTGGAGTTTCAAAATTCATGACTCTATGACGATTTTTGTTAATGAAGATTTTTTCCCATACGGAAAGGTCTATGGGGTGATTAACGTATTTTATTAGTATTTTTTGAATACTAGACATGACATCAATTTGGAAACATCTCTAATAAAATACGTTAATCACCCCATAGACCTTTCCGTATGGGAAAAAATCTTCATTAACAAAAATCGTCATAGAGTCATGAATTTTGAAACTCCACCACCGGACATCTTTGACAAGTACATCACGCCATCTATTGACAATACGGAGAAAGAAGAAACCACTACAACTTGCACTAGTCGAGTATCAGCTGAGGATAAGAGCAAGAGCTCTTGAAACATGTCCTGTGAATAAACAGGTGAGTGAAGCAATGTGTCAATATATTCTCGATTCAATTTTGTACCATTTTTTTCCTCACTGCTAACTATATCAACACCTCCCTCATAGTTGCCATCAATATTCAAACCATGTAAAATATCAAAATGTCATCCACATATTTTAAAGTGACATCAGAAGCTTGTATGCATCCTGTGCAAGCTAATTTATTTGCTGCATTACTAGGATAAGACATGGTTAACACTGAAATTTAACAATTTCAGTATGTTAAATTAAATTTAAAGGCAGTAGATGACATCTTTGCAATAGTACCAAAAGAACACATCAGTGATGAACTAAAACTTTTAAACAACCAAGAAAAAAGCATCAAGTTCACTGTAGAAATAGAAAAAGACGAGTATTTACCATTTTTGGACCTACAAATAATCAGAAATAAAAACAGAATAAACTCTGGCATTTACAGAAAACCAACAAAAAGACAACTACATAAAAGCCAACGGCTACAACCCAGTATCTCACAAACAAGCAATCTTTAATAGTTTAACACAGACTGGTCAACATCCCTCTCACAGCAGAAAAATACAAAACAGAATATAAAAAATTATTGAAATAGCACAAAAAATGACTTTCCCAAATAATTAGTAGACAAAAAAGTGAACTTAGCAAAAAAGAAGCTACTAAAGGAAACCACAACCCTCTCAGCTACAGAAACTAAAATAACCTTCAAAATATTCACTTACCACCCTTGGGCCTTTGATAAATTCAAAACAGTCTTCAAAAAACAAAACATTCAACTAGCACCTAAAAAACCTAATATGCTCAAACATCAAAGATGCCTTTCCATCTAACAAAACATCTGGTATATATCAAATTAAATGCTGTGACTGTAGTCAAATTTATATTGGAAAAACCAAAAGAAATTTAGAAACAAGAGCAAAGGAACACTTTAGGAACATAAAATACAAACAATTAGAAAAATAAGCAGTTGCCACGCGTTTTTGGGAAAAAACCACAACATAAATCCAGAACCAAAACTACTTACACACAACAGGCAAACAAGAACTGTCTACATGGGAACAAATCTTTATTTCAAAAAATAAAAACAAAGTATTCAATTTCGACATCCCCCAGCAAGATTTGTTGAGCAGGTTCCTCGAACTGCCATCAGAGGAGACCTACGACAAAATAACGCCAGCGACACCACTGAGAAACAGTTGATGTCTGGTTGACAATGGAGGTAAGTAGCATCCGAAAAATGTTCCGGGAAATTTAAAAGTAAGTTTAGTTTAGTGTTATTAATCAACTCCCTTTAAATTTAATTTATTACAACAACACTGTTTTCAGCACTTCCATGAAAGGAATTATTCAAATATGTTATTCATTTAACTCTCGATATCTATAAGAAATCACTCTGGAACACTGAGTATACATAACAGATGAGCAAAAATAGCTGCATAAGGCTACTGTAATCCTCAGTTATGAAATACTGTAATAAGAGATACATACATATGCTAACAGAGAGGTTTATTTCTTTCCAGTGTGTGTGTGAGACACAATATATACAATGATTATCGCTTGGTAGCATAAACTAAACCCTAAAACCTTGAACCGGAGAAGTCACTTACACAGCCACACATATACATATCGTTCGTATGCACACAAAACAAAATGATTCAAGTATTAGATGTGCTCAACGCAAAGAATGTCTTTTGTTACAGTGAAACAAAGTAGCGAAATTTCAATTATTTATTAATATACTCTCTACTTTATTGATACTGTAGATATATGTCTTTAATGGGATTTAAACCAGTTTTTGTTTCATTAAAATAACTTAATAAATACGGAACTTACAAAAGTGTATTTAAGAAGCATTTTTACTGCATTTAACAATTTGAATGTCTTGTTCTATTTATTGGGTATCCATTTCTGGCCAGTGCAGGGTTTAAATGGCCATCACTGAAGCGATTAAAAGGCTTCAACTAAGTTAAAATAAGAATAAAACAAGAATTCAATAGGTGCATATGGTTTTATAAAAAAAGTTGTTCAAAATGCCGACCTTGGACTTTGGAGCATAGTTAATAGCAAGGTAGTGCTATCAAATGCCAAGTCCATTTAAAAATACCTGGATTAACATGAACAGCATCAAATGCTACAAAGATCCTGCCCACTAGCTCCTCTTCACTATTAATCGGCATCTCGTACCAAGTATCTGACCATGTCTCCAAAGTAAAAAATCTAAAGATGTCAGATCTGGTGAACTTGCTGGCCATAATATTAGTGCTCTTCTACAAATCCAGCAATCATGCATTACACTTAGGAAACCCATTTCATCACTAGAATAATGTGCTGGTGCCCCATTGGTTTGGAGCCACATTATCTGTTGTATTCTTAAAGGAAGATCTTCCAGAAGCTCTGGCAACTTAAGTTGTAAAGACAGTCAAACACAGAGATAGTAAATAGAGCCCTATGAGCTTGTCATTCACAATGTCAGCATAAATGCTCACTGCTAACCAGTATTGGTAAATTGTAAGTAATAGGTTTTCCTATGTCCAAATGTGTGTTAAACATGCCCTCTCGTGTAAATATCTTCTTATACTTCCACAATATGGTTGTAGAAAATCTTGATTTATCAATTTGTCGATGAAGAAACCACTGAACAAACGGTAGCCAAGGTGGAAAGTCATTTGGCTACAGCGCAACTTGGGTAAGATGATATGGATGTAATAAATAACAAAACTGGTTCTTAAAAGAAAAATTTATAATTTCAGTGCTTTTAAAATTGCTGCTAGAGAGTACCTAGCTCAAAATTGTTTTATTCTGTACAAGATTATCTGAATGACAGATTATTCTATTAACGTTTACTTAGCTCTGTAAGTAAAATCTAACTATTCTAATAACAAATTATCAATTTACCTTTGATGCCTGTTAAAAAGCTATGTTTATGTATGTGTATTGAAGAACTGACAATAAATGCTAGCCATTGCAATTCTAATATAAAATGAGAAATACTGGTAAAAGGCAAGAGAAAGCTAGAACTAAAAACCCAAATTGTACTCATACACAGCTGCTAATCGGCACTGGAGTGTTTGATTTTGTAACCTATATTAATTATCCCTGCCTTGTTTTTCATATTGCCTTGTATAATGTGTCCTTTATGTTCAATATTCAAGTATATGCTATACCTCTTTGACATGTTCAATGTTCACTGGCTTTGTGGCTACTAGTGAACTCAGTGAATGCAGATCAATCTAATCATCCCTGCCCAAATTAATCTATCTACATCAATAAACTTAGTTAAGCACTCCATATGCCCAATGTATGTGATCATTTTATATGGTCTATATATGATTTATGTATATCTCTTCTTTTGATGATGGAGTTCATCAATATATAGGCTTTTGGCAATTTATTCTTAGTCTTTCATATGAGATTGTAGATATACCCCAATACTGTGTCAGGACTATAGTTCCATGTATCACTGGTTGGATGAACTTCATTGCTTTCCATTGTCTCCATTTTTCTTTCCAGCTGTTCAATTTTAATTTCCCTGTATATTTTTATGTCTCCATGTTTTAAATGCACATGTTTGACCACAGAGACACAAATGCTAATCCTTCATTCGCTACCATTAATTTTTCATCAGTTGGCCTTTTTTTTTTTTTTTTTTTTTTTTTTTTTTTTTTTTCAGAGTTTGGATTCCTCCACGAGTATTTGAATGTTTGTAACACATTCTCTTGAGCTGAGATTTCTCCATTGTGAGAAGATCTCCATTACATTTTACGCAGAATTTAATTACTAATTGTTACTTCAATTCCCTAATCTCTTTGCTTTGTTATATGCACTTCAATATACCTTCAACCATTTTTTGTTGGCAGCACTTTCATAAGGCCATCATTCTCATTCTTCATTAAGTTCTCTGGTCAAGCTTCATTGCTTTGGAGTTGTTTAGCTTCAATTCCTCACTTTTTATCCTTAGAGCTTTTATTTCTTGTTGTGCATTTTGAAAATCTTTATTCAAAGTGTCATTGGTGATCTGTAATGACACTATGAATTTACTGTCACACATTACTTTGTTGAGTGAGTGAGTGAGTGTGTGGCGTTTAAGGGCCCGTCGACAACAAGGTCATTCGGGCCTTACTTTGTTGATGCATTTTGTATTTCACTTTGTGAGTCAGAGCATTCAAGCATTTTGCTTTCTTTTTCAGATGTTACTAGGTGCTTATTTTAAGTCTTAACATTTATATTTACTTTAATGTTAGAATATTTACCACTTTTTTTTCCATATTCTGGTATTTATTGCAAGTTGCCATGCTCTTGGTGCCATCTTACAAAACTTCTTGCAGATCATTTATAAGAATATTTTGTAAAAGTTATAAAGATAATGAATAGATCAAGGCATGTGAATGTAACACATCAGCCTGTACCAATCTACTCACATCTTTTGCAAATTGCATAGTAAATTTACAATATTTTTGCAAAAAGATCATGAAATAATCAGATTTAAATCTGAAACACTGGAAATTACCAAGAGGCCATGAATGCTAAATGTCGGCAGATATCAGAAAATCCTTTAGCTAAACTCAAAGATCTTACCAAAACACTTTTTTAAACCAATTCTCGAACTGTAAAAACACTTAAGCTCCACTTACTTTTGAAATTAGGACATGTTTCAAGGATGCAGAGTCCTTGAAACATATCCTAATTTCAAAAGTAAGTGGAGCTTTAGTGTTTTTACAGTTCGAGAATTGGTTTAAAAAAGTGTTTTGATTGATGAAGCTCCACTGTTTATAAATACTTCTATTTATAGTTTTATCAAGGATCTTATATTGCTTTTTTACAATATAGATTTCTGTCATCTCTCTGTGTGCATCTCATTCTGGAGATTAATGTATTACAAATCTAGGGTTCACTATGATTAAATGATAAAATTGTTTGAATGTGTAACCATACTAATAGGAAAATATTAACATATACATTAATATAAAAGTTTTAAAATATAACATTTTAAATTTGTTAAAAGCTTCAGAACTTACCTATACATGAACGTTTTGGTATTAAAGCTGCAGGAGATGAATCAGATGATGTGCTACCTGTGGTAATTCCTGTAGTATATGTACAGAGGGAGCCACCTCGCTGAACTAATTCTACTTCTAAATTAGTCCTTGCTATTGAATTAACAAATAAGAACAAACTTGGTGGCGTTGGAGATGCATGCTTCTGCTTAAATTTGTGATGTGTGCTATTGGTCATATCTTCCATTGCCTTTGCCATAGCCTCTACTAGGCTTGATGCCTCCTGCAAAGATATAATGCATTATCTAATATGTAATGTGCAAGGCAATCAACATTAATAAAGAGTATAGAAATTATATATCTGCAAATGACACTTCAACTTTCCAGGCACAATGAAAAGTTCAATAAGTAGGATGTGGACAAAATGAATGCAGACAGTGTTTCCTGTCTAACAGCAATCACCCACATCACTGAGACACGCAGTATATCATCAATAACAGCATTTGCAAGCTTCAATAATCTAATCAGTTTTAAGTTTACAACTACACATATGCTCCATGTGAGGTTACTGATACCTTTAAAGGTAGTTCTGTAAACCTCCGTACACCAGTAAGTCCTGCCACTGTTATGTATGCTAATAAGATTGTTAGTTTACAAAGTTAATTTAGTCTTAGTTTACAAAGACAAAATGTCTTGCATTAGATATTTTGGATTTAACTGTAACAAAATAGTTTCTTTTCTTCATGGTTTTTCCATTACATACAACTAGTAAAACAACATTTAAACATTCTTCCTAATGCAACTTTGGAACTCTCCATATGAAACCTGCTAACTAGATTTTCAATATGGAATACCCATTAGTGATGAATGTTAAATTACTTAAAATAAAAGTGAATCGAGAAGATATTGACACATTTCTTCACTGTGAGAAGAATCTTCTCGATTCACTTTTATTTTAACTTGTGCTTCACTGTCTCTACGCCTCTTTCAATTTTTATACTTTGTTACATGACTTGTTTATATTTATCAATAAGCCAAGAAACGCAGTTAATGTAACATACAAAGTTCTAAATCCTTTGTAATTTGGAAGACATGGTGAAATAATTACTTAGAAGTTTTGAAAGTGGTTGTATTTTACAAAGTTTACTGAATTACGTTTGTTTACAGGGATGTATTATAATGTTTTCCGGCCATTGAAAATTTCACCAGTATTACTAAATTATAATGTGAAAGGAGTTTTTCAACATTCATACTTAACCTAGAAGGACCAGCGAGTATGGTCTACAGAGAAGGACCAATCCATCATTTTGACAGGTGCAGTTTTATTTGCCCTTTTGAATGCATACCAGTTTATCTAATATTATATATACCCAAAGTATAAACTTGAAAGAAGCGTAGGGACAGTGAAGCACAAACTAATACAAAATTGAATCGAGAATATATTGACACATTGCTTCACTCACACTGTTTATTCACAGGACATGTTTCAAGAGCTCTTGCTCCTATCCTCAGCTGATACTCGACTAGTGCAAGTTGTAGTGGTTTCTTCTTTCTCCGTATTGTCAATAGATGGCGTGATGTACTTGTCAAAGATGTCCGGTGGTGGAGTTTCAAAATTCATGACTCTATGACGATTTTTGTTAATGAAGATTTTTCCCATACGGAAAGGTCTATGGGGTGATTAACGTATTTTATTAGAGATGTTTCCAAATTGATGTCATGTCTGGTATTCAAAAAATGAAAAGCCACTGCTGATTTTTCTGTTTCACCATTTTTAATGTTTCTCATATGTTCTTTAGTTCTGATGTTAATATTTCTTTTTGTTTTTCCTATATAAATTTTAGGGCAAGTTTCACATTTGATCTCATAGATTCCTGGTTTTTCTTTGGTAGTGATTGAATTTTTGGGAGGGCCTTTTAACAAATTTCTGATATTAAACCTATTTTGAGGTGCAAGAGTTATGTTGTGTTTTGAGAAGATTTTTTGGAATTTGTTATAGGCTGATGGGTGGAAGGTGAATTTTTTAAAAAGTTTTTTCTCTTTTTCTCCTGTAGGTTCTAGGGTGGTGGTTTCTTTTATTTTCTTAGCTTTGTTGAGTCTGTTAACTGTTTTGTCTATTAAATTTGGGTTGAAACCGTTGGATATAGCTACTTTTTTTATGTGTAGGTATTCTTCTTGATAATCTTCTCTGTTCAGTGGAAAGTTGATCATCCGAAAGATTAAACTGTTGAAAATGGCATGTTGGTGTTGTTTTGGGTTGAAACTGTTATTCTTAATGTAATTATCTGTGTGTGTCGGTTTCCTGTAGATACCAAAAGTGAGTTTGTTGTTCATTTTTTTGATCTTGATGTCCAAAAAGGGGAGCACACCATCCTCTTCTGTTTCCAATGTAAATTTTATAGCTGGATTTTGTATATTCAAAAGTTTAAGACCATCTTGTATGAGTTTTTTAGGTACTATTGCAAAAATGTCGTCAACATAGCGATACCACACTTTGAAATAATTTGGAAAAGCTTTTGTGATATGTGTTTCAAAAGCACTCATGAATAAATCTGCCAAGAAGGGAGACAATGGGTTGCCCATAGCTAGGCCCGTTTTTTGTTTATAGATCTGTCCATTAAAGCTGAAAAAATGTTGATTGATACAGATTTCTGTAAGTTGTGAAAGTTCTTCTATTTCTTCAGGTGTTATTTGTATTGATTCCAGCCATTTTTTGAGAAGTGGAATAAGCTCATTGGTCGGTATACTTGGATATAAAGAAATGACGTCAAAGGAAACTAAAGCATCTGTAGAGTTGATCTTTGTGTCCTTCAGGAGATTTAACAATTCAAACGAGTTTTTGATACTTAAATTTTCAAATTTTAAATTTTCAAATTTTGTGAAGGATCTGAAGATTTGAACCAGCCATTTTGATAGTTGGTAAGTGGGTGCATCAATGTTATTAATTATTGGTCTGAGGGTAATTTCAGGTTTATGTATTTTGGGTAAACCATATATGTATGGTGTTTTTGGACTGTCTATTTTATTGTTCAATTTATCTCTTTTAGTTATGATTTTACTGTTTTTAATTGCTAATTCCACAGATTTGCATGCTTTCTTTAATGGATTGTTTTCTAGTTTAACAAATTCTTTTCCGTTTAAAAGGTTGTCCATTTTTTTGCGATAGTCTTCTTCATCCAATATTACTATTTTGTTACCCTTGTCTGCTTTTGTGTAGACTACCGGTTTTTCATTTAAATTTTTGATTAATTTTTTATATGAATATCTTTTTGAATTTGCATTTTGAATATGATCTAGAGTTTCTAAGCACTGCGTTCTGATCGTAGATTTTTTGTTATCAGGCAAATTATATATCGCTATTTCAATGTCCGCGATATAGTTTTCAATGTTTTTTGTGTAATCTACACATGTTTTTAGGCCTTTGTTTAGAAAATCTATTTCTTTCTCCGTGAAGTTGCATGTGGATAGATTCGTTACATTGTTAGGTTTTTGACATGAGAGTAATAGATCTTGCTTTTTATGTGGATACGATTCTTGCTTCTTTTGAAGATTCATGAATTTTTGTTTTAAAATGGCTGTTTTCTTACGCATTTTCAAATTAAGAATTGACAGCATATTATTTTCTAAGTTAGACCACATGGCCGGGTTCATACATTTCGACATTTTTAAGTGTAGTTCGTATATTTTTAATTCTGTGGAATGTAACGAATTGTAGTGGTGGTTTATTTCCATTTTAATTACACGTTTTTCTGCTGCTTTTTGTTGTTTGCTATTATTCTTGTGTTTAACAATTTTTCTGACGAAAATGGGTGTTATATTGAATTTCAAACATTTTTTTAGAAAACGTATGTCCGCAAAAGTATTTCTTTTCTTTTGATTCAGCTTTAGAAAAAGTTTGATATCTTTTTTCATACCTTCAGATACAGTATTGAACGATGAAAACAAGTTGGTTCGTTGGTCCTCCATCTTTGTTGACAATATGAAAATAACACTATCGAGATTTGGATGCTTCTCAGACTTGTAGGCCTAATCACTCAAAGTATAAACTTGAAATATTAACATCAGAACTAAAGAACATATGAGAAACATTAAAAATGGTGAAACAGAAAAATCAGCAGTGGCTTTTCATTTTTTGAATACTAGACATGACATCAATTTGGAAACATCTCTAATAAAATACGTTAATCACCCCATAGACCTTTCCGTATGGGAAAAAATCTTCATTAACAAAAATCGTCATAGAGTCATGAATTTTGAAACTCCACCACCGGACATCTTTGACAAGTACATCACGCCATCTATTGACAATACGGAGAAAGAAGAAACCACTACAACTTGCACTAGTCGAGTATCAGCTGAGGATAGGAGCAAGAGCTCTTGAAACATGTCCTGTGAATAAACAGTGTGAGTGAAGCAATGTGTCAATATATTCTCGATTCAATTTTGTATTATATATATATCGTTTACAAGTACATAATTTTACTTTTGTCTGAAGAATTACATGGTAAAATGAACATTTTAAGCCTAAAAATTAAACCAAATATATACGATAACGAACTGTGAAATGGACAAATTCGCTTAGCAAACACATGTGTTTCAACATAAAATTTTGAATACTACAGTATATAGTAGAAAAAACACTTATAAACCTGATTTTGCTCATTCAAAGCCACCTGGAGTATCGTAGGACCTAACACAAGTGTATTCGGCGTTGCCTAAACATGGTCCACAACAATACTTGCTGCTAAGTTGTATATGAACTGACGTCTGCTTACTTTTTCACCTGTTACTTCTTTATAGAGCACCCATGCATTAATAGCTGCCAAGGCCAACACATTGAAAAAAACATGCATAGGCTACCTTCTGCATCCATATTTCACTGTGTACAGTCGAGCCATTTGATCAACGACGTCAATGCCGTACTTGGTGTTATTGTAGTACGTCACTGATTCTGGTAGCTGTGTCATAATAACTGTCATGCACTGAACTCAAAAAGGAGCACATGTTTGTTCTTTTTCCCCTGATAGCATGTCAGAGTTATGTCACCTGACTTATATAAAGTACAGTTGTGTGCAAAGGTGCTGCAGCACATTTTGTTTATTGAGGGATTCCCTTTCTACATTTCTTTACCGTGCCCACAATGCTCGTACTTTTACACTTCAAACTTATTGCAAGGCATTTGGTTGTGGAAAAATTGTCACATGTAATATATCTTCCTGCAAAAACAAAGGGCAGTATAAGATACATTACAACATGATCTGCAAGAGGAACACCTGTGGGGCACTGCTCATCTTTGCCCAGATAAGGAGAATCATTCACCAGATACTTTGAATTTGCATCAACTACAAGCCAAAACTTTATTCCAAACATGTCCGGATATTTGCTCATATATTGAATGAAAGAGCATCTAGCCTTGCAAGGAAACATTTGCTCATCCACAGTGATATTTTCACCTGGAATGTAACACTGTAAGGAATTGGAAATAAAAGGATTCTAGACAGGAGTAGCAGCTGCAAAGTGATCTGTACTTAGTCTTTGTCATCAAATAAATACCACCACAAAATTTCATCAAATTTGTTTCTGTTCACCGTGTTCCTGGAAACTGGTGGTCTCTCCAGGTATTCGACTATAACAACTTTAACAGAAAGTTTTTTGCTCCAACACCTCGTAAATACCTAAGTGGTAGCACGAATTGCACCACTTGGGCAATTGACGGGTGCGGTCCTTCTAGTGTTAATGGTAGTCAAATATGTCACAAAATCTACGAAACTGGTTACCTAGAGCTTTACATGTCAACAAAGCATGCAGCACATTAGTTTTATTACTAACCTGATTCAACATAACATATCTTTATCAAATAAACTTCCTGCTATTAATTTGCACTTTATCTTCATATCATCAGCATTTAAGTTATGTAACTACTATATGCGCAAGATTTCTTGAACGTTTGGGCCCCAAATTCTCATTCAATAGGTTTTGCCTATTTTCGTAAACAAAGATGATAACTTGAAACATGAAATGTGCTATACACTCTGACATCTAGTGGCTAATATGCTAAGCTTTTACATGTGTGCCGTTTCAATTTGAGAAATTTTGAGTTTAATTATTAGCTACCAGTTTACAACAAATCTAAGAGCAACATGTATTTGTGGATGTTATGGCTCTTGAAAAGGAACACATTATTATTCGTCTACTTCCATATAACTATGAGCAATTGAGCTGGAGTGGGCAAATCTAAAGAATGTTTAGAGAGGATGCAATGTTAAATGGAGAGCCACAAATCTGCAGAAACTTGCCATAGAGGCGACAAATTGGGAAGAATACTGCAAGAAACTCCAAGAGCTGGAAATGCAATGTTGAAGAAATGCCAGTGTAATAGAAAATGCAATTATTGAATTATTAATGCATCGGAGGATACCAGCAAAAAAAAAGTGATGCAGCAGACTGGGAAATCACAAAGTGGAATCACAAAGCGAATGAGTTTATAGCTGTCATAATAGTTGTGTTCTACTTTTATGTGTTTCATAACATAGGAAATATATAAGTATATAGCTTATCAGATGGAGTTCAATTGGTTGTTTGTCCACACATCTCACCCTTCGGCACCTATCTTCGCTTATTTTATCGCGATTTGGCTGAACTGGTGTATTTCTAGGTTGACCACACTGCAGAAACAAGAGCGTGTTAGCTCTCTCTTCTTCCCCTCTGCCTGCACCTCTCCGTAAATCTAGCGCCCAAGAAAATGTACGCATATAGTAATGGTTACTATATGCCAATTTTAATTTTATTGCACACATAAAGAAAGACTTTGTAACAAAAACTTCACTTATCTTAATAAAATGATGTTAATTCTTCTTTCTAATTGTAATTGATTTCACGTACTCTTGACTGACGACACAGACAAGAGCACGTGAAATCAATTTCAATTAGAAAGAAGAATTAACATCATTTTCTTAAGATAAGTGAAGTTTTTGTTACAAATTGTTATATTTGTATAATATTCATTGCTTCACTGTAGCTAACTTCATTTTCTACGTATTTTGCGCTCATTTATTGTGAAACACATACTCCTTTTGCTCATATATATAACCTCTGGATATTTACTTCAGAATAACCTTTGAGGAATGTTTTTCTGATTGTTAATCTGACAAGACCTATCATACCTATACATCTAAATCTTATAGATCTAAAAAATTATGAACAACAATAAACTGATTCATAGAGTCGACAGAAAAACTCAATGTCATGTTAATTCATGTGGACTATCAATCCAGTACCTTAGCTTGTATATGGCAAGTGTAAAGAAATGAAAAATTTCCATCATTTAACTTAAACTGGTTTTTGGAATATGCAGATAGGATAGTTCTATTGCCCACTTTAAAACAATGGTTATAACAGCTATCCAAAACATAAAGTTACTTATATAACAAATACATCTTAAGCTACCCTAGTCTTTTGCTATTACAGCAGCCCTTTGTTACACTTACGTGTTTGGTATTGGTTTCAACTTCCTCCCTTCTCTTTCCATGTATTATTGTTTCCCCTACTAACAGTTACTGGCATAGGCAAGAGTTTTTGTATATTGAATTAAAAGTCAAAATATCACATTATTCTGAAATATTCAATAGCCCCCACTTTTTTGTGGCAATTTTCTGAGAAATTTTCATATTTGTTATGCAAATTTGTTGAATATGTTTTTAGCTATGAACTTCTTTATCAAATCATCACGTGATAACAAAGTTCATAGTTCCACCCCCAGAGAGAAGACCCTAGGCAACAAATGATAGTTGGACCTTCAAGGTTGAAAATGGAAGCAACAGCTCTGAACCTAGTCCCTCAAAAATCAAAATGCAAGTGATGTAGCATGAAACATTGATTACAAACACGCATAACTCTGAATGTTATTCATATGTGAACTGGACCAGAAAAGAAATAAGACTGAGTACATGTTATGACTAAAACAGGTGTAGGATACACACACAGGGAAATACAGTGAAGGTTGTTTTCTGCTGACCATATATATTGTAGTTTAACAACTTAGTAAAATCATTCACACATGAATAGTATCAGTATTCAGCAGGGATAAATCATCCTACACTACTAGTCTTTTGCTTTTATTGAGTTATCCAATACCATTTCATCACAACATAACTCGAAAGCTATAACACTTATTCTGGTTCTCTAAGAGGTAAATTAAAGACAATAGACTTAAGATGATAGACTTAAGATATGTTGCTGCTGCTGCTGATCATGATGATGATGATGATGATGATGATGATGATGATGATGATGATGATGATGATGTCTGACTGATCCAACATTAAAAAATTAAATCTGCTAATTTTCTTGCAAAACTTCAATTGAAATAATTTGTTTTATGAAAATCAATCAGCTAGAAATCTTCCTTCCTTAAATATAAAGATGGACGAGTGAAAGCTATGAAATACTCATAAAAATGTGAATTTACTTTTGAAAAAAATATCACTTGTTAATACTTTACATATGTGAAATGCTATCACTAATTACATGCAAACACTTGCATTCACACTTGCTGGACCTTGCTCTTCATGTGGACACCAGATCAATCTACAAACTCCATTTTTACTGCAATTTTCTTGCTGCATCTAAGTCATGTTCCTATTGCTGAATGGTATGAGGAAGTGATAAAACAATTTTGTTACAACCAAATAAAACAAAACATGTGTTAGATAAAATTAATGCAATTATGTACCTACAAGGTACCTACAATAATTAATTTTAAAGTGCATTTGGGTAACGCCAACCTCTTTCTCCAGGCATTTTTATCTATGCAGGTGGTCTCCCACAATTTACACTTTATCCTCATTTATACCACTATTACCCTGGTCCCTTGAAAAGTGTAAGAGAGAGGCAATACTGTAAAATAAATATGCACATAAATCTCATATCTAAGTCATAAAAGTCATAAATACCTATAAAAAACTTTTGTTGGTTTAACTTACCGGCGGTGGAGGATTTTCCTTCAGGAAGTTGGTAAGTTCACCAACTACAGAAGGCAGACCAGCAGGACGGGAACGAACCATTGCTGTACATTCACCTAACTGAGGAGAGAGAGGCAGCACAGAGTTTGCAAGTTGACGGCAGAGGGGGCAACAATATTCTCCTCTCTCTACTGCTAGGCTCTGTGGCCGCTGCTGACTACGTAATGAACTTAGGTACGCTCTAAGGCAGTCTAGGTGCAGATGATGACCACAGGTTTGAACATGTATCCCACCCTCCCAGCCCAGGTTTACAGACAGCAACCACCAAAACTGCAACAAAATGTAATTACATATAATAAAGAGCTTCTATAAATATAAATTTTACAGTGGAATATGGGATCTATTATCACAAGCAAAGAAATATGAACTGACTAAAATTATACATATTCATATTTATATGTTTACAATTCAAGAAGCAAATTTAACATTAGAACAATAAATGTCTGAACAGCACAAAATTACAATTATGACCACAGGTAATTATTATTGCAACTCTATGCTGTTATAATCTTAATGGAGTTTTATGCAATTTATCTCAAAACAGTACAATAATTCCATATTACACCAGCTATATGCATAAGGAAAGTCCCAGTTATGTTAATATAATTTTGAGTCAAACTAATACTCAATGCTCCACTTATTGCTAGTATTTACCTAGAACGCGGTTTGTTAAGATCTTCCAATCATCAGCTGTTGTCAACTAATGGATGTTGGTTTGGCAGGCTCCTTGGAGGTGATAGGGGCATCTCTGTCAGTATCTTGATGAACTTGAAGTTTGGGTTCTCTTCAAAGGTAGTGTCGGAATTGAACAATTTTCTTTCATATTTCTTTATGAAAATTTTTTCCCACGTGGTTAATGCAGCTGGACTTTAGACACTTTTTAATAAGTGGATTTGTTGTTCTATATCATGATTCTCCTTCCAAAAATGGTATGATACCACCAATTTATCTACTTCTTTAGTCTTGATGTTCCTAAAATTCTCTTTAAGCCTAATGTTCAAATTCCTTTTAGTTTTTCCAATGTAAAAGTTGTCACAGCCGTTGCAGTTTATCTGGTACACACCTGTTTTTTTGTCTGTAGGTATCTCCTTTGTATTATGCGATTTCAAAGGTGTTGTACACTAAATTTGTTCTATGGGGTCAAAGTAATATTGTGTTCTTTGAAGACTTTTTGGAAAAGGTGTGTTGCTCTGTTGTTGATATGTACATTTTCTGTATGAGGTTTTATTGCTGACTGGGGAAAGAGTAGTAACTTGTTCGTATCTTTGTTGTCTTTTGAATTTATATATTTTATTTTTGACCAATTCAGCACTGAATCCATTGTATTCTGCAATGTGAATGATATTATTGTACTCTTTGATATATTCCATCTTGTTTAAAGGTACATTAACCAGTCTGTAAGTTAAACTGTTGATAACAGCATGCTTGTGTTGTCTTGGGTTATAACCATCTGATTTTATGAAGTTTTCTGTGTGTGTTTTCTTTCCATGTATGCCAAATTCTAGTTTTGTATGTTTTCTGAGTAGTTTCAAACCTAAGAAAGGGATTTCATTGTTTGTCTCTTTTTCTATAGGACATTTTATTGCAGGATTTTGTAAATTCAGTTTTTTCAAACAAAAATCAGGACTATCTATGGGCAGCCCCTTGTCCCCATTTTTGGAAGACCTCTTCATGAGCTTTTTGGAAACCCATATCACAAAGGCATTCCCACTAATTTTCAAACATTGGTATAGATATGTGGATGACATTTGGGCAGTAGTAAATGAGAAACAAGTGGATGATACGTTAAAAACTACAGTGCTGAATTGGTCAAAAAGAAAATTTACAAAATTCAAAAGACAACAAAGATGCAAACAAGTAACTACTCTTTCCCCAATCAACAATAAAACTTCATACAGAAAATTTGCATATCATTCCAGAGCTACACACCTTTTCCAAAAAAGTCTTGAAAGAGCAAAACATTATATCGAGATTTAACTGTAAACATTAACATTAACTGCAAAACATTACTTTAGCCCCACAGAACAAATTCAGTGTACAACACTTTTTGAAATCATATACAAAGGAGATACCTACAGATAAAAAAATCAGGTGTGTACCAGATAAACTGCTACATTGGAAACACTAAAAGGAATTTGAACATTAGGCTTAAAGAGAATTTTAGGAACATCAAGACTAAAGAAGTAGATAAATTGGTAGTATCATACCATTTTTGGAAGGAGAATCATGATGTAGAACAAAAAATCCACTTATTATAAAGTATGCAAGGTCCAGCTGCATTAACTATGTGGGAAAAAATCATAAAGAAATATGAAAGAAAATTGTTCAATTTTGACACTACCTTTGAAGAGAACCCAAACTTCAAGTTCATCAAGATACCGAAGGAGACGCCCCTATCACCTCCAAGAAGTTCACCAAACCAACATCCATTAGTCGACAACAGCTGATGATGTTAGGAAGATCCTAACAAAATGCATTCTAGGTAAACACTACCAATAAGTGGAGCATTGAGTACTAGTGCGACTCAAAATTATATTAATTTTGTGCTTCATTGTATCATAGTCCTTACATATTGGAATACCAGTTATATATTTATTCTACTCCAATTATCAACATTATCTAGGAGTCCAATGACAATTTTGTCTCATTTCTTTTCTGTTGAACAAAAATGGAACGCAAGCCTATCAGTTTTCAGCAGAGCCCCCCTGCCATTCAATACACATCAGGGCACAGGAAGTGCACAGATTCTCTGGGGGAAAAAAAGATCCTTTTGGTCATGTGCAAAACCGGCTGCAGCATGCCTGAGTGGTTAGACTGCTTGGCTCTCACCAAGGCAGCCCGGATTTGATCCAGGTGACTGCAAAGTGAGATTTGTGGTGGACAACATGGCACTGGGGTGGGTTTTCTCTGGGTCCTCTGGTTTTCCCTGCCACAATTCCACCGATTGCTCCATCATCTTACCTATCACCTCATCTCTTGTACTTTCACTTTTGGCGTTGGGCTGATCACTAATCTCAGAATCTCTCTGATCAGGAAACCTCTGATACTCAACTCATTGCCTATGGACCTCAAGGTTGTGTGTTTCAGAAGGTCCTATGTTCCACTTCAGGAAATACAGGGATTCATTCATTCACTCATGTGCAAAACCACTCATACACTACTTGGTGCAATTCTTCATCAGAACAAAATATCTGGTCTGGCAAGTACGAGTATAATGGATGTAAAAATGAATTTTCAAGCTAAGTGTCATGGCACCAGTGGCGTAACATTCATGTAGTCGCTTGAAGCAGTACTTCCATATTAATAGATGTAAAACATAACTAAAACAATGCTCACTTTTTTTATCACATACATGAATATTATTGCAAATTCATTTGTGAGAAGCTCAATATATCAACTGTTAAAAAAGTTTAATTATTTTGCTTCTGACCATTCTTATATCCATTGAGCGCCAATAATATTTTATTCAGTGCCAAGTGCATGCATGTACAATATTTCCTTTCCCTACTAAACCTTGCATCTAAGTTCTGTTTTAAGAAGCAAACAGTTAAGTTTTTAGCAAAGTTTCTTTACTGTTTTGGTATTTAAATATTTGACAAATTGTTTAGAAGTATTTTAACATGGGTTTGCTTAATGTGTTTTTCATGTTTCACCCCATAGTTCATAATAGCAGTGGAAAGAATTCTGTTGTTTATACAAGAAATAATGCTTTAAGAAGTAAGGAACATGGATTTGCCTCCTGGACAATTTAAGACGTAACTACATTGTTTCTTAGGCACTCAACTCAACTCATTCAACTCAACAATGGCACTCCACTTTCTGAAATACTTCTTTTTATTCTATACATTATGTTTGTCACTTTTCCAGAGCTACGTACCATATTAACAGCATTTGATTCAAACTCTGACCAACCAAGAACTTTACACACTTGCAACACATTACTAGCAATTGAAATTAGTTCCTGTGATTGTGTAATCAAATAATTAATAAAATAAATCATTCTCCACACTCATATTTGATGAGAAACTTAGTTAAAGGTGGTCAACCCAAACTGGACCTAAAAATAAGTGCAGTCACCACAGCAAAGAAAGCTTTTATATTAAATTTTTGTGTACAGATGAAGAAGTTAAGAAAAACAAAAAGATGCTTGCGAATATTATACAGGTAGGTTGTTTTTTAAGAAAACTTGGGTTATCTTGTCATGTTTATGACAAATATTGAATACCGGCCACTACAAAGAAATATTGAAATGCATTTCCTAATAAGATCCTCAAGTAAATTCAATGTTAGAAATTGAAGGTCTATTTAGTGGGGTATTAACAGATAGAATGAATTTATACCATCTCCATCTCAAGTAATTCAAGGAATAATACTAAAAGTGTTCAAGATAACATTTGTTGGAGTAATTTGTGTGGAAATGACAGATATATCCATGAAAGCTTAGGAAGGAATCATACAAGAAAGGTTTTGCATGGAAGAATTGGATTTTAAGGATGTAAGTCAATTGTGAAACAAGTTAGTGGCACAAAAATGTGCTGGTGGTACTGTAATAGCAAGCAAACATAAAGTTTGCAATTTTAACTGACAGCAGTTGTAGCCAAAGCATGACTGTGCTGTTAGTGCCAGCATTTTTTAAAGAATAGTGATTAACAAACATCCTTTATCAACTGTATAGGAGATATCTGACTGTAAATAAAAGAAATGGTTGGGATGACACCTATTATGTGTTTCAAATGGGAAGGTGTTTGTCCTTGAGCGCTACTAGGTAAGCAACCAATCGGAGTCCTGTGGTGTTGTTGTATGGCATTCCCGCTAAGTGGTGTGTGACGAGTGGCAAACTAATCAATTTGTAATAAATACTATTCGCGCTAAGACAAAATTCAGATTTTGCCAAAACTGATCCATGTGGAAGGTAGAGAGTAATGTATCTAACATTCCCATGAAAACCCCATATTTTTATCTCAAATAGTTTTTCTAATACAAATAAATAAACCACTTTTAACTCTATTATAACAATAAATCACGACGTAAACACTGTATGAATATCATTATTGGTTGGCATGTATGCATGTACGTATATTTGTAATTACTCAGAACTGAAACGTAAATATTTGACATGATAAAAGAATTACTTTGAATAAGCCAATTTAAGCAAGAGGAAACAATAAATTTCCTGCTGCCCTGGCAGAACGTGACTGGTCACATTATATCTTTGTTCATCAATGCTTCGTAATTTCTATTTACTCTAGAGAGTTCAAAGTGGTTGTGTGTATGTATGTACATATACTTTTAATTACTCAGAACCGAAATTTAAATACTGACATGACATGATAAAAGAATTACTGTGAATAAGTCAAGGTGTTAAATTCGAGAAAGAGCCTGTGGAATGCTGTACGCTTATGTTTATGAATGAATGCTGGATAAGAAGTGTTATTTACTCTGGAGAGTTCAGATCAATATCATTCAGTTGTTCTTTACACAACAGTAAAGAAGTATTATTATTATTATTATTATTATTATTATTGTTTATTATTTTTATTGTTATTATTATTATTATTATTATTATTATTATTATTATTATTATTATTATTATTATTATTATTGTTATTATTATATTACACGTTCTTCAAAAAATTTTCAGAAACAGAAACTATAAATGAGTTATTGCAAAGAGTATTTTCGATTTAAAAGACGGAAAAAGTGTATCAGCTGGATCAACTTGCAATTGAAATGGGACACGTAATGCGTCTCCCACCTTACCACTGCCAATATAATCCAGCTGAGTTGGTGTGGGCTCAAATAAAAAGGGGGGTTGCAAACAGAAATAATACTTTCAAACTGACGGACATTGAATGACTTGTTCATGAAGAAATTGACAAGGTAACACAACAGGATTGGGAAAACAGCGTAAGGCATGCAGAAAACCTTCAAGAAGACGATTTTAAGAAAGAAATAGCACGTTACGAGACTATGGAACCTATAAGCATAAATTTGCAAGACTCAGACGCTGAAGACAGTGACAATGACCAATTGTCTCTTGACGGAAGTGACATTGACAGCGATATGGATGAACCACTGGCAGTTCCATTGTAATAGAAAAACAGGTAATTCAGAAACTATAATTATAGTTATAGTATTTAAAAATACACATAATTTGCGAAAATGCTTTTTCCAATTTTGATTTTGGCAACTGCATCATTGCAAAAGTCTGTAAAATATAATTTTCTTACCCTTACATCTGCGCCAAGCAGACCTGCACGTTGTATGAATGTGCGAGAGAGAGGGAAATATAAAAGGAGTGGGGTAACAAGCTGGCAACGATGAGTGTGATACGACATCTGATTAGCTGGACTACAGAACTCTTCCCATTTGAAACACATAAGTATATGATGGAATATGTAGACCCCTGATAGCAGCGATTTCTTTTTTCTAATACACATCGACTGTGACAACACAGAACTAATCACATCCACTGAACTCAGAAGTTTAGCTTACTTTTTCCTCAAGCAAATATCAAGTAACCATAAAATCTACAAATAAATTATCAAAATACATATAAATTTTGGTACCTTAATATTTCCACAAGCATGAACTAAATCCATCACAGCGTTCTTTCTAACTATTGGTTATCACCACCAAACAAAACACATCGAACGCAGATAAGGAATTTTTGATTTTACATTCACAGAACAATTTATTTTTTGTGTAAATGTCCATTTAATTCATATGAGGTTAAACATCACTTTTTTGTTACATGCTTATGTGCAGATTAGGAGCAGGTCTTCCCATATATTTCAGTTTTACCGTGTCTACAAACAATAACGTAGATAATGGGCTAATTAGTAAAAAAATAATTTTATTCATGTTAGTTAAATAAAGAAAATGTCATATTGCAGTACCTATACTCTACAGAAAATACACATTTAAAAGGTGTATGTCTCTGTTATTAACATATCTGATGATTTGGTGACATGAACAAACTGAAGTTTATGGATCTCCTTGATCGCAAGCAATTGGCTAAATTCGAAATTGGTTTTCCAAATGGAGTACTAAAGAGTTTAATTTCGTTTGTTTTCAGTTTGATTTTGCATGTGCAGGAACTGGATAGGCTGCCATGTATTCAGATTTTGAATTCTGTAAAAATGTGAATGTTCTCTGCAAGTATCTTTGATCTCAAGAGTTAGAGAATGTGTTTCCTGAAACTTACAATCTTGAGTATATTAATTTGAATAATAGCAACGAGTTCAACAAAGAGACCCTTTCTACCTTGAAAATGGTAAAAAAATATTTGGTAAATAAACAAGACAGAAAAGCATGCTTGCTCTATCACTATTAAGTACAGAAAATTGCTTATTTAAAATATTTATTTCCAAAAAAGGAACGTTTTACAGTATCATCAATGTCTCTGATAGCAAGATGAGGATCAAATGTACAACAAGAGGTGAGAGTGATGGTGGTGACAGTGGAGGTGGCACTAATTTATCACAAGATAAGAGACGACACTAGAAAGAAAAAGCACATTAATATGTGTAATGAACAACAGAGGGAATGGTTAGCATAGTTTAAATTAGAAATATGAATCTTAAAGGATATTAGTAGGAATTGGGAATATGGAATTTGCCCTATTTATTTAAAAGTGGAAAATGCAGAACACATCCTATTAGAATGTTCAGGAACAAGTAAATGGTGTAAATGGGCAACATCTGACAAAAGATTAAAATTCAATAAGCAAATGGCTATGAGAAAAATGTTGGCCGATGAAACACAAATTGCGAAGGTTGGGAAAATTTTGTAGAGCATGAAGAATAGTTATGGTAAAAGAGGAGACCAGTGAGTTGGTCTGTGTTAGCTTTTTGGGAGTTATTAGTATGACATTTTGGTAACATGTATTAAGATAGGATAATTTTAGTGGTATATTGAAATTAGATGTACACTGTAGTATTAAAGGTCCTTTTGTTGTTTTATTACATTTTTTTTTGCATAGCTGTGGCTCTGTAAAAAGCTAGGACTGTAACCGTGTCTCAACCAATGTATTAAACTTAGTACAAATAATAATTACTACTACTACTAGTAGTAGTAGTAGTAGTAGTAGCAGCAGCAGCAGCATTATAGTACTAGTATTGTATTAGTGATTTGTTCTTAAGATTGCACTTCTTTAAACATGTGAGTCACACTATTCCATGGGTTGCACAAATCTTGCAGAAACTCTGCAATTTTAAGCAGGTGATGAATGATGTGATAAGCTCAGCCATGACTAATGCTCAAATCTGCAGCTTTTTCATTCACTGTTACATGGCGATTTTCCATCACAATACCTTAAAATGCTACAATAAATCTAGTGTCATAATGCATTATGCCCAATCCAGGTGCAGAGCATTTATCACAGAGTACACACCATTTCCCCATTTCCAAACATTCTACTTCACACACTTACTGGAGTGATAGACATCAGCACAGTGCATCAGCATACTGGAGCTTTATTTGGTGATGGATTTCAATTGGTTTCATACCTTTACTGCTCAGAAAAAATACGACAGAATGCTGTTTGGTGCATATAGCAAGTAAGGCAGCCATTTAAGGTATTGTGTCCACATTTGCTTGTTTGCAATATTCTGTCTCTTGTTGAGCATTTCTTATATCACTGGTAACAAAACTACTAATTTACAGAACAATATGCATATTGAGTCACATTAGAGCTGATGATGTGAACGATGGTTTGCGAAGCATGTCCTCAATATAGGTACTAAGTGAAGCTGATGTGTAATAAATACAACTTATCTATAATTTAATAATATGCATAAAGTTTTATTTGATTCCTTGTATTATGAGAATGATTAATAATGCATACTTAAGCTCTCTCTCTCTCTTTTTGTAATTTATGTCCAACGTTAAGTCATATCAGACGATGAATGAAATGGGTGAAGTCATGTTCAAATGAGTCCGGGGTCCATGGAACTTAGAGTTACCTGACAGTGTACCTGTCTATCAGGATAAGGGAAAAAGCTGGAAAAAATATTATCCAAGTAACTCACCCTAAGTGAGATTTGAACTCAGGACCTCTTGAACGTGAGGTAGACACGCTACCATCTACACTACCGTG
Source organism: Mantis religiosa (assembly GCA_030765055.1). Classification (NCBI taxonomy): domain Eukaryota; kingdom Metazoa; phylum Arthropoda; class Insecta; order Mantodea; family Mantidae; genus Mantis; species Mantis religiosa. The sequence goes on along the minus strand of CM060949.1, from coordinate 119,909,190 downwards.
GCGGGCTTTCATTAACTTGAATGCTTTATTTCTTCCCTTTGATGCTTTATGCCCTTATTATATTCTTAATCCCTTCAACACAAACAAAATGTATCTGATTTATTTTTATCATGAAGATTAATAATAAGCAAAAAGAGCAAATATTAAAGCTACTCACATTATCAAACTGTCGGTTCAGTTCTTCTACGCGTCGATCAAACTCACTAGCCAAGGTGTCATCTCTGCGCAAATTTTGCCGTTCCTCATCAGTTGTTGGTAATACTGATGGTTCTTCTGTCCGTCTCTTGTGCCCCAATATACTTGTAGCCTGAAAATTATTTGTATTTCAATGATATATTACAGAATAGTTTCATTTTAACTTATTCACTTTCCTTATTAAACAATGGTTCCCACCTGTACAAACACTACTAGACCCATTGGCTTATCATCTGTACTAGGAGTTGTTTGGTTGCATATCGGACAATCATATTCCTTTTTACTGGTTAGCAAAGTGGTACCATCTTCATCATTCCAATCCATTCCAGACAAACCTTCCTCATCTGAAACAAAATAAAATGTTAAGCTTTAACGCTTCATAGAATAGTCTTGCAAACAAAAGTTGCAGCTTGAGGTTGTCGGAAAACCTGACTTTCATGTTATGTTTTTCAATACTACTGAATGCACTAGTTCATCATTAATAGCTGCTGTATGCAAAGTTATTTTTGTAGTTCCTGTGAAGCCTTTAAAACCTGCTTTTCACAATTAGATGATTCAAGAAGCTTTCAAAATGATGCATTTACCTGTCATTTTTAAGGACAACCATGATGATTTTGGTGGCAACCATATTACTAAAACTTTAAAATATCTTAATATAAAAATTATTTGTGGTTGGTTTATTGACACTCGTCACTTACTTTTTCATATATTTATGAGAGACTAGTTTCAAAGGCCCTGGCCTCCATTTTCAATCTCTTAGTTGGGAAGAGATTGAAAATGGAGGCCAGGGCCTTTGAAACTAGTCTCTCATAAATATATGAAAAAGTAAGTGACGAGTGTCAATAAACCAACCACAAATAATTTTTATATTAATTTTGACGTCACTGTTACTAAATTCCTCCAAACACACATTTAAAATATCTGTTTACATTTGGTGACATTTTACCTATTCAGTTGACCTCAACATTAGCAAATGTTTTGAAGATACCCTGATAAATATATGCCCTATTTGATGTTAATTGTAGTTGTTAGCTTGATGATACAGACCTTATCCTGCAGGTAGGTAAACAGTTGGGTTTAAATGATTCTGTAGAGGCCGTTATGAGCACTGTGTACAGTTATTTGATATTGCTTTATTGTTTAAATAAGTGTTCCACACTTTCTTATTGTTGGATTTATAACAAAATTTTCTATTAGGAAATACAGTATGATAAAATACTTAGTTCTTGGAAGTGTTGTTTCAAAACAACATTTGCAAAATTAGGATTAGTCTGATACTAGTAAATCCATTGTTAAGTATTATACAAATAAAAATATTTAGTAATTATCTTCCACTTAACTTGCTCAGAATATATCTACATAGTAAATGCAAATTATCATCGTTTGCCAATGGTAATGTAGTTTATCCTATGAAATATTACATTAATATTTAACTGGCAATAATAGGAATTATTATTGCACTGTGTATTGTAAGTCTTAAAATTACTATCAAACCGTTTACATTTAAAGTTAAAAGTAATATAAAATTACAATTCTTAATTTGTCTAATTTGAACCTGGCTATACTACTATACTACCTGCAAGTATATATGAGAACTTCCCCCCCCCCCCCCCCCCTTTCCTTTCTTTTAAATTTAAAATTTATGTCCTACAACTTTAAGTCATATTGGACAATGAATGAAGTGGGTGAAATTATGTTCAAGATCTTCTCAGGAAACAAGCCAGGTGAAAAGACGATTAGAAATCAACAAATTCTTTCATGGAAGTGTTGAAAACAGTGTTGTATAAATTAAATTTAAGGGGGGTCGATTAATGACGCTAAACAAAGGGAAGGCCTCTGAAACTAGTTCCGGGAAAATTTAAAAGTGTTGTTTAGTGTCATTAATCGACTCCCAATAAATTTAGAAATCAACATTTCGGGAACATATATTGCTCCCATCATCAGGATATTTTAAGAAATTTGTATACACAAATGTATACACAAAATGTATAACTGGATATAACACAAATATCAAAAAAGACTTCGTTGATATTTGTGTTATATCCAGTTATACATTTTGTGGTTTTAACATTTCTTAAAATATACTGATGATGGGAATGATGTATACTCCTAAAACATTGATTTCTAATCGTCTTTTCACCTGGCTTGTTTCCCAAGAAGATCTTAAACCATTCGTCGCCAGGAAAGCTTCAGGTCATATTTTGAGTGAAATTATCCTCTAGTGATCCCAAAGTCCATAGAGTGTAGAGTTACCTGACATTTGTCTTACACAATAAGGAAAAATATTGGAAAAAACCTTATCCAAATAAACCTTATCCCTTATCCCTGACCGAGATTCGAATAAAAAGTGAGGCAGATGAATGTAAGGCAGGTACACTAGTATCTGCAATACCAAGGCAGCTATTGAGATATGCATTTAATAGCTTTATAAATGTAAATTTTGAATTTTTGAAATTGTTCCCTTTAATACTTTATTGGAAAAGGAAACATGGGATAATGTCTTTGATGAAATTGATGTTAACTTAAAATGTGAGAACTTCCTAAACACATTTCTGGTTTGATATAGCTTTTTCTTTAGAAAAGAAATGCTTTAAATCACAAAAAAAAGAAAGAAAGGGTGGATAACAAAAGGAATAATTACATCCAGCAATAGGCTACGGTTTTTGTCCAGGCTAGAAAAACATGGGCAAGTAAATAATGAGACCAAAGAGTATATCAATAGGTACCGAAAGATCTATAAAACCATTATAACTGAAGCCAAAAGAAGGGAAAATGAAAGATTCATACTAAACTCGAACAATACAACAAAGGCCCTTTGGACATTAGTTAACAAAGAAACTGGAAAATCTGCCCCAAAAATCAATATTAATGAATTAAACATCAATAATAATAATAATAATAATAATAATAATAATAATAATAATAATAATAATAATAATAATAATAATAATAATAATAATAATAATAATAATAATAATAATAATAATAATAATAATAATAATAATAATAATAATAATAATAATAATATCACAAATCCAGAGGATATTGCAGAGTCTTTTAATGCTTATTTCACAGACATTGCAGAAAATTTAGTAGCTCAAAATATTAACCATATAGGGTGTGTCAGCAGAATGGAGAATGGTGACAACATAAAGCAATGCAGTCAATCAATTTTTATATTGCCTATTACGAAATTGGAATTAGAAGGTGTGGTCCAGGGTATGAAGGCCAAATATTCATCTAGAGTTGATGAAGTACCAGATGTTATCATTAAAAAAGTTATACATCCAATAGCTAAGCCATTAGTCACTCTCTATAATGCATCATTGCAATCGGGTGTATTTCCAGATAAGTTAAAAGTATCAAAAATTAAGCCACTTTATAAAAAAGGGGAGAAGAGTAAAACAGAAAATTACAGACCAATATAAATTGTATCATCATTTTCTAAAATATTTGAAAAACTGGTTCATAATAGAATGATATCATTCATCTCAAAATACAATATTCTTTCAGAGGCCCAAAACGGATTTAGAACACACATATCTACCATAACAGCCATGGACAGTTTAATAAATAAAATTCAAGAAGCTATTGATAAAAAATTAGTAGTTGTGGTTTATTTTTAGACTTAACGAAAGCACACAATGTTTTAGATCATGAAATACTACTCAGGAAAATAAATAAATATGGTTTTAGGGGTATTATGAATAATTGGGTTAAATCCTATTTAAGCGATAGAAAATAGTTTGCAGAACTTCAGTTTGAAAATAAAGGAAAATTAAATACAGTTCAGTCCAAAGTGAGAGAAGTTAGGCAAGGAGTTCCACAAGGATCAGTCCTGGGCCCCTTGTTATTTTTGTTGTACATAAATGATTTGCCAATTGCCATTAATTCCACAGATGTTATTTTATTTGCACACGACACTAACATCCTAATAAAGGGAAGTAATCAATAAAGCGTACAGACCAAACTCAATGATACTCTATGTAAACTGCACACATGGTTTCAGACGAATGAACTAATTATAAATAAGGATAAGACTATTGCCATTTCATTCCATACTTGCCAAAATAGAAATGTGGTCAAACCTCCAGTAGTATTTGATAAAACAGCCATTAGCTACAGTAATGAAACAAAATTTTTGGGATTACATATGAATGAGAACATGAAATGCACCACACATATTCAACATTTAATAAATAAACTGAGTTCCATTTGTTATTTGCTTAAACATTTGAAAAGCTTAATATATTTAGCAGCATTGAGAAATACATATTATGGTTACTTTCACAGTCAGTTACAATACGGGATAGTGTTCTGGGTGGAAAAGGCAGATAGAGTCTTTAAACTTTAAAAAAGAGCGATAAGGATACTAAGTGGGGTGGATAACAAAACATCTTGCAGGCCATTATTCAAAAAACATCAAATATTACCTCTAGCATGTATGTATATTTTGGAATTAGTAATCCATGTAAAACAAAATAAACTACAAATACAAAAATATAAAAATGCCGATATTCACAAATACAATACACGTCAGAAAGATGACTTTCACATTCAAAGTTGTAGAACGGAAATCTTCAGGTCTAGTGCTATCAATAAAGGTATAAGATTATACAACAGACTATCAGAAAATATTAAACAACATTTTAAACAAGATTTTAAAAAGGGAGTAAAACTCGTTTTACTGCAACATTCATTTTATTCTGTAAATGAGTTTTTAAATGTTAATTAGTTTTAAGTGATTGTAAATAATGACAATAGCCATTAATGTAATTTTTATACTATGACGTGTCTGATATCAATCAAAAGGAACAAAATAAATTGAATTGAATTAAATCATGAAGTAGAGTAAACTCCACATTTGTGAACAATTAATTTTATATAGCATTTCTCTATGGTCTTTATATAGTTTATATTTATTTGCTTTTTCTACTTTAGACTTTTGTTGGATCCTGTATCTGTTACAGTTTTTAGTCTTATGTAACTTTTTATATTTATCTTTGTATCTTGAACTGACGTGTCCTATAACATATGTATTATGTTCCAAAGGATGAAATAAATGAAATAATGGAACACGAGATATTTCTATATTTCCAAATGAAAATTGTAGGTTTTTAAGAACAATTTAAACAATCTGATTTGCACATTTAAGAAATACATAAACATCACTGTAACCCTTTCCTTTACTATTTAAATTAAATGGAAATGCAATATACAGAAATTTAATTATTTAGTAAATTTTAATTTATACTAAAAAGGTCAAGTCAGTTCATTATTTCTTATTTCTAAACATAAATATTATGAGTAGATATTGGGATATGTTTGCTTCACTTACATTCTAACTTAATAGAACATGATTTGGAAGCCTTTATCATGCTGACCTGGAATTTCGTGTCTTCTTTCCTCTGTTCCTGACAGATAGCATGATAAATTTTCTGAATTCGTGGGACTTCAAAATTCGTAATTCAATGCTTATGTTTTTCAATGAGACTCAAATTCCTGGGTAAACAAGAAAATTTGTTCTATAAACTTACACATCAAGGAGATGTGTAAAAAATATGACCATGTGAAGCTAATCAACACCAACATAAGGCGGGAACTCCACACAAGACAGGGGACGCATCTGAATAAACTGGGGAAGAGGATGCTCAGTGAAACACTAGTGAAAGTGATTTCGATTTGTGTGAACAATAAACCAAGCGGTGAAACAGAACAATCTGAGGCAAATAGAGTAAATTTATAATGTGGTCCAAAAAACTAGGCATCTTTTCAGCAGTAAAGCATGAGGAAATGAGAAGAAATACAAAACACAGTGCAGGTATTCCTAAGGAAAAGGGTAAAAAATATCAAAATGGTCAAAAATATTCTAAAAAACAGTCTACAGAGTTAAAAATATTACATCATAATGTCCAGTCTCTGTCTAATAAAATTAGTGAACTAGAAATTATTCTCAAGGAAAGATCACATATGCATGTGCTATGTTTTTCAGAACACTGGTTGAAAGAAAACCATATTTTAAATACTAAGCTTACCAAGTTCAATCTAGCTGCACATTATTGTAGAGAAACATATAATCATGGTGGAAGTTGTATAGTGTCGCGAACCCGTATCTACGATTGCATGGCTTGTATACACAAAAGAAACCGATAGGAGGGCAGTGTGAAAACCGAGAGCCCGCGGACACAGATAACAGGCAGATAAGGGTCTGCCGAAACAAACTGAGATAATGAATTCCTGACTGTTATCGAATTTTCTCTAACATGTCACTAGAAGAAACATGAGTGTTCTAGAATGTAACTATATCGGTGCTGGCAAGTCTTTCACCTCTGTGATAAACTATTCGTCTCTTGTTTATCGGCATTTATCTTGTTTATCGTTAATTGTCGGCTCTTTGTGAACGCTAGCCGCCTATCAGTTCCTTTGTGTACACTAGGCCAGTGATCGTAAATAACGGCTCGCGACACTATGTAATAATAAAGTAAGTATGTAAATACTACTAAATTTCTTGGTCTTTGGACACAGAGTAACCTAAAATGGGAGACACATGTTGATCATCTAATTAAAAAACTGAGTACAATTTCTTATAATTTCAGACAACTGGTACACATAGTTAACATAAAACCTCTCAGAAGCCTGTATTTTGCGTGTGCTCACTCCATTTTAAAATATGGCATAACATTATGGGGTAGCTCACCACATTGTAAATCATTATTCATAATGCAAAAACGGATTCTAAGAATACTTGGAGGAGTTAAATCAACTCTGCGTGCAGACCATTATTTAAAAAATTTAAAATCTTACCTCTCCCATGCATTTTTGTTTTGAAATTTTAAAATTTACAAAGACAAATTTAATGACAGGAAACGGTCACTATACATTTAATGACAGTTCATAACCATAATACTAGATAGAGAATGGATATTCATGTCAATAGAAGTAACACAATAGCTCATCAAAACAGTGTAATAAACCTAGGAATCACTATATCGAGAATCACTGTTTTTAATAAACTGCCACTTGCAAATTTTCAGCATTTAAAAAGTTAGTTTTGCCATACTTACTGTTTTTATTCTGTTAGCAAATTTATGGAAAGTTTATAATGATGTTACATTTCTTAATTAATTATGTATATTATAAAATTCTTGAGATATCTTTATAAATCATTATTTTGTACAAACACTGACTTGTCCATATTGAACGTGACTTGTTAATTTACAAGTACAGTTAATTGCACTGTAAATTCACAATTTTATGTGTCTTATATCATAGTGCTCATGTACAATGTATGATTTACAAGATGAATAAATCCGTCCGTCCATCCATCCGTCCGTCTATCCAGATGTACTCTTTGGTACGGATGCTTACGTTACGTTTGAGCAATAAAAAATTATATCAATCAGAACTACTTCAATTTTATGAAGTAATTTTACCAACAAAGGTTTGGCTTTGTTTCATGTAATCCTCTCTTTCCCTTCCTTGCATGCTTGTTCACTAGCTCATTTGAAATACAAGTAACCAGAGCCCTTCCCAGCACATTAAAAAAATAGTTTACATAAGTGATAAACCAAAATAAACTAACAACATGGGAGATATTCATATGGAAAAATAAGGACTGCGTAATGAACTTTGAAAACCCACCAGTAGATAATTTGACAAAGAAGTTCATAATTCCACTACCAGAGAGAAGAGAGCAGATAACAACAGATGCTAGTTGGAGAGATGTTGAAAATGGAGGCGATAGCCTTTGAAACTAGTCCCTCAATAATATAAGAAAAGTGATGAGTGTCAATAAACCAACTACAAATAGTTTTACGATTAATTTTGACGTCAATGTCACGAAATTCCTCCGAACACACATAATACAGTTATATTAGATTAATCTAATACAATCATCTAATACTATATTAATTTATAGACGAGTCGTATTTATTACACATCGGCTTCACTGATGTGTAATAAATACGACTCATCTATAAATTAATATTATTTCGCTTCACTGTGGTGTTCCAATACAGTTAAATCTCAATATCTAATACTATCATTACAAGCTAATACAATCGTTGAAAACAAGTGATTTAATAAACTCTAATCCTTAAATCATGCGAAGCCTTTCAGCCAAACCTTGATATACCTTATTCTTCTATTAGTTGAGGGTAAAATTAATAATAATAATAATAATAATAATAATAATAATAATAATAATAATAATAATAATAATAATAATAAATATTACAATATATATATATATATATATATATATATATATATATATATATATATAGAAATAAATGCACTACCACTCAAAAGCTTCTGAACACCCTTGGTTTTCTGAGATAAGAGATATTATGGCACCACTCAAACTTAATTTTAGATATTTAATAAAAAACACTGTAGAAACATTAATCTATTCCTAATGCTACCTTCCTTTCCTGAAAGAAGTATATTTTGAAGTCAAAGTTTGATGCCCCTGATGGGGAGAATTTCCCTGAACTTTAGTTTTAAACCCTCCATTGTTTAATGCACCAGGTGTTGTTCATACAATTAAGCAAACTGTTTTAGGCATGCAGAAGCACTTTAGAGAAAGTAATTTGGTTATGATGGCAAGTTTTCAGATTTTGAGAGAGGTGTTGACGATATAGGTAGAAGTGAGGAAGAAAATGACCTACTTCCTTCAAATGTTCGCGAAGAAACAACATGTGGAGTGGTCAATATAACTTGAACACAAATACACAAATTTTTGCAACCATTCTTTGACGTTCAACCACAGACTCAACTAACTTCTGAGAGCCAACCAACTGACATTTTCAAAATTCTTTTATGACCAACTTAGTGGTACTCATTGTTACAGAAGAAACAAAAATATATACATGTGAGTAGTGAAGGAAGACCTGACCTCTAAACTCAATTTAGGGTCTAAGAGGAAAATTCAGTTGTCAGTGTGGGTCTTATTCATAAACCTGCACTGGATATGCAGTGGTCTACAGATGACATGCTAGCTACTCCATTTTTTGAGAAATAACAGGTCAAATAACAGCTTTATTTTCATTTTGTGGGTCCCTGATTTCACATGCACAGAAAAAGTAAATGATAAACTACAAAGTCAGGCTAGTTTTTTACTATATTATTTCAGAATTCACAGAAAACTACGTGCCTGGTAAAAAGGTCACCTATGATGAAAGCTTGATGCTTTAAAAGGGCCGCATATATCAAAACAAAGAGGGCAAGAGTTTTGATATGTGAAAGTAAAACAGGATATCTTCACATTGCTGCATATACATTGGTCAAGGGACATTGGGGACAATGATTTGGGGTTATCTGTCTCCATAATAATGCATTTAATGAACCTGTACTTCACCGGCTCCCCTAAATTATTCACAGCCTTATACAAATGAAAAAAAAAAATGCAATTGGAACACTACATTAAAATTGTATTGGTTTGCCAAAAGATGTGAATACAAAGACTCTAAGGAGAGAAGAAATGAAGGTGCATCAGCTAAGTTGCTTGGCAAGATAGGAGGGTAGTTAATGGTATTTTCCCATTGCAGCTCTAAGATTGTTATGAGTGACACTAAAAAAATAGATGCTCATAACAAAATGTCAATTTTCAGCTTGAAATTACCCAGGAATTATACATATGGTTGGTGTGAATCTAATACATCAGGTATGACAAGTATATCCCTCTTTACGAAAAACAGTTAAATGGTGTAAAAAGTATTTTTATACCAGATGGCTATAATAACCATTTACAACAGTTTATTAATTTGGAGAGCTTTAAACCCATACAAGACAATGGCTAACTGGACTTCTGCAAATCAATAGCTGCAGTTTAATTTTATTGAGCACTATAACATTTAGTGGCCTCTTCATACGGGGAGTAGGAAATCCACCATCTCAGTACCCCCATTCTTGAAGGAAGGTGCTTTCCTAAAAGCTAAAATATTGCACTTAATTAGAAAATGTTATGCATGTCGCAAAAAAGGAGCTTGAAAGCAAACAAGTGTGACTTGCCATGAATGTGAAGATGAGCCCCTGTGTTTATCCATATTTATCCATTTAAGAAGAACCTTTTAAAGGTAAAGCTTTCATCTCTTATAAAATTTATTTAAAATTTATTGTGGTGGTGGCTGTGGTGATGGTGCTATAGACTAATTTCTACTCCCAAGAAGTTCTCAAAGAAGGCTTTGTAAATCCTTTTGTAGTCTTCTAGTAACTTACAGATTGGAATTAGGTGATTTATAGCCCGTGTCTTTAGGACAGAATAGAGCTTTACAATAGTAAAATAATTATAAAAAATGGAGTGGCTTTTGACATTTGTGCCACATGACTCTTTCTCTCTTTATAATATCCGTATAGACTTTAAATGGCACATGCTTCAAAAGTTATTCATCAAAATTCTGCCTGCTGTGATGAATTTAAGCTTAAATGAGTATTGATCAGTCCAATATATTATAGCTGTATTCCTTTACATTACCTGTTTCCATAGCTTTTTCCATAAACTGCTTCTGTTTTGATGCAAATTCTGCCATAAGCTTTTGCTGTCGTTCTTTGGCTCTCCGTCTTCTATCCTCCCTTTCTCTTGCTTCTTTTTCCTTTATTTCTTCCTCTCGTTCCTCCTGCTTACGAGGCCATAGAGTATTCCTTATCTCTCGAATGTTTTCCCTATTCAACATAAAGATTAACAAAATCTGCTATGTGATTCAGAGAAGTAAATGCCTAAAGAGGTTTAACCACAGATATGTTACTATTACTAATGGAATGTGTTTTTTACATTGAATTTAAAATACATTTTCCCTAGTGAATGTTTCTTCCTAGTAAGTATTTGATACATTTCATAAACACAAATAGCTTACAGGATAGGGAATATGATAAGGAATGAGACATTATTATTTGAGATTCAAAAGTGTACTACTTTGTGGAACAAAAGAATGCTCAAAAAATTAAATTGTTGAATAGCTTGGCAGATTCCAATTAAGTAATATACAAGTAATGGAAAAGTATATTCTGTGACACTTAATGCTATACAGAGTCTTCTTTTTGTTTTTCTTCATACACAGTACCAATTTTTTAATTTGTGTATGTACAAAGAAGCAAAGTAAATGTTTATAATGTTTTAAACTATGACTTTGACTTACTGGATGCATAGTGTGGCATTCTTGGACTTAGCAAATATTGAGTGCATGAGCGGGATGGCTCAGGCAGTTTCGTCTGTGGCTCGCATTAGGGAGGCCGAGGTTCGATTCCCATGACCGACGTACCTGACCCATATGTTTCTTCGGGGGTTTTCCCGGATCGATCGGCGAATGCTGGGTAGGTTAATTACATCCCCCAAATTTCCTGTCCCTCCATTTCATCTCCATTATCATTTCACACCATCTCTCATCTGGTGGTCTCTTCCACGGTAGAAGTGTCGGCGGGCGTCTTGGTGATGCCTGGCAGGATGATATGCTCTGAGGAAAATTACTTCCTCCTCCGGTAGGTCGGTTGCCGGTCTCCGCACCTCTGCTGGGACCATTTTGGGACCGCCAGCCAGAGACCTTTGGGGCTCGGCTAATAGGCTCATTGCCATCCTGCAGTAGGTGAGAGTGTCTATTGTCCAGGAATGTCAGGGGAAGTCTTTGTCTAAGTAAACTGTAGGGAACCTGCCCTCTGCACTGTCGTGGCTCCTTGGGTCAGCCTCCCTCTGTATCCTCTTGCCTCATCCCTCCTCCCGGGGGTGCCCCACTTGGGGGCATAGGCACAATGGGCCCAGCATGGTGGCCTGCGTACCAAATCCGCTCCGCAGTGAAATCCTAATCCTAAATGTTGAGTCACTCAAATATTGCATACCTCCAAGGTGCACACATCTGTGCATTAATACACCATACAAAGTTTAGCAAATTTGGAAGAAACATTTTGGGGGCCACTTTATTCACCAAAAATAAACATAAAAAGAAAGAAAGAAAAAACTAAGTTAGCCCTTTGTTTGCCTCCTTTTTATATTAGTAATAACTAATTTATAAAAATATTCTTTATGTTGTCAATAATTTCTGAAGTAAAGGTTACCTATAGAAACAAACAGAAGCAACTGCATTAAACTTTCTCTATTCTCTTTCTTTCTGGTGTGAAATGGCTATCTCTACAGTTGGTCCCAGAATTTGTGGCAGATGCTCTCACATAAAACAGTTATTTTGTGGTCTGTCACATCTAGTGTATGCATTGTTCACTTTTACTGCAGTGACAGTATATTATGCTAGCTCACTGGTGGGAATGGCCTGCTTGCACTATATCTTATTGGCTGTAGATGTCAAATGTCAGTTACTCCCCTGTTGTCTTATTTGTCCACTGAAATGTCTACCGAAAACTTTACTCTTAAAGAAAAATTATGCATAATTTGATTATATATATTGTCTGACAACAACAGGATCACCAAACACTAAACCTAAGATGGAGAAAAAGTATTTTTCTAAGAAAGGAACAATTTATGGAATTAATGCATCACTCAAAATCTTTCCAAGCAAACTTCCATCATACAGCTGCTAAGCTTTCAAAACTGAAACCCTAAGGTGTGACTGAGATGATGAAATATCTCAACGCAATTGTACCTTTCTTTTAACACCAAGTATACAAGGTTAGTACAGGATTCTTCATTTAAAACCTAATGCAGCACACAGCATTTCGCCTCTCCTGAAACCTTGCTGGATTTCCCCATTGCTGGCTGCCATCATGCATGGGGACTAGCTGTGTACATTCCACTCAGCAGTACTGCACCAGCTACCAACATGAACAGGCACTTGACTCTAGAGCAATGCAGTATGTGTAAATGATATAAATGGGAATCACAAAGCCATGTAAGCACAGAATGTATTCAAACGTCCTCTGGTGAAGAGCCTCCTTCCAGCTTTACAATTCACAAGATTGTGAAGAAATTTGAAACCACTGATTCTGTGGCAAACAAAAAATGAAAGTGTAAATGTACAGTGTTAACAGAAGAAAAGTTAGATATAGGTGCATGTTTTGAACATTCACCAACCAAATCCATCCAAAATTAGCACAACAGCTGGGAATTCCAGAGTTTTCTACACATAGAGCAACTAAATTATTAAAACTAAACCTGTATAAGTGTACAAGTGCCCATGATTTAAAACAAGGTGACCCAATATCAGGAGTGCATTATTGTGAATGGTTTCTTTCATCAGTGTATGATGGTTTAATTGATCCACAGTTTCTGTTCTTTTTCAATGCAGCATGGTTCCACCTCAGTGGTCCTATCAAACTTGTAACAGTCGGTACTGGGCCTCTGAAAATCCACATCACATTCAAGAAATCGCTCATTATGATCGATAAATTGGAGTTTGGTGTGTGCTGTTAGTGCTAGACGCATTATCGGTCCAGGATTCTTTGAGCAAACTGCAAATGCAGAAAGATACCAAAATGATAATTTGACCCCATTTTATCATGAACTAACAGAAGAAGAGAAACCATACGGGTGGTTTCAACTAGATTCTACTACTACCCATACACAGAGGAGTCTAAGATTATAATTAAGGAAGTGTTTGAAGATAAGAGTGATCAGTGCTGGTGTATGCCACTCTCGCTCCCCCAATTTAACAGTGTGTTATTTTTACTTATGGTAACCTAAAAGACAAAGTTTACACGACAAATCCTCATACACTGGAAGAACTAAAACAAAAATATTAGAAATGAAATCAGAAACATTAAAGAGGTCCAACTTTATTGTGTGAATCAGAATGTGTTCTCCCGATATAATGCTTGTTTAGCCAAGGGGTACATCATTTCCAGCATCTATAAGATACAAGTGTTATACATGCTTTACGTGCAGATTTATGTGAGAGCAAAGCCAGCTGTGGTACACCCAATCGTGAAAGGAAAATGCTGTGTGCCCATTACCTTTTAAATGAAGAACCCTGTATTAATACTACATGTTACTATTACTCGTAAGTATGCAAAGTGAGAGTTTTAGAATGTAAAACTCTCTGGTGTAGTACAGAACATGTGAAGTACAAATACACACAATCCAGGTTGGACCATAACAAATAGGTTTTTTCAAAGAAAGCTGAACCAGACTTGAAAACCCACGTCACTTATGTAATTCAAATCATGAACCTTTGTCTTGCTATGCTAACACTTTCACTGTGTTATCATGGATCTTATCACTGAAGTTGCATTGAAATGCTAGTCTGATTCATTACTTAATAGAACTAAACCTACCTGCAATGAGAATCTAGAGCTGCTATTTTATGCAAGAGCTTGGCAACAAAGAATGGCCCATCACCAATTCTAGTATCTCCTTCATTACTGCTACCTGATGTTGGAGGCTCATCAGGATTATAGCTATCTGGTGTGCCTGACAAATGTGAGTGAAGTTTCAACAGAAGAGAGATAATACTTTCATTAACTTCTAGCATATCTGGACTGCTGGTTGGCTGTAAAGGTACAAAAATAATGAATAATAATATATGAAAAACAAACTAGTAACAGTGAAGCAATACAATTATTACAATAAAATATAATAATTTGTTACAAACTTCATTGACAACTAGATTGAAGATGCAAATGAAGTGTTAGCAAAACTAGTCCTGTGAACTGTGAAGAATTTATAATTCTGAAAAACATAAATGAAGTTTGTAACAAATTGTAAAAAATACGACTCATCTAAAATTTAATAAATTGTACTTTATTGCAATATTTGTAAAAATGTTTATTAAAATACAATAAACAAAATATTTCATATCAAAGAAAATGTGTGATTTATGTACCTATGGTCATGATGTTTTCATAAATGTAGTGTTACTTTTGTTTGAAAGCTCCTTTTACATTACTCACCATAACTTGCCTACGCTTCTTAAGCACTGCCTTTCGGGTGCCTGATGTAGATGGAAGCACCTCAGCTGAATGCCTATTGCTTTGAATGGCAGGCATATAATGGTATCCTGCTGTATTAGGTGCTTGTGTTGATACTGCTACTGCAGGTGGACTAGCTGGTACAACTTCATTACCTGCCAATACAGCAAGATGTTGCTGTATACTTGGCAGAGAAGTCTGACTACTACCTGCACCTAAATGAATGAAAAAGAACAAACAAATATTTTCATTCTATATAGTTCTTTTTTCCCAGAGGGTTTTCATAGCTCCCAGAGAGGAAGAGAGGAAGGGGTAGAGAGAGAGAGAGAGAGAGGGGGGGGGGGGGAGAGAGAGAGCAGAAATTATTCTATTTAATTTATTTGATAGTTCCTTTCCTTTCAAAATTGTAAAGTTCTTCCTAATGAACATGGACAACAAGACACTTCAAAACTATTTTAAATTTGGCATTTGAAGTTACTTTATAACAACATCATGCAACTTTATCTCACTTTTAAGTATTCATATAAAGGGGTTACTTTTGATCACTTATCATGATTGTAGCAGATTTTTATGACATACCAATCCTAAGACATAAAAAAGTGTAGTACTTTTCTAGAATGTAAGACCATCTAACTAAAGATAAATTTATGGTAGTTAAAAATGAACCCTTAAATAAATGCACTAATGCAGTAAATGAAGCAATAAACAATAGTATCATACCCAAAGAAGATTTCTACAAGATTAAATTAGATAATCCAAATTTGGCACGTATTTATGGCCTCACTACAATTCACAAAAGTGGGAACTGCACAAGACCAACAAACAACATCAACATACCAGCATATCAGTTAGAAAAATAGTTGTCAACACATATAAGTTCTCTATCCAAATTTGAAAGCAGCAGTGTGACAAACTCTGGATTTAATAGAGAAAAAAAGAGCAAAGATAGAAATGTTTCAGCTAATGACATACTCATATTATTTGACATAAATACATTGCTCCCAGATTGTCCCTAAGCAAAAACTACTGACTATCCTAAGGGAATGGCTAGAATCTATTGATATGATCAACTCTCACATTGAAGAATACATTAAATTAACAGAAATCTGTATTGAGCCAATTTTCTTCACCAAGGGAAGTTATACCAACAACAATTTGGCCTAGCAATGGGCAATCCCTTGTCACCTTTCCTGACCAACTTTTTATGAGCCACTTCAAAGTTCATATTACTATAGCCTTGAAATACATCTTTAAAATTTGGGTCAGATATGTGGATGATATATTTTCAATTATAAACAAAAAACACAGCACTGGTGCCAGGGGCAGCTGGTGACGGTGCAATAAATAAATAAATAAATAAATAAATAAATAAATAAATAAATAAATAAATAAATAAATAAAGAAGAGTTGTTAAAATATAAATATGTGTACCAATTTTGAACGATTTAGGTAATCTTATCAATAGTCCATCCTATTTTATAATATACTGTACCAAACAGAACGTACAGGGAAATGGAAATAGATATTTAGTACATCTGTACTCTTGTTACACACAGATGTAACAAGTACAGTAAAAGTCTCATAATACAGTTTGTGGAGAATGTGATAAGATGTGTTAGTGTACGATTTCGTGACAGAGACAGTTAAGTCCCGTGCTTTACTGCACTCTAGCAGATAAAGGCTAAGTTATGCAACAGATAAATCTCGGCACCACCTTCTCCCATAAGAAGCCATGTATAAGCAGACATCCTAGACCTTAACACAGATGCTTATGAGCGTAGATGGTGCCGTTCTGGAATTGGCGCCAAGCCACGGAAAACAACGTGTTTAACGTGCCTATTCACACTAGGGAGCAGGTACTCAGAAACAATCTTTTTTTTTGTGCAATTCCTATATACTCTTTCTTTCGTTTTCATAAAGATGGTGCCATGGCACAGTGGCACTACCTCAGAAGCCGCCCCTGACTGATGCCCTAAAACTATTAAATTTACAGGAACTCACCATCAATTTCACAATGGGAATAGAATCCAACAACAAGTTCATTTTCTGAATCTAAAAGTAATCAAAGATAATGGCAAGTTAAAATTTGGTATTTACAGGAAAGACACACATGCAGACAACTACATAAAAGCCAATAGTTTCAACATAAGACCTGAAACATGTAATCATTAATAGTATAACACACAGACTAATTAATGTACTGATGGATGAAAAGGAATACATAACCAAATATACCAAAATAATAGAAATACCGACAAAAATGGTTTCAGCAAAATATTGGTAGACAAGAAAATAAAAAGATTCAGCAGACAAAAACAGTTCAACGAGATCACACCCTTTTAAACCTTTTAGGAGAAAAAAAAAAAAAGAAAAAAAAAAAAAAAAAAAAAAACTGACGTGCAACCAGAAAATTTCCAAAGATTTACAGTGAATTTAACATCACTCAGCCACCAATAAACAAATTCAATATCAGAACCTCATCAAACAACCATAATAGACAATATTCTTCTGATAAAGAAATTAGGCGTTTATAGAACTGACTAATTAATTAACCAAACACTAAAAAACAAAACTACAACAAAAATATGCCACACAAACAGGGCAGCACAAAATACATTAGATGAAACAAGCACCAGCACATATAAAGAAAACAACCAAAATTACCCGAAAGGCACAACAAGGGAAACGAGAAATAATGGGAACAACATATCGCCCACAACCAACCAAAGATAAAGATGACAGTGAACTGGAAGTGGCAGAAAGAATGGCATAGTTATACATAGGTTGGCTTAAACAGAGCACCACTGCAATCAATATAAGAAAATTCCTGGAAAGAAACAGCATTAAGGGACACATAGAATGTGAAGAACTGCGTACACTGGGAAACAGAAAAGCTTTTAAAGTTGGTTTCCCATACATCCACCTGGAAGACGCACAGAACGTGGATTTCTGGCCACAAGGAATAAAGGTCAGAAGATTTTGCTTTCGGAGATATGATTGGAGACCGGAGGAAGAATGCAGGATGGAACTTCAGTAGACCACCCAATTGCCAAAGAAGAAGCAACCTCGGCCTAACACGGAAGTAAGTGTACTGATATGGAATATAGAGGGAATAAGAAATGCAATGCCCCAAATACCACAGGAGACAATAGACAATACAGATATGATACTGACAGAGACTTTTCTCATGGAACCTATGGAGCTGCTATGTTATTATGGCATTCACACCATTCACACGCTAGCAACCCTGACAGAAGGAAGACCAGCAGGGGAAGTCACAATCTTTATGAAAGGGAAAATGGGAGATATTAAACAAATCATCAAGGAGGAAAACATATCACAGTAAATACATCAGAAATCATGATAATAGGAATATATATCCAGCCAAATACACCAATAGAAAACACAATGGGTAAAATATCTATATATACACAGCACCATGTCACAACATGACTCTCCATCCATGGATTTCACCACAAGATACATGTACACAAGAAGTTTCACGAGCCAGATGAAGACTGCAAGTGTATATTGTGCAGGCAGAAGTGTGGTAGATATCACATCATAACATGCCCATAAAGGAGCAGGACAATTACAGACTATAGCAAAGACTGAAATGTTAAAATAACCTAATGCTCAAACTTGAGTGTACATTTCTCCATTAATTATAGCATTAATTGCTCAGACTGTGGAAAGACAAAGCATAACATTGGAGAACTTTAGGAACATCAAGCGAAAAGAAACAGATAAATCTGCAGTAGCAGCACATTTCTGGGATCATAACCACAACATAAAATATAAAACCCAACTACTAAAATCAGTTCATTTGAATCAAGAATTAAACATTTGGGAAAACATTTATATAAAGAAATTTGAAACTCATTTAATAAATTTTGACATTCCATCAAAAGAAAATATTTTACTTAGCTTCATTGAATCATCGCCAGATGTCTTTGAAGAACCATGATCAGCTGGAACACCAAAGTTCTAGCCAGTCGACAATTTCTTGATACTGCCTTCAAGTGGAGACAAAATGCATTGAAAGAAAATTTGTGTTATGTGAAGTACAGAGTGTCTCAGCGGACTCAGAGTATAATTTTAATAATTAAAAGCTTGCCTGTTTTTTGCATACTGCATGTAAGACTAAATTTCTAGTTTAGTTCTAGATTTTAGAAATACATAGACTAAAAAACTATATAGACAGAAGCTATTTTAGTTGAAACAAACGCAGACCCATGGATAGTTAAGAACTTGATCCAGTTCGCTTGGAGGTTTAAGTCAGTTCAGTATTTGACATTTCGTCTGCGACTATGGCAGACATCCTCAGTGGCAGTGGCGAGATTGAAGTACTCTAGTGGGTATTTCAACAGCGACTGTGCTGTTTGCACCATGTATTTATACAAGTGGCTGGAGGGGGGGGGGGGGGTCTGCTGTGATTGATCAGGGTGGACGGTGGGCTGGATTGGTGTGGGCGGAGTGTTGCGTTCTGTTGGCGTCTGATTGGTTTGAGTGAGGTTCTTCGTTTTCACTTTTGCTAGAGCTGTTTGCTATATTCTGTTCAGTTTGAGGCCTTCTTCTTTGCAATTGATGTTGTTATTGTGTTTATGTATTTAGATGGCTTCGCGGAATAAGCATGAATAATAATGTGATATTGATGCCAGAATATCTGTATTTTCATACTGGATGATATGTTCTCCCTCTTCGAGTATGGCATGTTCCGCAATCGCTGATTTTTCGGTTTGACCCAGACGGCAGTTTCTTTTGTGTTCGTCAATACGAGTTTTTATGCTGCGTTGGGTAGTTCCAATGTATACCTTGCCACAAGAACATGGTATTCTATATACTCCCGCTATGGACAGAGGATCTCTGGGGTCTTTGA
This sequence comes from Mantis religiosa, assembly GCA_030765055.1. Taxonomy (NCBI): domain Eukaryota; kingdom Metazoa; phylum Arthropoda; class Insecta; order Mantodea; family Mantidae; genus Mantis; species Mantis religiosa. The sequence goes on along the minus strand of CM060949.1, from coordinate 119,889,272 downwards.
CTGAACGGAGTATATTGCAGATCTGTTTGGTGGGCTTGAAGATGGTTTCAACGTTGTGACGTTTGAGAAGTTTACTGATGCGGTCTGTGACTGTTCCAATGTAAGGTAGAAAACCTTGCCTCTCCTACTATTTGCAGCTGTTTGTGTAATGGTGCAACCTCTCTTGGGGTGTAATGCTCTACTGATTTCGCGTTTTGTGTAGCCATTTGATTGTAGTACCTTGTCTAAGTGTTGAAATTCTTGCTGTAGGTATTGTGGTTCATAGATGCGTGTAGCTCGGTCTGCCAGAGTTTTGATTATAGAGCACTTTTGTCTCGGATGGTGATTGGAGTTCTTGTGAAGGTATTGGTCTGTGTGAGTCAGTTTATAGTATACTCTGTGGCCTAAAGTGCCATTCTCCTTTCTGTTTACCATTACGTCTAAAAAGGGCAAATGTCTGGGAAGAAGAAGAAGAAAGAGCCCAGTAGACCACGGCTTACAAGCCCGGAATATACTTCAACTAGTATTGACACCGACCGTGAAAGCCTTAGAACCTTAAAAAAGTACATACTTTGATTCTGCTCAAATATCTGTAATTTCTACTCCTAGTTTCTCAGAACAAATCAGAGAGCATTTTCAAGACATGTAGGACTAAAGCAACCAAGAATGCAACTAGGAAATGCAATTGGTAGATATTCAAAGTTACCATAAACAAAGGAGATACAGTTCAGGGACTGAGTGGAGATTGTGGATGGATGCTCATGACCTGATAGAATGGAACTGGTCAATGACCAGCACATACAGCCTACTCTATACTATAAAAACTGCCCGAACGTGAAAGGTCAATCACAGTAGAACAGGCCACGACTTCAGCACCTTTATCTGAAAATGATCATAGATCAGTAGAATTTTAACAGCAAATTTAATAACTTTCATAGAAAACTGACACTACACAGATTGGGGTATTAGAACAGGTAGACAGATTAGTATTGCCAATGATCATTTGATGTCTGTCCTTAAAGTCCCTTACTCCAGACATTTCATATTAAAAACAGCTGATAAATTATAAACCTACAATTCCAACTGGGAGACACTTTCTCTACGGAAAACTTATTAACTATTCATAAGTTAACGATACAGTCTCTTGAACAGTCTCGAACAGTTGTTCTTAATTTCTGTCCTTAAATAGTTTTCTTGCATAATTCTGGTAATTTCCAAATTTTCTAGCATGCAATGAATAAAGACAATTCATTTTACTGATCACCCTCAAATTAGAGAGTAATGACATTAAAGCTGTACTTATTGATGATATACCTGCATACCCTTTACAACCTCATACAGTACTGCTAAACTTTAGGCTAACATTCTGTAATGCAGCAGCTACGTCCAAGGTTATCAAGAAGTCGTCCATGCTCGAACCAATGCTAACATAAATGCTATTGCCAGAGAACCAATGTTTGGACATCCTCACTGTTATGGAAAGTTTATAAAACTATATAAGCAAGGAGACCAGTCTTATGGTGATACTAGGAAGTGAGTCTTGCAGCAAAGCATCAGACCAGTCTTATGGTGAAGCAAGGAAGTGAGTCTTGCAGCAAAGCAAGAAAGTGAGTGTTGTAGCTAAGCGAGAACATGAGTCTTGCAATGAAGCAAGGAAATCAGTCTTACAATAAAGCAAGGAAGCAAACTCTTGCACTGAGGCAATGGAGACAATCCAGCAGAGTCGTGCAAACTGTGTGGTGAGGGAAACCCCAAATGAATGGGTCCAGCCAAGTCAGCCATATGGCATTGTGTGAAGCCTTATGGTGGCTGTCTTGCAAGCAAGTGAGTCCGACAAAGTCAGTTATGCGAGTGTGGATGTCTCACAGAGTCTTGTAATCCAGTGAAGTGAGGTTTGCAGCACTCAAGAGCGAGTCAAGTGTACTGAAAAGCTTGGTTCTCTAAGCAAGTTTGTGATGAGAGTGAGTGCTATTACTGCATGAAAATTGGCGATTTCTTGCACCTGACTCCCAAAGAGTGGATCATCTAGCAGCAACGCTATGGATGTTTCTGCTGCTATGTCATGGAAGTGAAAGTGAAGGTACAAAAAAAGTGACTGTGACAATTCAACTGGTCCACATTTGTGAAATAACAATGAACAGTGGAACTAGTTCACATTAGTGAGCTAAGCAAACTTTCAGAGAAGTTCAACAGGATTGTTGAAGTGACTATTTGTAAAGCTGCATCAAATCATAATGCTGACAGTATCAACCATCCTGCACCAATTAAGCAAAGGTCTTACCATACCTCTCACCATACACATTACTAATAGTCAGGTTAAGGAAATGGACACATTGCACTACGGTTGCATCTGTGATCCTGCTGTATAGCTCAATGAAGTCATATTGCACCTAGTCTTATCTACACTGTACGGTCTGTACGATGACCCATGACACTGTTCATTATGTTCTGCATCACTATTAATGAGTAAGTGCGTGTGTAAAGTTTAAGGGCCCATTGACAGCTAGAATTATTGCAGTACTTATCAGGTGGTGGTGGTGGTGGTGGTGGTGGTGGTGGTGGTTGGTGGTGGTGGTGGTGCTGGTGGTGGTGGTGGTGGTGGTGGTGGTGGTGGTGGTGGTGGTGGTGGTGGTGGTGGTGGTGGTGGTGGTGGTGGTGGTGGTGGTGGTGGTGGTGGTGGTGGTGGTGGTGGTGGTGGTGGTGGTGGTGGTGGTGGTGGTGGTGGTGGTGGTGGTGGTGGTGGTGGTGGTGGTGGTGGTGGTGGTGGTGGTGGTGGTGGTGGTGGTGGTGGTGGTGGTGGTGGTGGTGGTGGTGGTGGTGGTGGTGGTGGTGGTGGTGGTGGTGGTGGTGGTGGTGGTGGTGGTGGTGGTGGTGGTGGTGGTGGTGGTGGTGGTGGTGGTGGTGGTGGTGGTGGTGGTGGTGGTGGTGGTGGTGGTGGTGGTGGTGGTGGTGGTGGTGGTGGTGGTGGTGGTGGTGGTGGTGGTGGTGGTGGTGGTGGTGGTGGTGGTGGTGGTGGTGGTGGTGGTGGTGGTGGTGGTGGTGGTGGTGGTGGTGGTGGTGGTGGTGGTGGTGGTGGTGGTGGTGGTGGTGGTGGTGGTGGTGGTGGTGGTGGTGGTGGTGGTGGTGGTGGTGGTGGTGGTGGTGGTGGGGCGGCGGCGGCGGTGGTGGTGGTGATATGTGGGCACCCAACTGCAGCGGTTATCAGCACCCTTTAAAAACATTGTTCATGACAAAAGCCAGATATAAATGGTTTTTAAACTTAATAAAAGTGTAAATAAACTCACACAAATTACTGTACACATCAAAAACAAAAAGAAAAATGATATATAAGGCCAAAGAGCACACAAAAAAAATTCTCTTCACTAAATTCTAAAGTCTGCCTTAGAAAAGAACTTAAAAACCTTCTCCACTGCTTTGTTGTCATCCGCCAGTATTTCTGCAAAGCTGGCCAGCAGCTGCAGAGACGTCCTAAGGTGTGCTAGGTAAACACTCTAGCAGCATGTGTCGGACAGATAACGCTCTGTTGCAAAACGGACAGACTGGAGCAGGTTCCCTTCTAAACCGAAAACTATGAGTAAAAAAGCAGTGCCTGATCCGGAACCGAGCCAAACACATCTCCTCTTGACAAGATGAACGCCAGGAGGTAACCCAGGGAATCAGAAGTTCTTTCAAAGATCTCAGTTTATTTCTGCGGAGGGCGGACCACTGTTCCTGCCAGCAGGACTGCACAACTCTCTGCAATACAGCTCTAAAATCTTCTGATGTAACAGATGGAACTCTAACCCTGGGCACCATGGTAGCTACCTTAGCTGCTGAATCCTCCATTTCATTCCCCGGCAAGCCAACCTGACCAGGAATCCATGCACACACCACACTAATGCCAGAAGCATGTAAAATGTGGAGGGCATCCTGGATACACTGTACAATAGAGTGGTAGTTGTACAGCTGCCATAGGCTTTGAAGTGCACTGAGGGAATCACTCAGGATTAAGCAGTCACCCATCTTTCGTCGACATACATGTAAAATGGCTTTATTGCATAAAGCTCTGCAGTATAAATGGAAGTGCTAGTATGGAATCCGAATGTATATGGTTTGGTTCCACATACAAGTACAACCAACACCATTTGAGCTCTTTGAGCCATCAGTATAAATTACAAAACAGTCTTTTAATGTGATAAAAATTCTAAAAATCATGTACAGATACTAGACATAGACATGGTAGATTTATCGTTGATGTGTGTTTGGAGGAATTTAGTAACAGTGACGTCAAACTTAAATTATTTGTGGTTGGTTTATTGACACTCGTCACTTACTTTTTCATATATTTATGAGAGACTAGTTTCAAAGGCCCTGGCCTCCATTTTCAATCTCTTTCCAACTAGTCTCTCATAAATATATGAAAAAGTAAGTGACGAGTGTCAATAAACCAACCACAAATAATTTTTATATTAGATTTATCATATTTAGTCATGCCCAGATCTATGTGGGACATTCTGCACAACCAAGGAGAATATGCTCTCTCTCCATTAGGATACATCTTGGGCATTTCAGTGTCAAGCTTTCTAAGGAGTTCCCGGAATCAGAAACCAGGTGGCTTTGGCATAAGTGAAGTGCTCCTCTATAACGCGCATCCATTAAGGTGTTGAAGAAAGGCGTAAACATTGGATGTGTGGGCATACAATTAAGTCCACAGCCATAATTTGTTAATAACATGTTGCACCTGTACTGTATGCCCACGACAAGAAGGCTAGATCGGTATGAAGGGCAGAGGAGCTTGAACTGTTTATTTGCTCCAGTAGCAGATTTGTTTACTATGAAATGAGTGTATGAGAGTGCATATGAGTCACCCCTGCTGCCAAATCTAATATTTGTTGCAGTAAATGTAGTGATAGTTATGTATGGGTGAGTTATGTGACAACACTTGTGTATTTTAAAGGAAACTTTCATTCTTGTTAATACTCGGAAGGAGAGAATATACACAGTGCGGAAAGCAAAAGTGATTATGCTACACATTCCTCTAGCTTGCCTTCTTGTCCTGCAGAGGAGGTTCTGCAGATTCACCATACAGGCTTACAACAGGGCTTATTGGAAATGCTCCAACTGCTATACGTATTCCACAATTATGGACATTATTCCACAATTATTCTAATTTCTTCAGCACAGATGCACATGCTGAGCCATAAACGATACTACCATAATCTAATCTGGAACGGATCAGTGCGTGATAGAGTCGCAATAACACTATTTTCCACTTAGGACCCACAAGATATTTAATGAACGGTCACATTGTGCTTTTAGTTGTGCTATATGCTGTGACCAACTAAGTTTTCTATGAAATATCAATCCAAGGAACCTCGTCTCTTCTGCGAAGGGTAGTACATTTGAGCCTAAACGGAGCGTTGGTGGTAATCGACTATGATGGCATCAGAAGATAACGCAGATTGTTTTCTCAGCTGAGAATTGGGAACCGTTTTTTAAACTCCAATCCTTAAGGTTGTCTAAGGTGGTCTGTAAATGGTGCTCTAGAAACAGTGTGCGCTGAGATGTACAGTAGACGGCAAAGTCGTCTACAAATTGGCATGACGAGACCCCCGGAGGAACACATTTCGAGATAGAATTTACCACAATAGCAAACAATGTAACACTTAGTACCGATCCCTGTGGTACACCGTTCTCCTGAACAAAAAGATTCCAAGAAACCAAGTGGAACCTTACTCGGAAAATGCGGTCTTTCATGAATTCCTCAAGGAAGAGTGTTAGGCATCCACATATATAGCGTATATACACATATCCATGTATATACGTGGTAGCGTGGTGGTAGCGTGTCTGCCTCACGTTCAAGAAGTCCTGAGTTCGAATCTTGGTCAGGGTGAGTTACCTGGATAAGGGTTTTCCTGGGGTTTTTCCTTATCCTAAAAGACGAATGTCACGTAACTCTAAGCTCTATGGACCCCAGGATCATTTGAGCATCATTTCACCCATTCCACTCATCGTCCGATATAACTTAACGTTGGAGGACGTAAATCACCAAAAAACAAAAAAAAAATTCCATGTATATTCCAGGTGTGCAGAATACGTAGCAATCCTGCCTGCCAACATGTAACATAAGCCTTTTTAAGGTCAAAAAATATTCAGACGGTTTGACAGTTCTTAAGAAATCTGTTCATAGTCTGTGTCGACACGGACACAAGATGATCCACTGTTGAACGGCGTCATCAAACACCGCACTGGATGTTACTCAGTAGGTTGTGCGCTTCCAGCCACCATACTAACCATCCATTAATCATGCGTTCCAGCACCGCACTGGATGTTACTCAGTAGGTTGTGCGCTTCCAGCCACCATACTAACCATCCATTAATCATGCGTTCCAGCACCTTGCACACACAACTGATGAGGGAAATAGGACAGCAACTAGAGGGGAGGTGACAGTCCTTTCCAGCTTTCAAAGCTTTCAACTCGCTTCTCGCCACTCATCAGGAAAAGTGGCATCAACCCAAACACATTTAAAGACCTCGAGCAGGAATGCCCTACCTTCACGTGAGAAATGTAAGTTTTGAACGTGGATTCCATTTGGTCCTGGTGCTGAAAATTGCAAAGATGAAAGAGCGTGTTCTAAATCTGCCAAAGTGAAGAGGTGGTTATAATCTTCAAGGTTTCTAGAACGAAACACGAAACCTTGGGATTCTACCTGAGTCTTAATTGAGATGAACTCAGGAGCATAATTATTTCAGCTAGACACTTGAGAGAAAGCACTGCCGAAGGTGTTAGCCATGTCAAACTGATCAACAATAACTCCCGCAGACCAGCGATTGGCATGTGTGTCGATTTTCTGGCCACACACCTTTGCTTATCCCATACATCAAAGGAAGATGTATGTCTGTTAAGAGATAATACAAAATTGTTCCATGAGGTCTTTTTCCTATCCTTAATTATTTGCCTAGACTTTGCACGTGCTTTCTTGTATTCAACTTGGTTACTTAGTGTAGGATGTCAATGGAATACCCTTAGAGTTGTCCGCGCAGTCAACGCAAGTAGCAACTCCATTACAAGAATCACTTGTGTGGCCAAAGCACTGGCATTTATAATGACTCAATGGATTGGGTATATACTGCCTCCCTTCAATAGCTTCATATTGTGACTTTGTCGGTTCATGAAATTAAAAGTCCAATTGCACAAACTCAAAATGTTCTTTATTTCCACCATACTACAGATTACATAGAATTACGTAGCACACACAATTACAATCCACCAGTTCGTCTGTCAAAGGTCCACTCCACACTCACAATTACGTACAACTCCTCTGATACACATACACAGTCTTCCAGTCCGTTCGCTCGCTAACACTGTGCTCCACGGCTGCTCGTCAAGAACTGAACTGACTCATCCACTGCAGCCTTATATAGGAAGATCGCTGTTTCTGGAAGCTTTGCAGTTCGGAAAATGATCCTGATGGTTCCAGACGTTAGGGGGAGGGGAAAGAGACGGTACAGGGCTCGTGCCGCTCTTCTAACCATCTCCTCAGTTAGTGACACGAGATAAATGGGTAGGCGTGGCCTGAATGCTTCCCGTCTGGCCCTACCTGCCACCTGGTTCTATCGGGAGTTCCGATGTTCGGGTGACAATATCCTGCCTTAATCTGTTGCGGGAGATCTACCCGATCAAAGGTAAGAAACAGGTACGAATGGGCACTAGTTCACCTCATTCTTTGCAGTGTACTCGATATACATCTGTCGCACCTTGTTCCGCCAAGTTTTCCTGAATCTCCTCATTGAACATACCGCCAATGCACTGATGTTTACAACACCATGCGACTTCAGTCCTATGCAATTCCAGCACACCGGAAAGCTCACAAGCATATTGGCTTTCAAAAATTTTACAGCCTGCATCCGTGAAACTGCTTTGACCAGAAGTGTGCCACTACAAGATCGAGTACATGATTTTACAGAACCAGCAATATATCTAGGCTCTTCTGAATAAAAAATGGGTTCACAATAGTAAATGTTCGACCTTCCTCAGTTCTAAAACTAACCAAATAGCGAGGACCACAAGACAGCTATTTCCTCTCCACTTTTCGTAACATCTTTGTTGATTTTATCAGTTCACATAGCGACATGTCCTCCACCATTGCAAACATCTCCAATGGTGTGCTCACATCCTGGGCGCCACCCCGGCTTAGATGAGAGTCCTGGACTGGAGCTTGCTCAGCTCAGGGTCTCACCTCCCAATGTATAGACAGAGGTACCAAATCGCCTTCAGGAGAGTAACAGCTCATGCAATGGCCCCTCCTGGGACTGACCTTTATCAACGGATATGAACACAGTCCTACATAATAACCAGGAGCGGGGAGTTACGTGTTGCCCAGTCACCCCTGCGCTTCCCTCTCCACCAACCCGCGCTAGGTTATCTTTCAGACGTGTGTTCAGGGAGGTTAAGGTCAAACATGGATGTGGACCTTGTTTGGGCATTTGGCATTAGCTCTCTCACCACTCAGAGGCACCCAATTGAGAGATTTGGCTTGGGACCCCGAGATCGCCAATCTCATACCTATAGCAGTAGCCCCCTGGGGAGGGGGGGGGGCTTATCAGTTTGTGTCAAAAGTAACGGCATGTATTTGTGTTTCATGTTCTTGATTACTGCTAACCATTATCAGCGGAAGATATTCAGTGTGTTGCAATCACAATGGACAAAAGGGTTTCCTTTCATACGATGAGTACACATACAATTACTGACCTGAAAGTGGATGTGATAATTCCCTGTCATAAACACTGGTACTTGAGGCCTCATTTGAGATAGTTTCATACTGCTGATGTAATAGGTCATGTTGCTACCTGAAGTATTTCTGCTACTTAATCTTCTCCCCTGATACGTACTACCCTATATATTTTAGGAGTACTTTCATAACATGTTTTTGCCTTCATTTGTCTCTCTTCTTTTGCAGCGGGAGACACAGATGTTATGGCTTTTCTCCATACATTCCTATTCTAAAAATTAATGATTTAATCTTTACTTGCTATTTTGTGTATATTGTCGCGCACCCCTACCTAAGATCACGTGGCTTGTTTACACAAAAGAAACTGATAGAGCAGTGTGAAAACCAAGACCCTGCGGACAAGGATAATAGGCAGATAAGGGTCTGCCTAGGCAAACAAACTGAGATAAATGGAAATTTCTAGTTACTTCTGGACTGATAGAGATTGCTCGCATTCTGGTTCATTTGCGAATCATCTAGAAATTATCTGTGAAGTATTTAAAGAGGCAATGATTGGCCAAGAGAGAGTAGGAAGTTGTGAAACGGTGTTGTGAAATGAGAGACAGCCAGCTGTGTTGTTGTAACGAGAGCTAAGGATGTAATCTGCTGTCCCTGTTTGTTATTGTGATCGACCTTGGTAGACTGATGGTGTATGTAACGTAATGCTGCTGTAATCTATACGAGTATTTCTATGAAAATAAAGGAGATTTTTAATTTCTACAACTCGGCCGTTTAATGCCACGAACCCACAAAGTCACAATATTATGTTTTGCTGTTCACTGCAATATGCTCCTAAGCCTCATTCAGCATGAAAACAGAGAGGATGGACATAAATTCATGTGACTGTGACTGCAGTACGTTCATTGTCTTACTGTTGTGTGATGCATCTGCTCTTTGAATAACTAAGTTTTGAAAGCTCACTTTGTTTTTGCTAAAGCTTAAAATATTGTCGCCGAGACATTGTTATACTGCTAGAGCAAGCTGCAGCTGGCGCGAAGGCAAGCACTAAATGCTTGCAGAGAGAGAGATAGTCTGGAATTTTCTCCTGCATCACAATTGTTATCGAATGACCGACTGAATTCTAGAACAATGTTCGGCAGTATAACAGCCAGTGCGAGAGTTGCTAGTCAGTTGTCAGTGAGCTGTTAATTGTGTGTGTGTGCAGCTATTTGACGTATACCACACTGAATTCTTTTGTTTGTTTACGTGTGGCAGACGACCTTGACGACTGCGTTTGTGTATGTTATGTTATTTCGCTGCTGTAAGGGGTGCACAAAGCGTTTTTTTTTTTTTACTGAAATAAAGAGCATTTTAAATTTCTGCAAACCGGACTGTTAATTGTATGAACCGACAAAGTCACAACAGGTGTCAGGAGTGGGAAACAACGATGGAAGCTGCATTGGCCAAGATTTTACAAAAGATGCAAGAAATGAAGACAGCGACTGACACCCTCGCTGCGAAGACGGATGCGGCAAATACAACGATGACTGCAATCAAGGCCGAATTAACCACGGAGCTGGGCAAGCAGGTGGGTCAAGTGGACGAGCGCGTTGAAGACCTGGCGAACTGCGTTAACGACCTAGAGGGAAAGGCCGACAGCAACACCAAGTCCCTGAACGCTGTGGAGGACATCATCGGCAGAAGATTAAAGGGCCTGAAGCCAGACGCGCCGGGACGCGACACATCTGCATGCATCAAACGACAAAAAGTACGAAGTCACGTCAACGTTTGAAGTCTTCTGCCACCAATTGGACGCAGTGGCCAAGCACAAGTGGTCGCCACAGGAAGAGGCAGCACAGCTAATAGCTAGTCTCCAGGAACGAGCCATAGAGGTGCTGAAAGCCGTCCAGAGAGCGGCGGCACCCAAGGACATCTGTGTGGCCCTGAAGAACCAGCTCGGAAACCACCGTCCGACCGCAGTCAGCTGAAGTCTAGGATGCAGTAGCCAGGGGAGACGCTGCAGGAGTTTGCAATGGCAATCGAACAACTGACCAGCAAAGCCTTCGTCGACCTCCCACCCGGATTTGTATCTAAAGAAACCGTCTACTCCATCGACGGGGTACGAGACGCCAAGATATGTCAGCGCATAATGCTCCGCGGCTACAAAACCATCCACGAGGCGCTAATGGCAGAACGAGGATGTAGGGGCCAATGTGGCTACCCCGATTTCGATAACGAGTATCCGCTACGATGGAGACGAAGACCAGCCGGGAAACGCCGGCGAAGACCAAGTGGTGTGTGCTGGGGGTATGGCCAGCCGGGACAACTGGAGAGAAACTGCCCACACCCAGAAGAGCAGCCGGAAAACGAGTAAGGGTCGGCGTGGCGAGGGGCACCTCAGCACCGTCACCACCATCCCCTAGTGTGACACTGTGGGCCGTCAGCCGACGTATCGATGACGGCCTCATCGCGGACGATTGGGTGAAGCGGAGGCCGTGTCTCGTGCTTGTGGACAGCGGGGCAGCCGTGACTGCCGTTGAGACCTGTCGTAGCCAGGGGTTTGACGTCGAGAAAACCCAGCCGACCATACCACCTAGTTAAGCCATCGGACGACACCTTGCTCGTGGAGAGGGAGCCCCAGATACGTTGACCATGGTGGGGAACGCCGTGCAACTGTGGGTGTTCGTCGCAGAAGTGGCTGAGGTGATACTGGTACTGGATGTCCTCAGGAGCCAAGAGGTGAGGGTCGAAGTCGGCAGGAAGGTTCTGCATTTCAATGGAGAAGAGGTGATGCTCCAGCATCCCGAAGAATGACAGAGAACCTGCAGTGTCATCCTGAGGGAAGACATGGTTGTCCCTGCGAGAAGTGTTTTTTTTTTGTGTGTGTGTAATTTACGTCCTCCAACGTTAAGCCATATCAGACGGTGAATGAAATGGGTGAAATGATGCTTAAATGAGAGAAGCGAGGTGGTGGTGATGGCGCGAATGGAAGACCCGCGGACAAAGAACCTAATGCTGGACCAGAAGACGCCTGTGCACCGACTCTGTGTAGCCAGGACATTGTTGCCGTGCTGAGAGGAGTTGCCGGTAGGCTGCTCAACCCAAAGGACACCGATAACGACATCCAGGCCGGCACAGAGTTGGAGATGTGCGAGCCTACTGTCAGCGTAACCCCAATTGACAAGACACAGGAGCCGGTGCCGAAGCAATACATGGGGCCCAGGCTGGAACGTTTACTGGAGAGGGTGGCTGACCACCTGGCCGAAGAACAGCTCGAGAAGTTTCGACAACTGCTGAGACGATACCAGCGCGTCTTCAGCCAAGGTAACAATGACTACGGTCACACGGAGCTAGTGCTCCACCACATCGACACCGGAGACAGCCAGCCTATTCGGCAACCATCCAGACATGTCCCACTGGCAAAACAAGTGGCGGTACAGGACATGCTGAGGACATGAAATCCAGGGGAGTGAATGAAAACTGACAGCCCCTGGTGTTTCCCTGTAGTTTTCGTGAAGGACAGCGAGCTACGCTTCTCCGCGGACTACAGGAAGCTAAACGCTGTCACCAGGAAGGAATACTTCCCATTAACCCGGATTGACAACACCCTGGACAAGCTTGCTAGTGTGCAGTGGTTCTCGACCCTGGATCTGAGGTCGGGTTACTGGCAGGTGGCTCTAGATCCGAGCGGCAAGGAGAAGACGAAATTTCGACAGGCCAAGGGCTTTGGCAGTTCACAGTTATGCCCTTTGGCCTCTGCAACGCATCAACTACCTTTCAATGCCTCATGGAGTCAGTGTTGAGAGGATTGACTTTTGACGCCTGCCCGCTATACCTGGACATCATCGTCGTTGGCAAGACGTTCCAAGACCATCTTGACAACCCAAGCAAGGTGCTACAGTGACTGTACGCGACCAAACTGAAGCTGAACGCGAAGTGCCAGCTCTTGCGCAAAGCAATCAACTACTTGGGCCACATAGTCTCACCAACCGGAGTGGTCACAGACACGGTGAAGACACAGGCCGTGAGAGACTGACTCCGCCCAAAGGATAACCGAGATTTGCACAGTTTCCTGGCGCCGTGCAGTTATTACTGCCGCTTCATAAAGGAGTTCTCCAACATCGCCAAGCCCCTCACACGCCTGCCAGAAGAACTCCGGCCTTATGTGTATATGAAGGACGCCGAAGAAGTTTTCCTGCAGCTGAAGCAGACACTTTGCAGTGCTCCTATTTTTAGAGTCCCTCAACCAGGCGGCGCCTTCATTGTGGACACCAACCCAACGACCATTGCATTGGAGGCATCCTATCCCAAGTCCAGGATGGCCACAAGCGAGTGATAGGCTACTAAAGCAAGATACTCTCCAAGGCAGAGAAAAACTTCTGCGTCACCCTGTTTGAGCTACTGGCAGTAGTGAAGACCTTGGAGCACTTCCACAAGAACCTGTATGATCAGCCATTCCACCTAAGGACTCATCACTCCGCCCTAACCTGGCTACATAGCTTTAGAAACCTGGAAGGCCAGACAGCCCGTTGGATCCAGAGGCTGCAGGAGTACGACTTCACCTCCAAACATCGTAGAGGGAAGATCCCCGCCAACGCAGATGCCATGTCCCAAAAACCCTGCCCGGAAAGGAAATGTATAGTGTTTAATGCCAGCTTTTACTACATACGGCACCGCAGGCGGTGACACTGATGATACATGAGATGAAGATGGAGCACCAGTGGAATGAGATGGCGGGGGAAACCGGAGGTCCCGGAGAAAACCCGTCCCAACGCCGTGTTATCCACCACAAATCTCACTTTGCGGTCGCCTGGGATCGAACCCGGGCCGCCTTGGTGAGAGCCAAGCGGTCTAACCACTGAGCCACGGCGTGGCCTCTGCCCGGAGCGCAGCCAGTGCACAAGAGAAGAAGAGAAGGAGCATACTGCAGCTGTCAAAAGTTGTCATGGCAGTGCCTGCGGACGGTTGGGATTGCGCATGCCTGAGGGACCAGTTGGCAGACGCTGACTTGGGGCCACTCTTGAGAGAAGTGGACAAGATCGACCTGGGAGAACAGCGCACCCAGATGCGCTGCGTATAAGTCATACTGGGCCCAATAGGACTCGTTGAAGATCAAAAAGGACGTGCTGTTCCGGGTATGGGAATCACCCAATGGGAAGATGCAGAGAGAGCAGTTGATACTTTCCCGGAGTAAGGTCTCGGAAGTCTTGGAGGAAGTGCACGCCGGTACTTCAGAACACCTGGGAGCAAACCGAACAATCAACAAACTCCTACAGTGCTACTACTGGCTGAGGCCCGAGCAGACCCTGAGAGATGGTGCCGTCAATGTCACGTATACGCGGCGAGTCGCAGCCCCCAAACTAGGAGCCGGGGTCGCATGCAGCAGTACAACATTGTAGCGGCATTCGAAAGGATCGCTGTCGACATAGCTGAACCATTCCCAGTGTCCGACAGAGGCAATAGGTACCTGATGGTAGCGGTGGACTACTTCACCAAGTGGCAGGAGGTGTATGCCATCCCGAACCAGGAGGCAAAGACAATTGCAGATTGGCTCGTGGAGCATCTGTTCAGCCGTTGGGGTCCCGTTAGAGCTCCACAACGACCAGGGCACCAATTTTGAGTCTCACCTGATGAAGGAAGTTTGAAGTGTACAGCAGTGATGGAGACCCGCACAACTTCTACATCCGCAGTCCGACGGCACGATCGAGAGATACATAAAGACTCTATAAGAACACCTGAGGAAGGTCGTGGTCAGCCATCAGTAAGACTGGGACGTCAAGGTGCAACTGTTCTTCCTTGCCTACCGCTCGTCATCACGACACCATTGGGATGACGCCAGCAAGCTTAATGTTCGGCCGAGAATTATGCTTTCCTTGTGACCTGGCTTTTGGAAGCCCCCCGGAAGCGAAACAGCCAGCAACGGAGTATGTGGAGAACCTCATGGACCATCTCCACGACAGGCAAGCCAACAGCCAGCCTGCCTCGGTAGCATGGTGGCAGAGTGTCTGCCTCACGTTCAAGAGGTCCCGAGTTCGAATCTCGGTCAGGGTGAGTTACCTGGATAAGGTTTTTCCGGGGTTTTCCCTTATCCTGAAAGACGAATGTCAGGTAACTCTAAGCTCTATGGACCCTGGGCTCATTTGAGCATCATTTCACCTATTCCATTCATCGTCCGATATGACTTAACGTTGGAGGACGTAAATTACAAAAAAAAAAAAAAAAAAAAAAAAAAAAAAAAAAAAAAAAAAAAAAAAGAGGCCAACAGTCAAGGTTTCCAGCAAGGTAACCTGATATGGTTGTACCGCCCTACCCGGACCAAGGGACGCTGCCCAAAACTTCAACAATCGTGGCAAGGACCATACCAGGTGGTAAAGAGGGTTAACAATGTGGTCTACCGCATCCAGAAGGTGCTCCGAGGAAAGATGGTGGTACACTTGGATCGCCTGGCCTGCTACGACAGTGCTGTTTGGGACAACCAGCAATGAGGAGGGAGCAGTGTCGCTGAGGCATTGTTATACCGCTAGCGGAAGCTGCAGCCGGTGCGTAGGCGAGCACTGAACACTTGCCCAGAGAGAGAGACGGATAGAGATAATCTAGAATTTCCCGCCGCATCATGATTGTTATTGAACGAGCAACTGAATTCTAGTACAATATTTGGCGGTATAAAAGTCACAGTGTGAGAGTTGGTAGTTAGTTGCTAGTGAGCTGTTAATTGTGTGTGTGCAGCTATTTGAAGTGTACCACAGTGAATTCTTTTGTTTGGTTACATGTGGCCGATGACCTTGAGGACTGTGTTTGTGTATATTACCTCATTTTGCTGCTGTAAGGGGTTTGCAAAGCATCTTTTTACTGAAATAAAGAGCATTTTTAATTTCTGCAAACTAGACTTTTAATTTTACGAGCCCACAAAGTCACAATATTGAACACCAACCATATTACAATAATAAAAACTTGCAGTTTATTGAATTTCTAACAAAAATAATTTGCACCACAAATGGGTTGCTAAGAGGGAATAGCATGAATATAAACAGACTGAAATTCCCAAATATCATAATGACAATGTCCTCTACCATAATGCAAGATTATAACATATACCAAACTGTTTTTGGAGAAAAGGTGAGAGAATGTGGCTATAGAGTAAAACCAATGCTTACAACGAGGGTCTGGTGAAGACCAAACTACTGATATTGGTCAAGTGTCATACTAAAGAGCATGAAAAATATATAACTGACAGAATGGCTAAGGTTGCAGGTTACACTATAATCTGACTACTACCCTATCACTAATATTCAAATTTGATAAAGATGTTATGGTATTAGGTTGAAGATTATATCACCCGGAATAAAGTGATCTTCAAACTCCAAAATGTGCATGTGCTGATATGCTGATATTGTAAGACCTGAAAAGTAGAGTGCTTGTGTTGTTCAACACATAATTAGGGAAGGCGGAAAAAAATAATTTGGAACAAAGATGGTATTATCAATGCTGTGGTAAAAAAAATGTGTGATAAATTTTTATATATTTACAATGCACAATTTTAAAGGGTCATTCTTAATTCTTATATTATCTTCTCCCTGCAGTAAGAGTACCACTCTATTAATGTAATTGAATGTGTAATATTATAAAGGGAACAAAATTGTAATGTTAATAAAACCCTCAATGAGGTAAAAATCATACCTAAAAAAAGAACGGTATATGGTTGAAGTCAGTAATAAGTATTACTGGGAATTTACGGTTTATCTAAGATTCATAAACCTGGTAATAAAATGAGACGAATTGTACATTTTATAATTCACACGCTTATGATCTGGCAAAATGGTTAAACAATAAATTTAGTTCTTTTGATACATTTGAAAGCTAAAGTATTACAAATTCTTTTGAGCTGGTAAACAAGATCAGCAATGTAGTATTACCTAAAAATGATACACTGGTTTCTTTTGATATAACTGCTCTGTTTCCTGGTATTCCTAGAGAAAAAAACTTCTTATGTTTTTGAAAAAATGGTTGAATTCCATAGATTTGGATTAGGAATCAATAGATAATTTTGCAAAACTCACTAATGTGTGTTTGGACCAAAATGTTTTCAATTTCAATGGAATTTTTTTTGCTATGGGTAGTGCTCTTTCACCTTTTCTCTCTGATATTTTTATGAGTTTTTATAAATACAAGTCACCAAAGCATTCCCTTTAATTTTTAAAACATGGTATAGATACATAGATGACATTTTTGCTATAGCTCTTGAGAGGCACATAGATGATGCTTTAAAACTTCTAAATTTGCTGGATAAGACTATAAAGTTCACATTAGAAATTGAAAATAATGTTTACCACCCCTTTCTGGATCTAAAGATAATAATAAAAAAAAATAACAGTAAATTAAACTTTGGCATTTATAGGAAATCAACTGCTAATTATATAAAAAAATAAAAGTTTCAACCCTTTTTCATATAAATTTGCCGTTTTTAATTGTTTGATTTACAGGTTAATAAACATACCCCAGCTCCCTTTTCTAAAATGAGACATGGCAATATTTCCTAAGTCCTTCGGACATTTTATATAACTATGATGTTTAATATCATTTCTTTACTTTTAAGTGCAATTTCATGCTGGAGGGCATTCTTTTAACATTACTGAAATCATAACTTAATTGTATATTTATTCACATACTGCATATTGAAGAATTCAGTGCAGTCAAACTATCCTTGTTTCTCTACTGAACACAATGCTGCCAACAGTCTTATTTGTCCCTAAATTACACTATCTAGCAAACTAACTACAAAGTACCTATATTGTACTACCTAGCTAACTAATTACACTTAACACATGTCCATAATTACCACTAACTAGCTAATTCCATTAAACACACACAATAGTCCCTCGGAACACAATATGTGTCCTTTGCAGACCCTCATCAAATAATGATTGAAGGCAGGCCTCCTCATTATTAAAATAAAAGGGAAATTGCATTTTACTGATTTGTCGAGTCATTTCCAGATTTTCAACAGTATACTGAATGAAACTTAAATATTCAAATAAATGTATAGAACAAACAGCCTTCACTCTAACACTAATAGTTACTTCTGCTGGACAGCAAGCCTACTTTTGTAATGCAATAAAAGCTAAGAGGAAACTTGGTCAGTATTTTCCAAAACTGACCTGTACTAATTGCAGCCACATGTATTTCTACATTGTTGTTGGACAGATGTCTGGGGCATTTTTGCAGAGGTTGGCTACAAGTGTTACACATCTTTCTCATGTTGGCTGCAATGTGAGTACTTGCAGGTTGTCTGCTTGCATATACCTGCACCTTGGGACTTAGAAAATATTCTCACGCCACACAAAAGAATGTTTCTCCCATACCCCTAAATAAGGAGTAACTTAATACAGAATATAAACATTATTAACACTGCTTTAATTAATGGTGTTAATAAAGATTTTATACACAAAACAATAGAAAAATTTAAATATAAAAAAACTGTAAATGACATTTCCGCCCTTAAAAAGTAAAAGATGATTATTATTTCAAAAAATGTACTTATCCTTGGGCAAATAAAAAATTTAAATTTTTTTTAAAATAAGTTGGTGTAATACTGAAACCTCAAAATAAATACATCATAAAAATCTACTACATTTTTCTAAAAAAGACATTTTGGATAACAAAAAAAATCTGGCATTTATGAAGTTAACTGTTTATAGAGTGTGATCAGATTTAGATTGGTAGCACCAAATGTAATTTAGAAACCAAAGTGAAGGATTATTTCAGATATACTAAATATGAACATACAGATAAGTTAGCAGTGGCTGATCATTTTTGGTCATCTAAACATGAAATAAATCCACAAGTTAAATTATTAAAGCAATTGAATGGACCGATAGATTCAATGGTTTGGGAGAAAATATTTATTTTGAAAAATTTAAGTTCATGTGATGAATTTTGAAATCCCACCAATAGATGTCATCAACGAGTTTGTTTCGGTCTCAGTAGATGGCAGTAAGATTGCGAGGTATCCCTTAACTTCTGGAAATAACCAAAGGCCATTCACTCTACAGGATGAGGATGTATCGAATACGTTACGAAACTGGTCCCAGAGAATTTGTCAGATAAGTGATTTAGTGAAATGTGTTGCTTACTACTGTAATTTATTAAAACATAATAATTGAAAATGTGCTTCATGACAGAATTATTAGTAGAGATTTGTGATTCCCTCGGAGACGTGATCTCCTGCAATTTCTATCTCTGGGGTAACTTAAAGTACAAAGTGTACAAGACAAACCCATACAGCCTGGAAGAACTAAAACAAAATATCTGCTCCAGGAAGTTACCAGCATTTCTCAATATGAACTATTTCAGTGATGGATAATTTCTTAAAGAGGTGCCTAAGGACTACATAGGTGGCCCATTTCAACATCTCCTTTCTGAAGTTGGTAAGTAAAGCTTTTAAAAGTAGTTTTTAAAAAGTTGTATGATTTCATTCGTGCTTTCTATGATAGCGACAGCTGGCATCAAAAGTCAAAGATGCAGACAACCAAACATTGCATAGCCACTTCATAGGCTTAGAATCTCATTATATATGATTTTAATTATTATTAATTTCATTTCATCATTTTTATATTCCTTTTTACTATTTGTATAGCAGTTATCCTAACTTTTCTGTGCAATAACTTTGACAAAACAAATACATTTCTATATTTAGTTAACATTTTTATGATTATGTTATTTTTTTAAACTTTTACAGCCATGTGCTGAACATTTTTAGTTCATCAAAATCTACGCCCTGGTCATGATTAACTTACCATTACTCAGATCAAATCTGGCAAGAATTTCAGCATATTCATCTGTTAACCGCAGCTACCTTTCTTTCCTTCTTTTTCCTTTCTTTCCTTCTTTTTCCTTTCTTTATTCTCTCACATAAGAGTGCTCTCTTCTTTATGGAGGGAGGGAGGGAGGGAGGGAGGGAGGGAGAAATACCTCCAAATTTTTGTCATTAATATTTTGCATGCTGCTATTTGTGAAACTTGATTCTGCTACATCAATGACTAATTTGCGAAAGTCTCCAAAATTAGAGAAAAATATATAACTAACACTTTCCAAGCTAAATTAAAAAGCAGTAATTTAATTTACAAAATAAAAAGTTGGAAAATAAATGAAGTTAGTTTTAGCAGTTTCAACATATGCACTTCAAACTTCTAATACACCACTTATAATGTTAGTGTATCATACTAAAGAGAAATTGATAACACCATACCAGCACTACTGGCACTGCTAGTGTTGCTTGTTGATCCCACAGGAACCACCTCATTACCAGCAAGCACAGCTAAATGTTGTGAAGCTGCTGGGAGAGCTGCCTGACTCTGAATAGGACCTGCAAAATAATTTGATCATATGAACATGTATTTAAGAAAATTGATTAAAATAGTTACAAGACTTTATTTTCAACTAATAAACTAGTTGATTTTGTAACATACTTCCTGTTTTCAATGTTAACTATTTGCAAGAAAGATTTATATACACTGTTCTTTCAGGTGAATAAAAGTACCTGGAAACTGAAATAACAGTAGCTGTTTAGAAGTCATAATTACTGGCATGATATAGCTGTTCCTAATACTGCAGGAAGTTTAACAAAATATTGTCACCGTGTGGCATTATTGAGTTGCCTCAACAAGGCGGAGCCAGGCGCATGGGCAGAAGAGAAAGAGACAGAGAGAGGCTCCAGAGCACTTGGTCTATTGTTGCTGCCGAGAAATTTCTTGGAAGGTCTATGGCATTCTAGAAAATATGACTGGGAGGTATAAATACCCACTAAGTACAAAAGTGAATCGAGAAGATATTGACACATTGCATCACTCGTTTGTTTACTTTGATTGTGTGTTTGGAGAATTAAAGTAATTCACATTAAAGTGGCAATTAGTGACTAACGAGTTTATAGTCAGTTTTTAACATAACAAAATTATAAGATGTATGTAAACATATAGTGTGAAATATTGTCGAAATGGGTCGTTTTTGTGTTCCTGGTTGCAAATGTAATTATGGTAGTGCACCTCATACGACAATATTTAAATTTCCTAAAGAAAAATCTTTATGGGATAAGAGGATCATGAACATACATTATTAAGATTTTAAAGTAAAAGACAAAACTGTAGTTTCTATTCATCATTTTGAACAGAGCTTTGTGGTTAAGGAAGACATTTTTCCAGCAAATGATGGTGAACCAATTCGCGTCCCTCGAAAAGTACCAAAATTAACTGATGATGCCTACCCCACAATTTTTAAGATTCAACCAGAAAAGATGAAATCCTGAAGAACGAATGAAAGACATTTTGCTGAGTGTGAAGAGAATTTTAATAATTGATGTGCACAAGATGTTATTGACAGTTTTGAATCTTAAACACTGAAGTGGCGAGGAAAGATTTTAACCCATTCATTGTCATTATTAAAGATATTATAGTTCGGCCGCTCTATCTCCGGCTCTGACATAACTCGAGAGGGGGAAGCAGGTTGTTGCCAGTTCTTTAGCGGAAATTTCAAGCAGAGCAACATGCGTATTTGAAATATTTCACGTATTTGCGTATTTCACGAACCAGTAGCCATATTATTATAATAGCGATAATAATAGGACTTACGAACACTAAAAATCGGAATTCACACACGAAAAATATACCAAAGAAAGTTTACCAGCCCAAGTAGCTAAAAGGCCACGTGGCTCAAACAAAGTTAACCTGGCAACATGGTGTTGGGTTCGGAAGCCACGCCTAGCAGCGACAATGCTGATTGGCGCTAGCAGACAGTTTTAACCTCCTGACCAGAGCACCGGATGTAGAGACTCCAAGTACCACCAACAGATGCAGTTAGTGTGCGTGAAATGTGTGAACGAAATATTCTAATAGAGTTTTGTTGTAATGAATATCTTGCATGATAATGAAAATGCAAGTTGGATTTTATTGTTTTAAAGCTAATATGGTCCTATATTTTCATTTTAAAGATAATTTTGACGATATGTTTTCAACTGCTCATTACTGTATGTTGGTACTATGAACCTTCCCCCTCCACCTCTTGCAGTCGCAAAACGTCAGAGCCGGAGATACAACGGCCGGACAGTAGTTATGTTCTTTTCAATGACATTCAAGATCCCAGCTTCACTGATGTTCCTTCACTTAATGTGAGTTTCAAAGTACTTCATAACTAGGGGGCAGATTTTGCCCTATTTGCCTATTTTATTCCTTTATTCAGAAACGTAGGCTTTTAAGTTATAAGCACGTTTCATACAATTGCTAGCCTAATATCTTAGTTTTATAGTGCCTGTAAATGCCTAGTTCATATGTTGGTGCCTATTCTGCTTATTAGTGCCTTAAACTGCCTTTTTAGCCAATTTCTTCTGCTTGTAATTTGTGACAATGGTGTTTGCATTTGTTGGTTTCAACGTGAAGTTTTCGGGAAAGAGCAATTCCTTACTGCAGCACCTTGGATATAAAAAAGGGGTTTAGTCAGGTAGGTATCTGCCTTACAGACGTGTCACAATGCGCTAATGACGTCATGGAAAAATCTTAGAATTTGCGTAGCAAGGATGAGTAGCAAAGACCAGCTAAAGAATTTCAATGGATTGACAAATGACCACTCTTTATGTGGGGAAAGGAAAGCCCATTCTGTAAGCACTGTTTCAAGTGCACACATAGATCATTTCCTACACAAATATGCCAAAAGAGAGAAGCAACAGAAGATTATTTCTTAAACAATGGTTAAATGGTGATCCATCGTTCAGCACAGATGGGAAAGTAATTTTTTGTCAGCCTTGTGTGAAACAGGCGAGTTTAATCATTCATGTTTGTACTAATACTATATTATCCAAGTTTCAAAAACCTTGTAAAAATCAGCCCCTGTAGCAACATTATGCTGAACACAAATTAGTATTAATTTTTTAGATGAGTCGTATTTATTACACATCTGCTTCACTTTCGTACCTATTTTGAGGACATGTTTCGCAAATCATCGTTTGCATCTACGGCTCTTATGCGAATAAAGCTTGATCGAGCGGTGTGGGTAAATCTCGACAAATTAGTATGTTGAGGAGAGGCGAAAGAAGAGAAATTGAATGTTTTCAGTTTTCCACAGTAAAGCACAAATTTACCTAAGGTGAAAACTTTCCTCGTTTCCTGATATGACTTTACATTGAGATTTAGCTCAAAGCATGTCTGAATTGTTAAACAATCCCGTCTAACACATTTCATCTTGATTAGGATATTATTTATTTGAAACTTATAGGTATAGCTTTGGAAACTCAGTGTACTGGATTTCACAATTTTGTTACGAGTATTATCTTTTGGCAGTTTCAATACAGTAGCATGATATTCTTTTGCTGGTGTAAAGGCTTATTTCTTAAGCTAATAATACTCGGGGAGTGAATTATTTATTAAATTGTTGGTGTCAATTGTTAATCATATCAGATCACAATCAGTACTGCTGGTAAGCAGGAATTTACTCCTGTAAGATTTCTTTTACATGTGTGTACATCTATTGACAAGAAGCTGTCAAAATAGCTACTCTGGGACTCTGTTCAGGTTACAACTTAAACTTGTAAGGCCAACGCTTAATTAGCTAGGCTACACAGACTAAGTGTATGTGTGTGTTTTTCTTCTTTTTTCCGTTATCAACTGCATGCCCAATTACATGTAATATTACATGCATTAGAATACATAATTTCATTTTTAATTTACCGATTCAATTTTAATTTTATAGGCTTAACAGAATTGTTTCCTAATTTATTTTTGAGATATACACTTTTGAGCTTTTTCTAACCTATATCTTTGTAGTTTTTTTCTCTGGTTTACTAGCCAATTCTTACATTGCATTGTTTTATAGTATCCTTGTAGTCTTATCATTAATTCAATTAGTATATTTATAAATATATTGAATTTAAAATTAACTATGTTTTGTAAGTTAATTGAATGAATATATTTGCAGTGGTTTCAGGTATTGTGCAATAAGTTACTGGTTGGTTGTGGGCCATTTTCCTCCTTGTTTGTGCACTTCTGCCCCCAATAGGGATCTCTGCTGTTGTGTCTTTACATTCAAAGATTAAATGGTTAACTGTTTGTCGATGTACATTTTGGATCATCAACAATGTGGAACTTGTATAGGTAGTCTTTAGTTTTTCCATGACCTGAGATTACAGCAGTAAGTTCTAGTGTAATGAGAAGTTTTCTCTTTAACCTATCTTTGATTTTTGGGAGGAAAGTTTTACAGAGAGCCCCTTTGTTTGTGCTGTTCCACCTATGCTGCCATTGTTCATGTCCTCTTTCTTTTATGGCTGCTTTGATCATTGATCTGGGGACCTTATTGTAAATGATTGGCAGTCCATCTTGAGCAGCTGCCTTGGCCAATTTAACAGCCATCTCGTTGCCAGGTATTCCTACATGGGCTTTCACCCATTTGAAGTGGATTCTCCAATGAGCTTGTTGCAGGGATGTTAGAGTGACTGCAATGTCCTCCGCGACTGAGTTGTGCTTGATGTTGTTTACCAGTGTGTCCAGCATTACCTTGCTATCTGAGTAAATTGCTGCTGTCTTTTCTTCAAGTGCTAAGTCTCTATTGTTTTGAAGCTCTTGTAGCACTTTCAATATAACTATTTGTTCTTCTTGGTTATTTGAACACTTACTATCCAATCTATATTTTAGTTGAAGAATAAGTGCTTCATGTTTGAACACCACTGCTGCAGCTTCAACCCTGTCCGCTATTTTACTCCCATCTGTGTAGATTCTGAATATGTAATTAGTGGCTTCCTCAGCTTCTCTAATTTCAGGATCTTCTGCAGGATGTTGCCATTTCCTTGGTGGTAAGGGTGCATCATAGTTCTCCCACTCATGTATAGCCCTGTGTTGTGCTATCTTCCCATTGATGGTTATGTCAATGGGTTCAATATCAGCTATGACACAGGAAGCATCATATGATATCGTTCTGTACCCTTTTATGATTTTAATGTTGAATAATCTCTGTATTCTCTGTATTATCCTTAAGTTATTTTGGTTTTGCAGGGCAGCTCCCCAAATTGGGGTTCCATATGTTAACATTGGCTCTATGGCACCTTTATATATGGTGTGTAATGCTTTGTTTCCAAGCCCCCAAGTAAGTTTTGCAGTCTTGGATAATGAATGTGTTAATTGCTTTATCATGTAAATGATCAACATGATGGTTGAATCTGAAACTTTTGACAGTATATATGCCAAGGTATTTGAGTATGTCTATTTGTTCAATAACTTCGTTGTTAAGATAGATATTAACTGCTTCGTTGTATATTTTTTTCTTCCTTGTTATCATTATGGCTTTTGATTTAGACTCATTAAATTTTATTTTATTTTCTTTGGCCCATAATTCCATTTTCTTTAAATCCTGATTGGCAAAATTTTCAGCATCAAGTGTACTCTTCCCCTTTGTCATGATTAGCAGATATTTCTGCAAAGGCAATTACTTCTGTTCACTTAGAGAATTCTAAATTAAGCAGAGAATTATAGAGAATGTTCCAGAATCCAGGTCCGCAACACAATCCTTGTGGACATCCCCTCGTAACTTGCTTTTCCATCTTGAACTCACCAGAGCAAAGACTGGCCATTCTGTCTTTGAAATAGCTCTGGGATAGCTTGTATGAGTTGCTTGAGCACTTCACTTTTCTTAAATTGTTTAGTATTCCAGGCCACCAAGCAGCCTCAAATGCACCCTTCACATCCAAGCTTACTAAAATGACATCCGAATTCATTTAAATTAATCTCCACAAATGTTTTCATGAACATAGCTGCATCAACTGTGCTTTTTTGGGCCATTATTCCATACTGCCTCATATTGAACACATTTCTTGAATTCATGTGGTGCTCAATTCTTTTTATCAAGAGTTTTTCTAAGATTTTTCCATTACATTTAGTAAGCTTATAGGTCTATACTTTGTCACACATTCACTTTGTGCTTTGTCAGGTTTCACAATGGGAATTTAAATGAGCGCTTCCATCTTGCAGGGAATATACCAGTTTCCAGGCTCTTGTTGTATACTGCAGTGTGGAAAAGTGGGAAGTTCTGAAAGGCAATGAGCAGTATATCACTTAAAGTATAAACTTGAAAGAAGCGTAGGGACAGTGAAGCACAAACTAGTACAAAATTGAATCGAGAATATATTGACACATTGCTTCACTCACACTGTTTATTCACAGGACATGTTTCAAGAGCTCTTGCTCCTATCCTCAGCTAATACTCGAGTCGAGTATGAATAAACAGTGTGAGTGAAGCAATGTGTCAATATATTCTCGATTCAATTTTGTACTAGTATATCACTTGTTATCCCATCCTCTCTCCTGGTGCTTCTTCGGGTTGAAACCTTTTATTATTCTCATTATTTCTCCAACTGTAAATTCCTTATCGTTCGGTGTATGCATCAGTTGTGCTGCTGTCCTCCTAAGTTCTTTATGCTGATCAGTGTCGTCCTCTTCATTGTCTTCAGGAGTAAAGTTTTCCAGCATATACTTTAATGTGCTTTGGGTATCTTCGGTGTAGGTTCCATCTTCTTTTCTGAGTGTAGTGAGCGAAGTCTGTCCTCCAGTTTTGTGAGCTGCCATCTTGTAAACTGCAGTCCATGGGTTTGAACCATCAGTTGCACTACGGAATTCCTTCCATGATTTTACTTTCTTGGCCTGTATTTTTATTTGATACTGTTGTCTAACCTGCAGATATTGATTTCTTCACTCTTCTCTTAGCTGTTTATTGTTCATGGTTCTTTGATAGCGACGTCTTAGTGCATTAGTTCTTTTCCTCAGCAAAGTTAGCTCTAGTGTCCACCATGGTACGGTTTTGCCTTTAAGTTTTCTTTGCTTGCCTCTACTTAGAGGGAATGCTCCACTGCATGCTTCGTGGTTGCTAGTGTAGTATATCTCAATCAGGTGTTCCATATCTAAGCTGGATCTAACTTTTGCAACCAGTTCTTCATCTAAAGCCTCCAGGTTTCCATTAAAGTTGAAATTATTGGTGAAGCTTCTTGTTAAGAGTTCTTTAAATTTGCCATAGTTCTGTGGATTTCTAACATATCTGATTGCTTTGTGTGTGTGCATCTGGTTTCGGGTGACATTCCCTACACTGAAAGATATTACTTTTTGATCAGCACTGCTTTCTTCTGTTCCTGTGGTCCATCCCTGTACATCCTGCAGTAGTTTATTATTAACTATGGTCAAATCAATCCAACTTTTACCCTTTTGTGTTTCAAAGGTTGGCACTCCACTGTTTCCGTTGAGAATATGTAGGTTGTTCATAGTAATAAATGCTTCCAAGTTTCTGCCTCATTCATTGGATAGGGTGTCATGCCATAAGTTGCTTCTAGCATTGGTGTCTGCTATTATGTGTTTCAAATGGGAAGGTGTTTGTCCTTGAGCGCTACTAGGTGAGCAACCAATCGGAGTCCTGTGATGTTGTCGTATTGCATTCCCGGTAAGTGGTGTGTGACGAGCGCCAACCTAATCAATCTGTATGAAATACTATTCGCGCTAAGACAAAAATTCAGATTTTGCTGAAACTGATCCATGTGGAAGGTAGAGAGTAATGTATCTAACATAACCATGAAAACCCCATATTTTTAGCTCAAATAGTTTTTCTAATACAAATAAATAAACCACTATTACCAGTATTATAACAATAAATTGCGATGTAAGCACTGTATCAATATCATTATTGGTTGGCATGTATGCATGTATAGTTGCGCTGGTGGAATAGTTACTATGGATTTATCTATGTTAATAGAAACCTCTCATATAAGGCACTGATTATTCTTGTAAGAGTGAGAGGGGTACTGACGGGCCTCCCAGTCGTGTGCTAAGCACCAATGAACGCATCACTTCAGCCAATGGAATTCGCAGGGATCACAAATGACAGATATATGTTTACTCCACGTGGAGTAATCAGCGCGTTATCTGAGAGGTATCTATTCCCAAAGATAAATCCATGGAAACCGTTTGAACAGTGCCACTATACATATATTTGTAATTACTCAGAACTGAAACGTAAATGTTTAACTTGACATGACATGACAAAAGAATTACTTTGAATAAACCAATTCGAACAAGAGGAAACAATAAATTTCCTGCTGCCCACATTATATCTTTGTTTATGAATGGTTCGTAATCTCTATTTACTCTAGAGGGTTCGAAGTGATTGGTGTGTATATATGTACATATACATTTAATTACTCAGAACTGAAATTTAAACTACTGACATGATGTGATAAAAGAATTACTGTGAATAAGTCAAGGTGTTAAATTCGAGAAAGAGCAAACACTTAATTTCCTGTTAGCCTGTGGAATGCTGTATGCTTATGTTTATGAATGAATGCTGGATAAGATGTGTCTATTTACTCTGGAGAGTTCAGATCAATATCATTCAGTTGTTCTTTACACAACTGTAGAGTAAGAGTTAAATCGAGCAATGGCTTCTTGCGGTGAATTTAGTGGCGAGTCAAGAAAGCAGGTACTGTAAAGTCAGGCTCGAAGTATTATTTTTAAGCTGTACACATTCTTCAAAAAAATTTTCGGAAACAGAAACTAAAAATGAGTTATTGCAAAGAGTACTTCTGTTTAAAAACACGGAAAAGGTGTATTAGCTGGATCAACTTGCAATTGAAATGGGACATGAGGTAATACGCCTCCCATCTTACCACTATCAATATAATCTAATTAAGTTTGTGTGGGCTCAAAAAAAGGGGATTGCAAACAGAAATAATACTTTTAAACTGATGGACGTTAAATGACTTGTTCACGAAGAAATTGACAAGGTAAAACAACAGGACTGGGAAAACTGAGTGAGGCATGCAGAAAACCTTCAAGAAGACGATTTTAAGAAAGAAATAGCACATGACGAGATTTTGGAACCTATAATCATAAATTTGCAAGACTCAGACGATGAAGACAGTAATAATGACAAATTGTCTCTTAACGGAAATGAAATTGACA
This sequence comes from Mantis religiosa, assembly GCA_030765055.1. NCBI lineage: Eukaryota > Metazoa > Arthropoda > Insecta > Mantodea > Mantidae > Mantis > Mantis religiosa. Next base: position 119,860,636 of record CM060949.1, on the reverse strand, counting down.
GCGATATGGATGAGCCATTGGCAGTTCCATTGGATAAGAATGCATAAGAAAAACAGGTAATTCATAAACTATAATTATAGTTATAGTATTTTAAAATATGCATAATTTACGAAAATGTTTTTTTCCAATTTTGATTTTGGCAACTGCATCATTATAAAAGTTTGTAAAATATAATTTGCTTACCCTTACGTCTGCGCCAAGCAGACCTGCAGGTTGTATGAGTGTGCAAGAGAGAGGGAAATATAAAAGGAGTAGGGTAACAAGCTGGCAATGCTGAGTGCGATATGACATCTGATTAGCTGGACTCCAGAGCTCTTCCCATTTGAAAAGCATAATAGAATCATCAATCCCTGACCAGTGGTAAGCTGCATAATTTTTTCCATCTTTCGAATGTTTTCTATATCTGCATGCCCATCAAAGTACATACTAGCTCCAAAAAATGTTTTATTCCTGTGTGTCACCTGTATAACCACACAGTCTTCATCTGATACCTGTCTGATTGTGGTAGCATCAATGTCTTTATTGTTTATTATAATTGCTGCCTTGATCTGCGATCGCCAGCAGTAAATATCCTAGATGTTAATGGTATGCCAGCTTAGTTATTTATTAAATAGGGCTCCTGTATAAATGCTAAGTCTATACACTGCTCATGTATTAGTTGCACCAAGTCGAATATGTAATTGAAAACACAGCAAGTTGTATTTACTTTTATCCATGTAAATAATCTGTGTTTTGTTGGATTATTCTCAGTGCAAACTGATAGCTAAGGCATTGTCCATCCAGTGCAGAGTGATTAACATCTATCGCTTCATCTTTGTTGTATTTGTTATAGTTGATGCAGTTTATGCACCTACATTCTTCTTTTTTTGCAGGGCACTCCTTCAAAAGATGCTCTCCTGTAACATTTTGGACATGTTTGTTTCCCTTTGCAGTCTCCATTTCTCTATTTTGTGTTGTTATTGCAGATATTATATTATCAGCTGTGATGTCATCTGGAATGTTGGAAGATAATTATTTTCGGATTCCATACCTTTCTTAACTTGACATCCAATTCTGCTCCACATTTTTCATTTATATTCTTACAGATAATATCTATTTCTTCATTGTTCTCTGTCTCAATGAGAAGATGGCCACTCTTGGTAGCTTTGATAGCATTAACTCCCACTTTCATCTCCACTGGATTCAGCATACTTTTGATCAAAGTTTTCATATATTCAGTACTTTGATTATTCCTTGATTTCACTACTAACCTATGAGGTTTTGGACGAGCCGATTTGTACTTCCTGGCTGTTGTTGCTATGTAGCTTTGGTTCCCGACGCTAGATGGCAGAGGACACTGCAAACCCACCTCAGAATCTGGTTGTGCCAGTCCCGCAACAGATTGCGCCGGAGGACCCGGGAGTTATGTATATCTGTGGCCCCTGGGATACCGCTGTTTCACATTGTTCTCAAATCGCAGGCCTTTCAGCTCATTCTCCTTCTCCGAAATATCATTTTTTAGCTTCAGAAATGCTTTCCTTAATTTACTTACAGCTTTCACTATGTTATCCTTCAAGTCACATCTTAAATTTTTGCTTATTTCTGTCACACTAAGCAATAATTGAGGAGCACTAACAACACACGAACCCACATCATCTGCCATCTTACGTGTGTGTGTGATTGTTCTCATGCTTACGTTTTTCTACATGTATCTCAAGGAATTATGAAATCGATTGCTTGGAGCCATCCGGTGTTTCCAAAATTGAAAATGAAACTGCAGACCAATAAATCTTAATAGTTTGTGTAAAATTTTACAGAAATGCCTTCATAAAACCAGGTACGAGAATTCTTTTCACGATTCTGTAATTCCTGTAATTCTTAAATTTAAAGGGAGTCGATTACTGACACTAAACAACACTTACTTTTAAATTTTTCTGGAACATGTTTCAGAGACTTTGCCTCCATCCTCAACCGGCCATCAACTGATTCTCATTGGTGTAGTTGACGATATCATGACTTTGTGGGTTCATAGAATTAAAAGGCTGAGTTGCAGAAAATAAAAATCTCCTTTCTTTTCGTAGAAATACTCTTATAGATTACAGCAGCATTACGTTACATACACCATCAATCTACCAAGGTCGATCACAATAACAAACAGTGACAGCAGATTACATCCTTAGCTCTCGTTACAACACAGCTGGTTGTCTCTCATTTCACAACACTGTTCACAACTCGCAACTCCCTCTTGGCCAATCGTCGCCTCTTTAAATACTTCACAGATAATTTCTAGATGATTCGCAAATAAACCAGAATGTGAACAATATCTATCAGTCCAGAAGTAACTACAAATTTCCATTTATCTCAGTTTGTTTCAGCAGACCCTTATCTGCCTGTTATCTTTGTCCGCAGTCTCTTGGTCTTCACACTGCCCTCCTGTCAGTTTCTTTTGTGTAAACAAGTCACGCGATCGTGATACGGGTTCGCAACACTGCTCCCTGCTCAAGGCTGGTCATCCTGAACAGCACCATCGTAGCGGGCCAGACTAACCAGGTGTACCACCAACATCTTCCTTCAGGGCACCTTCTGGATGCGGTAGATCACATCATTAGTCCCCTTCACCACCTGGTACGGTCCTTACCATAGCTGTTGAAGTTTTTCGATTGTTTGGTTTGCTCCCAGGTGTTCTCCTGAAGTACCGGCATGCACTTCCTCCAAGACTTCCGGGACCTCACTTCGGGGAAGTACCAACTGCTCCCTCTGCATCTTCCCACCAGATGATTCCCATACCCGGAATCTGGAGGATTGTAGGTGGCGCTCCTCGGTGCAATATCCTCCAATATCCTCTTGGTCTTCACACTGCCCTCCTATCAGTTTCTTTTGTGTAAACAAGCCACGCGATTGTAGATACGGGTTCGCAACAATAGTTTGTCATAGATCTCCTCTGGTGGCGGTTCAAGGAACTTGCTGAACAAATCTTTCTGAGGGATGTCGAAATTGAATATTTTGTTCCTATTTTTTGAAATGAAGATTTGTTGAACAAATGTCACCGTGTGGCATTATTGAGCTGCCGCAACAAGCCGGAGCCGGGCGCGTGGGCAGGAGAAAGAGACAGAGAGATGCTCCAGAGCGCTCGGTCTATTGATGTCACAGAGAAATTTCTTGGAAGGTCTACGGCATTCTAGAAAATATGATTGGGAGGTATAAATACCGGCAAAGTGTTAGATGTGGCAGTTGTGTGATGGTTATTGCGACAGTCCACGTTTGAAGTGTACCACATTGATGTCTTTCACTTGTTTTCATGCGGTGGAGCACCAAGTCAACCTTGAAGACGTCAATTTCACATCTTTGTACTGCAGCAAAAGTTGTTTTAAATTTCTACAAGCCAGATTTCCAAATCTATGTAACCCAAGCAGTCACAATATATTAGAGACTGAAATATTTGGAACTGGGAGAGAGTAAGATTTCTAATTATTTAATGTTTTCAACATAGCCATAGCCCATCACTTCTGGTCAAAAAATCACAACATTTCCAAAGACATAAAACTTTTGGTACCGGCAAAAAAGTATTGGGAATTAACAGTTTGGGAAAATATACACATTTTGAAGAACAAAAAGAGAACAATGAACTTCGAAATTCCAATAGTAGATGACGTCATTCAACTCATTGAACAGCGCCAGGAGAGGGAGGCGGTCACCTGAAGAACCAGTAGAACATCAGCTGAGGATGGGGACGCGGTGTCCTTGAAACATGTCCTAATTTAAAAAGTAAGTGGAGCTTAAGCTTAAATGTTTTTACAGTTCGAGAATTGGTTTAAAAAGTGCTTTTGATTTTCAACAGTTTTCTTAATTTTTTCATCATTATAAAAGATCATACTGATTGTACTAAAAACCTAAAGTGCTGCACTCGCAAGACTTTCTCTTGTCTTCCACAATGTGTTCACAAGATGGCGGCAGTTTCGGTGTTGACGAGAAGGCGCAAAAAATTTTGAAAAATAATGAGAAAATGATGGAAAATCGAGGAAAGGATAATGATACGGTGTACAAAAGTGGAAAATATGCCATGGGAAATGAAGATAGAAACTGTTTAAATGTAGAACCCAAGAAAAGTGATAGGCCAAAATTGCCAACACAGAAGACCAGAGAAGAAGAAACGATTGCGACGCTACACGTGGTAATTGATATCCTAAATAGGGATTTAAAAAAAAAGCTGCTGAAGAAATCAACCTCTGAAACAAGCAAATCAAGAACTTAAAACAAATCTATGGCTCGTAAACGAAGAAAAATCATTTTCTACGGTGCTAAAAAAGACCCCAATCAGGAAATCCACAAGCATGCAAGGCATCATTACTTCAAATCGTTTCGAGATTTTCAGCAACCAAGAAAACAATACAGCTCCAGAAGTAAAAGGTCATGCTGAAACCAAAAGACTTTTTAAATCAGGCTACAGGATAGTAAACAAACTGCAGACGAAACAGGAGAGGCAAGGAGAAGAAACGAACAACGAAAAGAAGAAAGAAGCAAAGAGGTTATAGTGTATGGTGATTCCGCATTTCAAGAAACAACAGTGCAGATGAAGTGATGGGGGAGGTGTACTCAATGATAAGGGCTGCGAAAAAGTGCTTTCCAGTGGCAAGAATTGTAGTAAACAGTATTGCAAGAAGAAGAGATGTGAATTTTGAACACATAAAGGCTATAAATACAGGTATTCAATGGGCTTCTGAAGCATTGAAGGCAATTTTTGTTGATATAAATTGTTTTTTGGATGGAAAAGATGGGTTACATCTAAATAGAAAGGGAGCTTTTGTCTTGGGCGAGGCAATTGAAAAAATTGTAAGCATTTGCATGGGACAGGGAAACTAATAAAGATAGCAGATGATGTTAGAGAAACAAAAAATCATAGTAGGGCAAATTCAGAGGAAATACAAAATAGCATGACAAACAGACACAGGGAAAAAGTAGGATATGATACTGGAAAAAGCATAAGAAAACAAATCAACAAAAGTGGGGGGAAATTAATATTATTTCACCAAAATGTACAAAATGTACCAAAATGTACAATACATTAGCAATAAGAGGTTATCTATTGAAATAAATGTAAATGAGATCAGACCAGATATCTTGGTCTTAACAGAGCATGGCCTAAAAATGGAAGAGGTGCTAGCAAATAATTATCAAGGTTATGTACTAGGGGCTCATTACTGCAGGCAAGGGTATCTAAGTGGGGGTGTAGCTATTTATGTTGAAAACAATATAAAGTTTAAGGAGATAAATTGCAGTCATTTTGTTGTTGATAAACATTGCGAGGTGGCTGCAATTGAGATAATTAAAAGAGAAAGTAATATAATAGTTATTGGGGTATATAGATCCCCATCAGGAGATAGAGAAATATTTTTCTATAATTTAGAAAATTTATTAAATCTATTACAAAAAAATAATAAGTTAATAATAATGGGAGATCTAAATATCGAAATGCTTAAAAATAACAAAGAAAAACGCACAATGACTGAACTACTAGACAGACAGAATTTATCAACGGGAATAGATAAACCCACTAGAGTAACCAAGACTTCGCAATCTTGCATCGACAATGTTTTCACAAATTTTCCAAAATTGAAATGGGAAGCATCAATAATAAAAACAGGAATAGGAGACCACTATGGGCAAATATTAAAAATTAACACACAGAAAGAAAAAATACAAAATATTTTCATATATAAAAGACAAGTAGATAATGAAAGCATAAAAAAATTAAAAGAATATTTGAAACAAAAAGATTGGAATAGGGTATATGAAACTCAAAACGTAAGCGAAAAATATAATATATTCAATAAAATAATAAAGTGCGGTTTAGACACCAAAATCCCATTGACAAGGATTAAAATTAGCGCAGGCGGAAAAAATAAAAAACCGGAACCCTGGATGACAACAGGTATAAAAATATCCCTCAAACGAATGCACTTTCTAAACTCAATAAAAACACCACATATGAATAAAAGAACATTAAAATATATAAATGACTATAATGTAATAACAAACAGAGTTATAGAAATTGCAAAAACAAATTACAATAGAGAAATAGTTGAAAGATCAGAAAATAAAGCAAAAGCAATATGGAATATTGTAAACGGAATCCATAAGAATAATAACAGTAAATAAATTGAAAACATAACAATAACGCATAATGATGAAGTAATTGAAAGTCCAAAAGAGATTTATAATATATTTAATAACCACTATTTAAACATAGTTAAAAAAGTCAAAACCATAAATACTTCTTCACAGGACAAAAACTTAATCACACAGAAAACACAGCTAAAGTCAAAGGCAATTTTTGAGATAACTAAAGATGATGTAATAAAAGAAATAGATAAGTTAAAATTTTAAAAAATCTAGCGGTTTGTTTGAAATCTCAAATGAAATTGTCAAAGCTATAAAGCTGGAAACAGCAGAGGTATTGAGCCATATTATAAATGCCTCTCTGACACAGGGAATTTTTCCAGATACACTAAAAAAAGTTATTGTAAGACCAATATACAAACAGAAAGGTGGAAAGTTAGAAAAGGAAAATTATAGACTGATTACACTATGTGGTAGTTACTTGAAGATCATAGAAGAGGTATTTTCAGAACAATTATAGTCTCACATTAAAAACTGAACATTATAGCGCAGGAACAATATGAATTTCAAAAACACAAATCCACAATACAAGCGATAGATAAAGTGAATAGCACAATAATAAATGCCTTAAATAAAAGAGAAATAGTTATTGCAGTGTTCATAGATCTAAGTAAAGCTTTTGATTGCGTTAACTTAGAACTACTAATAGAAAAACTAAACAGATATGGGGTACGAGGAATTGCACAAGATTGGGTTGGTGGTAGTAGTAGTAGTAGAATTAAGTTTAGGGCGCACAACTGCGGTGGTTATCAGCGCCCTTACAAAGGTAAAAAGTCTACACAGTTAAAATCAACACATTAAAGCCGGAAAAGCAGGTAAAAATGGGTCAATAAAAGGCTAAAACCTATAGCATAAAAACACTAAAAGCCGTCATGGCGCTAGATGCGGCTGTGCATACCGCTAAGGCGTATAAAAGCTAAAACTCGCTCCACGGCACTCAGGTTGTCCGCCAACACCTGACTCAGCGTACTCAGGAAACGGAGGGAGTTACGCGTGGGTGCTAAAAACCGGCATTCTGTTAAAATGTCGGACAGTCAAAGGCTCCCGACAGTGAGCACAAATTGGTGCAGGGTCAGAGGATAAAAAATACTGGTGGCTAAAAAGGCAGTGTCCAATGCGGAGACGGGCTAAAACAACTTCTTCACGGCGGCGACCGCGCGAAGAAGTACACCAGGGTACCGGGTGCGGTTTTAGCTCCCGCAGCTTGTTGCCCAGAACCCCATTCCAATCTTCGTCCCAGCGTTTTAGGATAAGCTTACGTAGAGCTCGACGAAGATCTGTCCAAGTAATAATGGAACTAAAACACTGCAAATTTAAAATAGCACCTTTAGCAGCAACGTCGGCAGCTTCATTGCCCGGCAGCCCCACGTGTCCAGGGACCCACACAAACGACACACTAACGCCAGCATTAGCAATCGAGTGGAGGACATCCTGGACACGCTGTACCAGAGGGTGGTAACTGTACAGCGATTTAATGCTTTGTAGGGCACTCAAGCAGTCAGAGGCAATGACCCAGGACGGCACTGCTTGCCGACGGACATATAAAAGCGCTTGGTAGATACTATGGAGCTCGGCGGTAAAACTGGAACACTGCGGTAAAAGATGAAAGCTAAAAGTCCGGTTCTCATGGATGAAGACAGAACCTACTCCCCGGTCGTCCTTTGAGCCATCTGTATACACGAAGCAGCACTGGGCGAAACGTGACTGGAGTTCAAGAAAACAGGAGCGAATAGACGAAGCCGGGCAGGTCGACTTGGGCGTGGAGAGCAAGGAGAAGTCAAAGCGAACCTGTGAGCGGAGCCACGGAGGAAAGCGTGCTTCTCCGAGGGGTAGGGAAGCCGGCAACGTAACGGCCATGAGGCGCAGCTGGGACCGGAACCGAACTCCAGGGGGGAGTAGAGCTGATGGACGGGATAAATAATGGCGATCCAGTGAGTCATTAAAAAACAACTTAAAAGACGGATGTTGCGGCAGACTAGAGAGTCTGCAACCATAGCTACATAAAAGAACATCACGCCGATAAGAAAGGGGAGGCTCAGCAGCTTCGGCACACAGCTGATGACTGGACTCGTTACGAAAGCCCCAATACTCAAGCATATACCTCTGTGATGTATAGGGTCGAGACGACTTAAAACAGATGGTCGAGCCTCGACCGGACCAGAGCGCGATATAGGCGTAAAAGAACAGTCCTATTGCCTCCCCAGGATGTGCCAGCTAAAATACGTAAAATATTAAGGGAACGGTCACACCTACCCTTGAGATACGAAATATGGGAATGCCAGCTAAGTTTGCGATCAAGCACCAGTCCGAGAAACTTGACCTCGTCTGTGAAAGGAAGAACGCCTGGACCGAGATGGAGAGTAGGAGCAAGGAATGCCTTGCGGCGCCAGAAGTTGACACAGGCGGTTTTTTCAACTGAGAACTTAAAACCATCCTCGATACTCCAAGTGTACAAGCGGTCGAGACAAACTTGGAGGCGGCATTCTAAAAGACAGGTGCGCCGAGAACTACTGTAGATTGCGAAATCGTCAACAAACAGTGAACAAGACACTCCGTGAGGGACACAGTCCACGATGGCGTTGATCGCAATGGCAAATAGGGTGACGCTGAGTACCGAACCCTGCGGTACTCCGTTCTCCTGAGTAAAACACTGCGATAAAACCGAGCCCACGCGAACCCGAAAGATGCGGTCCCGCATAAACTCCTGGAGAAACAGAGGGAGGCGACCACGAAAATTCCATTCGTGGAGCGTACGAAGAATGCCATACCTCCAGCAAGTGTCATAAGCCTTCTCCAGAACAAAAAACACTGCAACTGTTTGGCACTTTCTTAGAAAGCCGTCCGTGATCTGGGTGGAGAGAGAGACTAGATGGTCGACCGTGGAACGGCGATGACGAAAACCGCACTGGAAGTTCGACAGGAGGTTTCGGGACTCAAGCCACCACGTCAAACGGCCATTAATCATGCGCTCCATCACCTTGCAGATGCAACTGGTGAGAGAAATAGGCCGATAGCTGGAAGGCAGATGACGATCCTTCCCAGCCTTCAAAATCGGTATGACGGTGGCCTCGTGCCATTTCTCGGTAAAACAGCCGTCAACCCAGATGCGGTTATAGACGGCAAGGAGGAAGTTCTTCCCTTCGGGAGAAAGATGTTGTAGAAGTCGTATGTGTATACCGTCTGGTCCTGGTGCAGATAATCGCGAGGATGAAAGTGCGTGTTCTAGCTCTGCCATGGTGAAGAGGCGATTCGTTGCCAGAACGAAAGCAGAAACCTTGAGATTCCACCTGATTCTTAATTCCGAGAAACTCAGGTGCATAATGATCGGAGCTAGAGACGTGAGCGAAAGCACTGCCGAGAGTGTTAGCCACGTCAAACGGATCCACAACGACTCCTGCAGGAGATTTCACACCTGCAATCTGCATGTGAGTCGGTTTACCGGCCACGCGTAGGAGCCTATCCCATACTACGGAAGAAGGCTTATGGCGATTAAAGGAAGACACAAAAGCGATCCAAGATTCCTTTTTACTTTGCTTAATAACTTGCCTAGCTCTCGCACGCATCTTCTTGTACTCAATAAGGTTCTCCAGTGTCGGGTGGAGTTGGAAAACACGTAGAGCACGCCTACGAGCACGGATTGCATTCCGGCAGGCATCCGTCTACCATGGGACAGGACGTCGACGAAGATTGGGAGTCGATCGGGGAATAGACCTTTCTGCAGCGGAGAGTATCCGCGCGCAAAGATGCTCTACGAGATCGTCTACAGAAGCGTGCTCATTGTAATTAAAAACTGCCAATTGGGTGTAAAGAGCCCAGTTGGCGTGATCGAAAAGCCAGGTAGGCAAGCGTGTGGAACATACGTTGTGTGCCAGGAGACTAATTAGACAGGGGAAGTGGTCACTGGAGTGTAGGTCAGAAATGACGTTCCATTGTAGGGACACTGCTAACTGCGGGGAGCATACTGCCAAATCCAGATGCGAGAAGGTGTTGGTTGCATCAGAGAGAAATGTTGGTTCTCCGGTGTTCAGGAGAACCAGATTATTATAGTCCAGGAAATCAAGCAGAGCTCTGCCTCTCGCACAAGCTCGAGCTGAACCCCAAAGAGGATGATGAGCATTGAGGTCTCCTACCAACAGAAAGGGAGTGGGTAGCTGAGCAATTAGAGCTTGTAGCGCAGTAAGCGAGAGGTCGTCTGACGGTGGAATGTAGATGCTGCAGATAGCCAACTGTACCCTCGGCAGTATTATTCGTGCAGCGACTGACTGGATGGTAGTGTGTAAAGGTATATCGTCTACATATACGTCATTTCTGACCAGCACCATAGTGCCCCCGTGCGCAGGAATGCCCTCTTCAGGAGCCAGATCACGCCTGAAGGGAGTATATTGCCTTAATTGGAAGGAATCTAGAGGACGTAGCTTAGTCTCCTGTAAACAGACGACTAATGGATCGTACCTACTGAGTAATAAATTAAGCTCCGGGCGGTGTGCCCGAAGCCCACGTATGTTCCATTGTAGGATCATCATTAGAAATTTGGATTGTAAGGTGAAAGGTTATTCCACCTTATGACGACTTCGAGGGTGGCCGAATAAGTTTGCCCTTCTTTTTGGGTTTTGGGCTAACCCCTTTAACGTCCGAGTTGTCTGGTCTTTTTCTGGAAGTCAACCTGGTAGTGTGGTCCGTGTCCTCCTGTTCCATCTCCTTTATGGAAGAGGCCCCTTTACCGATAGAGAACTTCGGTTCTAGGGCCCCAAACCGATTGGAGACTGAGATCGACGAGGACAATAACCGTCGATCTGAATCCTCCCCGGAAGATTGGGTTGAATCTTATCTAAAAAAGTGAATGCAATGGGTGGAAGTAAATTTTAAGAACACAAAGGGAGAAATTGAAAATATTAAGTCAGACTGGGGATATGTAACATCAGGTATACCTCAAGGTTCAAAATTGGGACCATTTTTATTTTTACTTTATATAAATGACCTTTTTGAGTTGATAAGGAAGCATGGTGGTACTGTAATAGGATATGCAGATGATATAACCATAACAATAAATGAATCTACAGAAAGAGAAGTGGAAGATAAAGCAAAGGAAATCCTAAAAATAGTAAAATGGTATTTCTTAAACTTAGACCTAATGATAAATCTAAATAAGACATGCTGGATAAAGTTCGATCAAGAAGTGTTCAACAAATATAAAAATTACTGTTGATGGTGAAAGTACTCCAGAAACATGCCAAACAGAATTTTTGGGGGTAGTTGATAAACACCTAGGGTGGAAGCAAAACATAGAACATATAATAAAAAAACTAAATAAAGGTATATACGTAATGAAACAAGTTAGACGAACTATGGATAATAAAACTTTAAAACAAGTGTATTATGCATTTATCTATTCACATATAAAATATGGGATATCTTTATGGGGTAATATAAATGCAAAAGAGGTGTTACAATTTTTCAGATTACAAAAGAAAGCTATCCGAATAATTGAAAATGTTGAGAGAAGATCTAGCTGTAGGCATATATTTAAGAAGCATAATATTTTAACTGTTCAATGCATATACATATATGAAAGCATTAAATATGTAATAGAAAGGAATACATGTCAAAAGAACTGTAATGTACACTCATATAAAGTAAGAAATAAAGCTGACTATTTTAGGACCACACTAAGGGGAACACTAAACAAAAGATCATTAGAAAGTATTGGAAAAAACAAGTATAATAGATTGCCAGGTAAAATAAAGAATACTAAACTATGTAATATTAAGAATATAAAAAGGTATTTGTCAGAACAAGCTTTTTATAGTGTGGAAGAGTACAAAGCAAAAAATGGAAAATAAACAATGTACATTTTAGTTTCTAAGCAGTGCATAAAGTAGACTTTTGGGTGTATTTTTATGTTTTTCTTATAATGTAAAATGACGTATCCTCTGTATGAAATATAGGGGATGAATAAATTGAAAATTGAAATTGAAAAGCTATTCATACAAATGCTCATTCCTCTATCTACTTCATGTTAATCGAGATAAACCTATCTTATTGATAATTTTCTTATAGGTGCAACGTAAATATGAAAATGCAGTACACTTTAAGCACTAGTCAACTCTTTATAAAAAGCTGGTCATTATGAGATACCTTTGAAATTCTGACTAAACCAAAAGTTAAAAAGTGAATAATAGGTTGAGAACAGAGTACTGGAAAATTTTAAAAAAACTTATGAAATATTTCACTCCATAAAAAAGTGTATCAGTTCTAAACTGTTTGTTTTAAGATCTGCATTTTATCGTGTAGTTTTGTCTATCTCTAATGGTTTCCGAGTTATTCCAGATTTTGTAAACCAAATGCTAATAAGAGATAGATTTGAAGTTTCTAGGTATGACTTATTTCAAAACATACCAGTGAATCAAAAATTTGTTTCTTGTTCCAACACTAAAAATGTGCTTCAACTTCAAAAATTGGCAGATAACTTTTTGACTGTAACAAAAGTAAGCTTATCATGACCAGCAGTTTTGAGCTAGCCTCTTGTTCCCAAGATTCAAACACAGCAGAGAGCAATGGACCTTTTTTTTTCAGGTGCAAAAATCCTTAGCATGCCTTTCTTCAGAAGGGAAGTAAAACCGATGGTGCAGATTTACAGCATGCAAAAGAACCTCAAGCCTGATAAAGAGAACTCTGAGCAAAATTAAGCTTTCACAATCAATTTGGAATGGGACACTAAGAACTAGAGCAGTTTCAAAAAAAAGTAATGATAATAAATAGTTATGAAAAAGAAATAACTCCCATGCCCTCTTTTGTTGCAGAAAAACAAACTGCACAATATATTGGTGCTTTCACCTACTCCCACCTAACTATACCTAATAAAGAATGGGAGAAGTTCTGCTTCCTAAATTATTAACAGTTCTTCAAGCAGAACAGGAAAGTCTGGACCTACAGAAACAATTGTGAGAACTACAAAATCAGAAAAAATGGAAGAGGAACCAAAACAATGGTACAAAGCAGCATTTTTTCCATACATAGGAATTAAGTTTACCCTGATACTAAATTCTCAGAGTATCTGTAATGATTCTAACTGTTTAAAAGTAGCTCTCCTGGTAAAACTAATGAACTTTGAGATTCCTGTTGAATCTTCAACTACTGCATAAGTTCTTTCCCATCAAAGGAAATCACTATACTGCCGCTTATCAAAGCAATGACAAATTTTGAACTTTTTCAGAGAGAGAATATTTTAAAACTACAATTGTTTATCCATTTCCAGCTTTTATCACCAAGATGGATCACCACAATATGATAAAACTATTCATGGGTTGCTACAAAAATAAAGTGACCATCAATATTCCTGCCCTAAAGGACTTTTGGCAGAGTTATAAGAACAAGATATGGGAACAAAATGATTGCAAATAAGATGCACTTGTTTGGTATGCACAGTGAGAACACCGTTTCAATCACTATACTGAGTATAAGAACTGCATCACATGATCAGAGAGTAAACAAGTAATAATTCTCTGTGCATTAATTGTTCTTATTTTCCAATTATTAAAAGAATCAAAAGATAAACTGTGTTATCAAATACTATCAGTATTCCTGCATTCAGGTATTGTGAGCATGGAAGAGAGTTGGAGTGCAGGCTGCTGGTAGATTGCAGGAGTACTCAATAGCATGTTCCATATATGTGCAATGCATTTTGGCAACACATTTCAAGTAAATTTAAACTATCTACCATATATACAAATATAATAATTTGTAACTTAAAACTTCACTTATCTTATAAGAAATGATGATAATTCTTATAAATTCTCCAGGATCACGATTTCATGTAAACATTTTACCATTTTTCTCAGTACTACAAGGCAAAGTATGCAAGCGCATTGGAAAATATGTAGCAATAGTTTTTTATGCAATCATGTCTCCTGGACAACAGTGCATCATACATTACCAGATGTGAGAAATCATATATAACATGACTGAACATTGTGACAAGGAGAAAGAACAGGGCATCAAAATCCCTGGCAAATGGCAGTGCAATGGTAATTTGTGTACAATAATTAATAGGCTAACTTTTCATATCAGATACACAGCTCCCAAATGCTTTATTTGTGTTTTGTCCCTTACTGTATATCTTATTTGATCTTCAGATAAAGAAGATAAGAGAATGCAGCACTCATCTACCTACTACTTGGCGGGGAGTGCTAAGCAAGCTGTTGAAGAGGAAGGTTGTGTTACAGTGAGCTCCAGAAGAGTGGCACAAGAAGCAACAATGGGAGATGAGCTTACAGTGAACAGAGCAAGGATAGGACTGCTTAGGCAAAGGAAAATCAAGAAAAAGGAAATAGGAAGATCTATGGGGGTTAGCGGCATAATACTGGGATGTATAATTCTAATGTTATTAATAATAGGAGGAGTCGAACAGAATCCTGGACCAGAGGAAATACAAACTATTCTGGAAAATCTGGTGGAAAAAATAAATAAAATGGATGGGATGGAGCAAAGAATAGGCAACAGTCTGGAGAAAATAGCTAAGGAAATAAAAGAAGAAGTATGAAAAGAAATCCAGGGTATAAGAGGGGAAGTAGATGAACTGAAAGTGAAATTGGAAAGAGCAGATGAGAGGAGAAGAAGACTAAACATAGTATTTATAGGAGTGAAAGAGAGAAGAGGTATTTGGCCATGGCAGGAAGTGTCCCAAATATTGACAGAAAAACTACAAATAGAACTACATGGTTGGGAGATAGTGGAGGCTTACCGCGTAGGAAGACATGTGGGGGAAAGGCCAATTATTGTACATTTCTCTACAACTCAATCGACGAAATACTGGGAAGGGCTAAAATGTTGAAAGGCACAAAAATATTCATAAATAAGGATTTAACACCAGCCCAAAGACACGTGAAGCAAAATCTAATCCGAAGGATGATGGAAATGAGAGCTGCGGGTAAACGAGCATATATCAGAAATTTGCAACTCTGGATAGAAGGAGCGAACGCAACGTATGTGAGCAAGAGGGATGTATGGAGCAGGGAGCCTACATGGGAGGAAATAACTCAACAAAAATCCAGCCAAGTACTACATACACAGGAAGGGACGAGGGAGCCAAAGTCCGGCACCGGCACACAACAGAGAGATGATGTAATACAGCACGTGGTAACAACTAACGCGTCAGAGGATACGTCATTGAGTGAATCAAACAAGACGAAAGGAAATCAAATCTCCGTCGGACAGAAGGGAGGTGAGGAGAGCAGGGAGATGACGTCAACACTCGTAACAACAGACAGGAGAAAGTGACTGTCGCCAAGAAGGGAGGAGACTATGGCAGCTCGTGGACTGGTGGAGAGAGGGGAAAGAAGCTGGATGCAAACCATTGGTAGTAGTGAAGAAGAGGAGGGGGCGGTAGGTGGTGAAGGCAGGAGGAGAGGTAAAGCAGAGGCGGGAGAAGAAGAACATAATATTATAATTTCGCCGCATGGAAGTATAATGGTGATAAACAAAGACAAACGATCATCAGCTGTTGGAGGAATTCAGCTGAGAAGAAAAAAGACATTGGAAAAGTATGTGTGGTCTAGGGGCAGAACGGGTTCACAATAGCAGTCAGTCAGGAAAATAGGATTTTGGAACTGTGAAGGAATAAAAAATAAAATTAATACAGGAACCTTACAGCACTTTTTGGGGACGCTGGATTATTTAGCAGTGGTTGAAACATGGTTGAAAGATGAGGTCATTGACATAAGGGGTTTTAGTTACGTAGGAAGAAAGGGAGAAGCATATGCAAAGAAAGGGAGACTATCTGGAGGCCTAGGTTACTTTATTAGGAAGTCTCTGTGTAAAACAATGAAAGAATCATGGTCCAGGCATAAAGAAGTGCTTTGGGTTGTAATAGAAGATAAGGAGCTAGATGACAGCATGATATGTTTAGGTATAGTGTATAACCCGCCAGTCTCCTCACAGTTCCATAATCCCGAAATATTTTATCTCTTAGACAAAGACATTGAGAGGTTAAGGGATAAATACATTAACATAGAGATTATACTAATGGGAGATCTAAATATAAGAATTGGGGAAAGTGACGTAAATCTAACAGGTGATTGGGAAAATAATAACATAACAGGAAAAAATGATGATATTAGATGTAGCAAGGACAAGATCGTCGCGAGAGGAAGGGAAAAGCTCATTGAATTTTGTGAAATAAATGCGCTTGACATTCTTAATGGGAAATACGGTGAAGATGAGCAGGGGGAATACACCTTCATAAATGCAAATGGCCAGAGTGTAATTGACTTTGTTTTCTGGTCCAATAACATTAGACATATAGTGAGTAATTTCAAAGTGTCAAACATAAGTAACAATAGTGATCATTTCCAATTAGTAACGTGTATTAAAACCAAATCACAAAGTGTGGAAACTGACATAATAAGGGAGAGAATAGCAGCTAAAAGAGAACATGTTAGATATAGGTGGAAGGAAGAGCACAAGGCAAACTTTGAAAGTCTTTTAAATTTCGAGCGAGGGAAAATATGTCAGTATGGGATACTATATAACTCGAAAACCTTTGAAATTGAAAAGGCGATGAATATCTTAAATTTCATATTGCACTGGGCAGGGGAACAGATGAAAGTTAGAAATAGGCAAATTATTGAAAGTGACACATGGTTTGATGAGTGTAAAATAAATAAAGGTTTTGTAAAAGCGGAGTTGGTAAAATGAAGAGAATCAGGGAATATTAAACTGAAAGAACAATTTCTGCTAAGCAAATATTATTATAATAAGTTGCTGGAAAATAAACAATCTCAATGGAGGAAAAGAAATGCCAGCAAACTAATCAGTACTATTACTGAAAATAATGTAAGTAAAATATGGAAAGGTATTAAGACATTATACAAAAAATATATTGTCAAATCTAACATAACTCAAGAAGAATGGTTAGGGTATTTTGCAACTTTATATACATTTGAAAGCTTTAGTGTAGGGAGGGTAATCCCTGAAATAGAAAATAATTTCAATGAAATCTTGGACAGAGTCATAACAGATGAAGAAGTAATGAATCAAATTAAAAAAATTAAAAGGAACAAAGCACCAGGTATAGATGGTATACCCGGAGAGTTCATTCGGGAATGGAGCGAAGACGTGAACCGAGTTAAAGTTCTAACATCATTGTTCAACTCAATGAAAACCAAAGGGTATATACCTAAGAGTTGGAAAAAAGGCTATTATTCAGCCAATTTATAAAGGATGAGGGGATATGGAGGTACCCAATAATTACCGAGGCATAGCACTGTTATGGAATGTGGGAAAAATTTATACGGGTATCTCGGCAGAAAGGCTACAAGTGTGGGTAGAGGAGCATAATATTCTTTCAGAATTCCAAATGGGCTTCAGAAAGGGGAGGCGGACAGTTGATAATCTATTCATCATTAAAACACTATACCTTGTTTCACGTAAGCTTGCCCAGGATCTCTTAACGGTCACGTGACCTAATCACCTCTCATTGGTTGCTGTTGTGGTAATGACTGTCGTGCGGTAAAAATTAGTTCATTATTTAACATGGTGATATATCATTATATGTTGGAAGAGAATTGTCAAATTTATATTTTCGTAACTGTTTTAATTAAATATATTACGCAACAGAGTTGATTTATCTGAAATGCATGTTAATTCTTAAACAAAGTAAAGAGGAGGTTCCTTTGCTCTCAAGCACATGGCACGATAGCATGTGATTTAGCGGTAGTGGTGACATTTGTTTATAATACTTTTATCACTGATCTTGTTTTGAAATGGATTAGTCATGCATCGCCATTCGAAAGTGCGGGAGCTAAATTATTTTATTGATCATTTATTGCGCATGTACTTATTATATGTATAATGGCAGAGTCTACCGCCAGTTTTTCGCTGAAGTATCGCAAGGATAATTATTTACAAACGGTTTAATGCACTCACAGAGAAGAATCCGTCTTTGTCAGTGAGAGAAGTCGAACAGCTGGGCTCTGAAGTTACAGGTGTGAGTGTTAGATCCGTAGGAACATCGCGACATGAAATTGAGGAAACAGGAAAACTTACCACTCCAGGCAAAAGCAGGAATAAACAAAAGTGCGTGCTCGGAGAAAATACGTGAAAAGTGTTGTGCGTCTTCATGTGTGTAGTTTTTCTTTAGAAACAAACTCCCTAACATAAGTAACATTTCGTCTGCTGTAAATGAGGATGCAGATTTACCAAATTTCAGCAGATTGCTTATACAGCTGGGATTTGTGAATGAAAAAAGAGGCAAGAAAAATGTGCTAAAAGACAGAGGTGATATTGCTGTGTGGCGAAGACGCTATTTGACAACCACACTGCACCGAGATACAAATCGCTAAATATACACAGTAAATCTTCAAAAAACAAAAAACAAAAACAGTCATGTTCCAACACCGCAATAACAGGTATAGTAGTAATCCTATTAATATAAATATAAATGGTGAACAAATCGAGCAATTAGATAAGATAAAATTCTTAGGAGTGATTATTGATGAAAACCTAACATTCAGACTACATATCGACTATATATGTAAAAAGATAAGTACAAATCTATATTTATTAAGGAACCTAGCAAAATACCTAAATTCTGAATATCTGAAACTAACTTATTATGGAATAATACATTCACATCTACAATATGCAGTTGAGATATGGGGAAGCACTTGTATGACTAACATGAACAGATTGCTAGTTTTGCAGAAAAGATGTGTAAGATGTATATATAAGGTAAATAGAAGAGAATCATGTAGAAATGTTTTTGTAGAAAACAAAATCCTAACAGTAGTATCTCTATACGTTTTTAAAGTAATAATGTTTGTAATTAGCAAGGATGAAATGGGTAACTTAAATAAACATTGTCACAAACATGAAACAAGGACACAAAATAATTACCACAGAATAATTAAATTTTAGATGAGTCGCATTTTTTAACACATCTGCTTCACTTTCGTACCTATTTTGAGGACATGTTTCGCAAATCTTCGCTTGCATCTACGGCTCTTGTGCGACTGACGCTAGATCCAGCGGTGTGGGTAATTCTGGGGTTGTTGCTGCCATCTGTTGATTTAGTGATGAACTGAAAGGTGGGATTCTCTTCTAGCGGGCTTTCAAAGTTCATTAGTTGGTTTTTATGTTTTTCTATGTATATCCTCTCCTATATGACGAGTTCACTATGTTTTTGTACGTATTTTAGTAATTCTGTGCTATGTTCAATTTCATGATTTTCAGACCAGAAATGAGCTGCTATTGCGGACTTATCAATATTTTTGTATCTTAAGTGCCTGAAGTGTTCTTTCTTTCTAGTGCCTATGTTCCTTTTTGTCCTTCCTATGTAAATTTTTTCACAGTCTTTACACTTAATTTTGTAAATGCCTGACTTTTCCTCTGGTTTTATCTTATCAGTATTATTACTGTGAAGTAGGTTTTTAATGTTGTAATTGTTTTTTGGTGCCAATGTTATATTGTATTTCTTGAATATTTTTTGGAACTTTTTTGTGGCCCAGGGGTGGTAAGTAAATTTAGCAAATCTAGTTTCTTGTTTTATTGGTGTGAGAGCTGTGATCTGTTTTAATTTCTTTTGAAGTTTGAATAATTTTAGTTTTTTATCTACAAGGTTTTTTCCTTTCCTTTCTACAAGCTCTCACACCAATAAAACAAGAAACTAGATTTGCTAAATTTACTTACCACCCCTGGGCCATAAAAAAGTTCCAAAAAATATTCAAGAAATACAATATAACATTGGCACCAAAAAACAATTACAACATTAAAAACCTACTTCACAGTAATAATACTGATAAGATAAAACCAGAGGAAAAGTCAGGCATTTACAAAATTAAGTGTAAAGACTGTGAAAAAATTTACATAGGAAGGACAAAAAGGAACATAGGCACTAGAAAGAAAGAACACTTCAGGCACTTAAGATACAAAAATATTGATAAGTCCGCAATAGCAGCTCATTTCTGGTCTGAAAATCATGAAATTGAAGATAGCACAGAATTACTAAAATACGTACAAAAACATAGTGAACTCGTCATATGGGAGAGGATATACATAGAAAAACATAAAAACCAACTAATGAACTTTGAAATCCCGCTAGAAGAGAATCCCACCTTTCAGTTCATCACTAAATCAACAGATGGCAGCAACAACCCCAGAATTACCCACACCGCTGGATCTAGCGTCAGTCGCACAAGAGCCGTAGATGCAAGCGAAGATTTGCGAAACATGTCCTCAAAATAGGTACGAAAGTGAAGCAGATGTGTTAAAAAATGCGACTCATCTAAAATTTAATAATTTTTCGCTTCACTGTGGTGTTCCAATACAGTTGAATCTCGATAGACCACAGAATAACTTTAAATAAGAAGTCAACAGATAAAGATCCCTTAATAATGGGAAAATTATTATTTAATAAACTACCAAATTCACTAAAAACAAAAAAAGGTAAATTATTTAAAAATGAACTAAACAAGTTTCTAATACAAAAATGCTTGTATAGACTGGACGAATTGTAATTAAATGTATATAGCTGTTTATTTTGACGTATCCGACAACATGTAAGTGTTATTATGGATGAAAATAAATTATTATTATTATTATTATTATTATTATTATTACACGAAGAAAACACGAAAAGTAAAGTATGGTGTGACACGACTTTTAAGACTGAAAGACAAGCATTTTTGAAAGGTATGTGTGCTGGTTTAAAAAAATTCCAGTGGAAAAGGCCGAAGGCCTTTTATTATAAACTCTTTCAGTTTCATTGCTCAGCCATTCTGTTTCAATTTGCTCAGTTCATTATAAACTTGTATTTTTGCATGCCTTCATATCCTTATTTGTATGATTTTTGTATGATTTTATTTATCTTCCCGGCAATTATTACGAAATGTGACGGGAAGGCACTGCCTATGGCGTATGACGCGAAAGCATTAGCCAATTAGGGCGAGGGGGAGGGTTGTTGAACGCGGAGTCATACATTTCAGCCGGGCAAGGTTATATGAAACAGAGTATAGTAGATAAATACCTAAAAAATAAGAAAGGTAAATCATATATGGCTTTTATCGAATTGGAAAAAGCTTTCTACCAGGTAGAGCTGAAACTGTTGTGGTATAAGCTGTTAATGAAAGTAGTGAGTAATCAAATGGTAACTATACTAAAAGAATTGTATAAAGAAAATACATTTTGCATAAAATATGAAGAAGGGGCACTAACTAGAGATATACAACTGGAGGGAAAAGGACTAAGGCAAGGGTGCAAGCTAAGTCCAATTTTATTCAATTTATTTATTGATGATGTACTGCAAAATATAAGTAAGAATAATAGTCTCATGCCAGTAATAAACAACTTACAAGTCCTAGGTTTACTTTTTGCAGACAATTTGGTAATAATGTCTATTACTGTTAATGGGTTAAAAATATCTTTGCAAGAGGTGGAGAAATACTGTTCAGAGTGGGGCTTAAAGGTAAACAGCGAAAAAACTCAAATTGTAGTATTTAAAAAAGGAACTAAATTGAGTAAATATGAAAAGTGGAAGAAGGGAGAAGCTGAATACAAAGTAGTGCGTGACTGTACTTACTTAGGATTAAAATTAGATGCAGGAGGCAAATGGGAAAAACAAAAGAAATCAGCACTGGCAAAAGGGAAAGCAGAAATGATGGCTGTGAGAGGGTGTCTATATAAAATGCCGGAGATGGAGATGAAATGGTTGGAAAGAGTATATAGTTCTGTAGTCGAGGCCAGAATGCTATATGGCATTGAAATATGGGGGCTTGAGAATGGGTGGGAAGTTGTGGATCAGATACACAGGATGTTCTGTAAGGAAGTTTTGGGGCTGCCAATGGCAACAACAAATGAAGTTGCTCAAATTGAAATGGGTAGAGTAACAAGGAAAGGGTTAATAATGGAAAGAGCCTTGAAATACTGGCATAGGATCTTGAATTTAGATGAAGGCAGCTTAGCGCAACAATGTTTAAAATATCAAGAAGCAAGTCTGCAAAGCTCGGGCTGGGCAAGCACTCTAAGAAACAATTTAGAAAATAATGGCTTAGGGGATATTTGGAGAAAAAGAGATAGAAATTATAAAAGTTTCTGGAGGGGTGTTAGAAAAAGATTTGAAGATATAGAGATTCAAAAACTGTTCAGCCAGTTAGGTGAAAAGAGGTCATTGGTATATTATGTTGAGTTATAAAAGTGGCTGGGGAAGGGAGCAGTATATGGATAAAACCATTAATGAAGAAAGGAAGGGGATAGCATGGCTGAGAGCAGGAGTGTGGAGGCTAAAAGGGCAGCGGAATGGGTTTGTGCAATGAAATGTGTAGTGTTTAACGCCCGCTTTTACTACATACGGCACTGCAGGCAGTGACACTGATGATACATGAGATGAAGATTGGAGCACCGGTGGAATGAGATGGCGGGGGAAACCGGAGATCCCAGAGAAAACCTGCCCCAGCGCCATGTTGTCCACCACAAATCTCACTTTGCGGTCGCCTGGGATCGAACTCGGGCCGCCTTGGTGAGAGCCAGGTTTGTGCAAGACAAGTGCCCATTGTGTGGGGGTAAGGTAGATGTGGAACATATACTTTTTGAATGCAGGGAAACAGAGATTTGGTGAAAAGAATACATCTGGAGAAAAATTAAGCGAAGTCCTGATATATGTAAAATTATAGATAAAAATCTCAAGAATGTAGGACAGTTCTTAGATAAAGTGAAAAATAAATGGAAGTGGACTGTGAAAAAAGGAAATGAACAATAGTGTGTAAGCAATAGTAGTAATGGTAGTAATGTTAGTAGTAATAGAAATGTAAGTAGTGTATTACACATTTTGTAATTCAATGGGCTGCCTACCAATTATTGGTCTGGGCCAAATACTGGCGAGCAGCTCAACAATTGTAATAGTTTAGTACACTAAATAAATAAATAAAAAAATACTACTTGGCAGCCTCAAAGCTCTGCAAAGTAGTATTTAAGGAAACTTGGAAACAAGGATGAAAGAACACATGAGATGCATAAAATACAAAGAGACAGATATATCAGCCATAGCCCATCATTTTTGGTCAAAAAATCATAATATTTCTAAAGAAATCAAACTTTTGGTACCAAAAAGTATTGGGAATTAACAGTTTGGGAAAATATACACATTTTTAAGAATAGAAAGAGAGCCATGAATTTCGAAATACCAATAGTGGATGATGTCATTCAACTCGTTGAACAGCACCAGGAGAGGGAAGTAGTCACCTGAAGAACTAGTCAAACATCAGCTGATGATGGGGACGCATGGTCCTTGAAACATGTCCTAATTTTAAATGTAAGTGGAGCTGAAGTGTTTTTAAAGTTTGACAAGTGGTTTAAAAAGATTTTATTAGTAGGTAAGGTTTTTTATTGTTACTTATAAGCTGAGATGCATGAGTGTGTGGAATTTAAAGCTGTTTCACTCTGAGGTATTTGTAACAGCCCTTGTGAAACCACATGCCTAATATAACGTAAAAGTATCCCTTCTAATTATTGAATAATTAACTTATACTATTCAAGTTTACTTACTATCAGGAGAGGCCACCACAACCATTTCCTGTGGAACAGATAGAGCCAAATAACTTTCTCCACCACTTTCGCCACTTGCATTTACACTATATGGTGCTACTGAAGTTGATCCCTCCAACATCAACATGGGTGAATTGGCTGTAGCTCCACCACTAACTCCAGATAACAGAGAAACATCGCCATCCATTTCTGCAGATTCCCATTCTACATCACCTGAATTTACAGAGGTATTTACAGTTAATACTTAAAAAACTGAAGCTAAAAATAAATCTTGTATTTCAAATTTTAATATTAAGCTTATGAAGTAAAAATTATATAAAATAATGACAAACATATAAAGTTAGTAATCCTGTTTTGCCTTGAATTTATGCTCTTCCTAAAATTGATATTGATATTTATTTGCAGTTTCCATTACATTTTCACTACAATGAATTTCCTAAAATTAATAAGCCTGAAAATAAAATGAGACACATTGTAAATTGTATAAATTCACCTACTTACAATTTAGTTAAAAGATAAAACACAAAATTTAGTACTTTTCATAGATTTGAGAGTTTCAATATTTGAAATTCTTTTCAGCTGCTAAAAAAGCTCAGATATGTAGTATTATCTAAGAACGATAAACTTGTTTCCTTTGATGTAACTCATTTATTTCCTAGTATTCCTAGAGAAAAACTTTTGAGTTTTAAGAAAAATGGTTGAGTTCTATAGATTTGAATTACGACTTAATAGTTGATTTTGTTCAACTTATTACTTTCTTACCAAAATTTTCCTTTGCAAGGTCCAACTGCATTTACCACTTGGGAAAACATATTCATATAGAAATATGAAGAAATACTCTTCATTTTCGACACTACCTTTGAAGAGAACCCATATTTCAAGTACCAACAGAAACACTATCGTCTCCAAGGAGTTCACCAAATCAAAATTCAACAGTTGACATTACCTGAGGATGTTAGGAAGGTCCTAATGAAACACATTCTAGGTAAACACTAGCAATGGAGCACGGAGTACTTTGTTCGACTCAAAATTATATTACTAATCTTTCTTTGGATCCCCCCCCCCCCCCCCCGCGCAATTTTAATGGTCAATTTTTTCACCAAAACTCTGGTTTAGCAATGGGTAGTCCACTTTTACCTTTTCCTGCTGATCTTTTTATGAGCGTTTTTTGAAATGCAAATCACTAAAGCATTAGATTAGATTAGATTGATTTGCATTCAGTAGGTTCACTTGTAGCCAGAAAAGGCTGTGAACATTGAACATGTCCAGAGGTATAAAGTTTAATAGCATATATATGTACAAAAGTTAACATAAGACACATATTATAGTATACAGGCAATATGAACAATATGGAAAACAAAGCAGGGATAATTATATATGATACAAAATAAAACACTTTTTAAATCAGCTTTCACTTGGCTTATGCCAGTACGTCTCAACCTTTTTGCAATGGATACCATTCTTGTTAACTTTAAAGAGAGTCGATTAAAGACACTAAACAACACTTACTTTTAAATTTTTCCGGAACTAGTTTCAGAGGCTTTGCCTCTATCATCGGCCGGCTCTCGACTGATTCTCGTTGGTGTAGCTGACGATACCTTGTCACAGGTCTCCTCTGGTGGCGGCTCAAGGAACTTGCTGAATAAATCCTTCTGGGGGATGTCGAAATTGAATACTTTGTTCCTATTTTTTGAAATGAAGATTTGTTCCCATGTGGATAGTTCTTGTTTTCCTGATGTATGTTTCAGTAGTTTTGGTTCTGGATTTATGTTGTGGTTTTTTTCCCAAAAATGTGTGGCAACTGCTGATTTTTCTAATTGTTTATATTTTATGTTTCTAAAGTGTTCCTTTGCTCTTGTTTCTAAATTTCTTTTTGTTTTTCCAATATAAATTTGACTACAGTCATTGCATTCAATTTGATATATACCAGATTTTTTGTTTGATGGAATGGCCTCTTTGATGTTTGAGCAAATTAGGTTTTTTAAGGAGAAATGGTTGACTGGTGCTAGTTGAATATTTTGTTTTTTGAAGACTTTTTTGAATTTATCATAGGCCCATGGATGGTAAGTGAATTTTTTGAAAATCATATTAGTTTCTGTAGATGAGAGAGTTGTGGTTTCCTTTAGTAGCTTCTTCTTTTTTGCCAAGCTCACTTTTTTGTCCACTAATGATTTGGGAAAGTTATTTTTTTGTGCTATTTCAATTATTTTGTTGTATTCTGTTTTGTATTCTTCTGCTGTGAGAGGGATGTTTACCAGTCTGTGTGCTAAACTATTGAAGATTGCCTGTTTGTGGGATCTTGGGTTGTAGCCATTAGCTTTTATGTAGTTGTCTGTCTGTGTTGGTTTTCTGTAAATGCCA
The DNA here is from genome assembly GCA_030765055.1 of Mantis religiosa. Lineage (NCBI taxonomy): Eukaryota > Metazoa > Arthropoda > Insecta > Mantodea > Mantidae > Mantis > Mantis religiosa. The sequence goes on along the minus strand of CM060949.1, from coordinate 119,834,587 downwards.
AAGTTTAGTCTGTTTTTATTCCTCATTATTTTTAGATCCAAAAATGGTAAATGCTCGTCTTTTTCTATTTCTACAGTGAACTTGATATTTTCTTGGATATTTAAAAGTTTTAGTGCATCACTGATGTGTTTTTTTGGTACTATTGCAAAGATGTCATCTACATATCGTTGCCAGAGTTTGAACATCCAAGGGAAACCTTTGTTGATCCTTATTTCTAATGCACTCATGTACAGATCGGCCAGGAAGGGTGATAGTGAGTTGCCCATTGCTAACCCTGAAGTTTGGTGATAATATTTTGTTTGAAACTGGAAGAAATTTTGTTCTATGCATAATTTGGTTAGTTCAATGTAGTCTGAAATTTCAGATGATGCCATTCCAAGTGATTTAAGCCATTTTTCTATCAACGGTGGGAGTTGATTAACTGGTATGCTGGGAAACAGTGATTTAACATCAAATGAGACTAGTGTGTCCTCTTCTTTTAGTTCAGTATCCTTAATGTGTTCTATAAGTTCATAGGTGTTTTTGATGCTTAGGCTGTCGAATTTTGGAAATGAATTGAATTTGTTTGTTAGCCACTTTGCAAGTTTGTATGTTGGTGAATTTATACTGCTAACTATAGGTCTCATTGTTATGGATGGTTTGTGTATTTTGGGTAAGCCATAAAGTCTAGGTAAGGTTGGGTTATCCGGTTTAACTGCATATTTGTTTGGTATTATGCTTGATTTTGCTATTGTTTTTTCATATGACTGTATGCAAGTTTTTAGAGGATTTTTGTTAATGGTTTCATATTCGTTGTCAGTTAGCATTTTTTCCATTTTTTCAATATAATCTGATTTTTCCATTATGACTATCTTGTTGCCTTTGTCTGCCTTTGTGTAAATAACGTTTTTCTGTTTCAAAGAATGGATAGCATTATGTTTTCTCTTCTGAAAGGATCTGTTCTCTATTTCCTCCAAAATATTTTCACAATGGCTTTTTACTGAATTTTGTATGGATACTGGTAGAATTTGTGTCAAAATGTTGATATCTGCAATGTAATCTTCAATTTTGTTTGAGAAACTGACGCATGTTTTTAATCCATTATTTAAAAGGTCCAATTCTTTTGTGGAGAAATTTTGTTTAGATAGGTTTACTACGTTTTCAAAGATTTGCGTGCTCGATTTTTCGTTTACGCAACTTATTTCACTATTGAATTTAGCGTGTGTGACGATTGCTGATCGACATACGTTGATGTTCCGGATGTTTTTAAACTTTTTCCCGGTATTTCTGTGTGAGGACATGTTGCACAGATTGGCCAATTTGTGTTTAAGTCGTAAATTCGACAATTCGACAGCCTAAGCATCAAAAACACCTATGAACTTATAGAACACATTAAGGATACTGAACTAAAAGAAGAGGACACACTAGTCTCATTTGATGTTAAATCACTGTTTCCCAGCATACCAGTTAATCAACTCCCACCGTTGATAGAAAAATGGCTTAAATCACTTGGAATGGCATCATCTGAAATTTCAGACTACATTGAACTAACCAAATTATGCATAGAACAAAATTTCTTCCAGTTTCAAACAAAATATTATCACCAAACTTCAGGGTTAGCAATGGGCAACCCACTATCACCCTTCCTGGCCGATCTGTACATGAGTGCATTAGAAATAAGGATCAACAAAGGTTTCCCTTGGATGTTCAAACTCTGGCAACGATATGTAGATGACATCTTTGCAATAGTACCAAAAAAACACATCAGTGATGCACTAAAACTTTTAAATATCCAAGAAAAAAGCATCAAATTCACTGTAGAAATAGAAAAAGACGAGCATTTACCATTTTTGGATCTAAAAATAATGAGGAATAAAAACAGACTAAACTTTGGCATTTACAGAAAACCAACACAGACAGACAACTACATAAAAGCTAATGGCTACAACCCAAGATCCCACAAACAGGCAATCTTCAATAGTTTAGCACACAGACTGGTAAACATCCCTCTCACAGCAGAAGAATACAAAACAGAATACAACAAAATAATTGAAATAGCACAAAAAAATAACTTTCCCAAATCATTAGTGGACAAAAAAGTGAGCTTGGCAAAAAAGAAGAAGCTACTAAAGGAAACCACAACTCTCTCATCTACAGAAACTAATATGATTTTCAAAAAATTCACTTACCATCCATGGGCCTATGATAAATTCAAAAAAGTCTTCAAAAAACAAAATATTCAACTAGCACCAGTCAACCATTTCTCCTTAAAAAACCTAATTTGCTCAAACATCAAAGATGCCATTCCATCAAACAAAAAATCTGGTATATATCAAATTGAATGCAATGACTGTAGTCAAATTTATATTGGAAAAACAAAAAGAAATTTAGAAACAAGAGCAAAGGAACACTTTAGAAACATAAAATATAAACAATTAGAAAAATCAGCAGTTGCCACACATTTTTGGGAAAAAAACCACAACATAAATCCAGAACCAAAACTACTGAAACATACATCAGGAAAACAAGAACTATCCACATGGGAACAAATCTTCATTTCAAAAAATAGGAACAAAGTATTCAATTTCGACATCCCCCAGAAGGATTTATTCAGCAAGTTCCTTGAGCCGCCACCAGAGGAGACCTGTGACAAGGTATCGTCAGCTACACCAACGAGAATCAGTCGAGAGCCGGCCGATGATAGAGGCAAAGCCTCTGAAACTAGTTCCGGAAAAATTTAAAAGTAAGTGTTGTTTAGTGTCTTTAATCGACTCTCTTTAAAGTTAATTTATCATAACAACACTGTTTTCAACACTTCCAAGAAAGTAACCATTCTTGTTATTTATTAAATACATGTACATTAAAAATAAACTTTCAACTTGCATCAAATATTTTATTAGTAATGATTTGTCATTGGAATAGTTAGATATTACTTATAGAGCTACAGAAGCATTATCAGGATAATTTGTCATTCAGATAATCTTGTACAGAATAAAAAGGTTTTGAGCAAAGCTACTCTCTAACAGCTCTTTTAAAAGCACTGAAATTATCAACTTTTTCTTTAAGAACATTAGGAAGTGCGCCAAATATTTTGACAGTTTCATAATGCACACCTTTCTGGAAGCAAGAAAGTTTAGCACTGGGATAATGGATATTATACTTTTGTCTAGTGTTTATTTTGTGAATTACATTATTTGTTGCAAATACGGCATGACTGCATACAAAGAATTTTAGGATCGAGAATATATACATGCAAGGAAGCATTAATATCTTCAATCTTGTAAAAAGATCTTTACAGGAGCATCTGGTGTGGGTGTTAGTAATGATTCTTATAACCCTCTTTTGCATAAGAAATATTTTTTTTACTTTCTACTGAGTTGCCCCAAAATAATATTCCATAATAGAGTTAAAGTATGCATAATATACTAATTTAAGTGTGTCAATAGAACTCACATTAACCAGCTCTCGGAGAGCATAACAGGCAGAGTTGAGTTTAGGTAAGATATAATTTATGTGAGCTTTCCAATCTAAACATCTGTCCACTTGAAGGCCCAGAAATTTTATGCTGTCAATTTCTTCTAATAACATATCATTAATCCCGATTTCTATTTCAGTATGTGATGTACCACAGGTTATAAATTTGACCACTTTTGTTTTGTCTAGATTCACAGATAATTTGTTCGCTTTAAACCAGCATGACATACAGTTCAAAACATAATTCATTTTAATTATATACTCGTTTAAATTTGTAATTGTCACTAGGACACTAGTGTCATCAACGAAAAGAACTGTACTTGCAACGTCCTTTATATAAAGTGAGAGGTCATTTATATAGATCAGAAATAATAAAGGCCCTAACACGGAACCTTGGGGTACTCCATGAGTTACTACTTTTCAGTTTGAAGTTTGTTTTTCATAACCAATATCACTTACAGCTACTTCAGCACTCTGTTTTCTTTCATTTAGATGATACAAACCGTCTTAAATGTTCATTTTTTAGCCCATAGAATTCCAATTTTGCTATAAGAATGTCATGATTAACACAATCAAAAGCCTTTGCTAGATCACAAAAAATTCCACCTACATGTCTTTTATCATTTAAGGCAGTCAACACATACAGTCTGGTGAACATTACTTTTTCAAGAACTTTTGAAAAAAATTGGCAAGAGAGATATTGGTCTATAATTTGAAACATTATTGCGTTCGCCTGTTTTGAAAAGAGGTTTAACAACTGAGTATTTCATTGTCAGGGAAAATACCAGTCTTTAGAGACTCATTACATAAATAACTAAGGGGAATGCTAATTTGCGAGGAGCAAGATTTTAGGATTTTTGTAGTTATTTCATCATAACCGGAAGAATTCTTCATTTTTAAAGAATCAATATTTTATTTATTTCGGAAGGTGTAGTTAAACTGACTTTAAACGTAGGTACAGAGTTTGTGAAACTCGATCTTAGAAATTCTAGTGCTGCATCTTTACTTCCATAATTAATATTTAATTTTTTTTGTTACATCCAAAAAGAATTTGTTAAACAATTCTGCAACTTCAAGAGGTTTGGCAATTTCATGATTGTCAACATTGAGTGTTATTGGGCAATTTTCTGATGAGTGTTTACGTGTCACATTTTTTATTATATTCCAAGTGGCTTTTATTTTATTGTCTGAGTTTTGAATTAGTTTATTATAATGCAATACTTAGCTGCTATTATTACCTTCTTTAGAAGTTTACAATATTTATTGTAGTAGTTTTTTAAATACAAATTGTTACTAAATCTAACTTGCTGATATAGTTCTCTTTTACGCCTGCATGAGGTTTTAACTCCTAAAGTGAGCCAGGAATTGTCTTTTTTAAAGTTATATGTTTTTTTATACTTGGATGGGAAGCAAAATTCAAAGTGAGTTTTAAAGCATTGAAGAAAGCTATTATATTTGTTTTTGGTTTCATTAATCTCATAAGTTTGTTTCCAAGATTCAAGTTTAAGGTTCTTACTAAATTCATTCAGAGTATTTTCGTTTATTTCCCTATATTTCATATATGTGTATTTAGGTTTGAGTTTTAAATTTATCTTATCAATCCTTAGACTTTGTGCATCATGATCTGATACTCCATTAGTTTTTGATGAGACAGAGCAAAATTTAGTTATATCTGAATTTACAAATATGTTATCAATAGCTGTGGATGAATTATTTTGGATTCTTGTTGGAAAGTTAACTGTATGTGTCATGTGGTATGTGGTAAATAAAGAGCTAAGCTGTTCCCTTTGAAGACTTGATTTCAGATAATCTACATTTATGTAACCCCAAATGATTATTTCTCTTTTTGTTTTAAATAGAAAGTTCAGAGAATATTCTGATTGATTTTTAAAAATTTGAAAACTTCCTAAGGGAGATCGATAAATGGCTACTATGACTAAGTTCAAATTACTTCCAATTAACTGAACTGCACAGAGTTCGAGATCTTTTTCATAACAAAATCTGGATAAATCTAAAGCTTTAAAGATCAGATCATTTCTAACATATACAAACTCCACCTTTATGTAATTTTTTTCTACTAATTCTGCTCCTAAAGAGTACCCTTGCAATGAAATTGGCTTAAATTCCTGCTGTGTCAAAAGATGTTCAGAAATGCATAAAATGTGTGGTAGTTGAATTTCAGTATGCAGATTAATAGCTAGTTCATCTAAATTGTTTCTTATGCCTCTTATGTTTTGATGAAATACAGATAGACAGTGATTATTATTAATATTATTGATATTATCATTACTATTGTTCTTGAGAGGAGTACTTTTAATTGAATTTATTGCCATGAAGCTATTAGGGATGATTGATTTAATTTGCCTAGAGTTTCTGGGCTTATATTGGTTTAACCTAAAAAAGACCTTATACTTGCAACAACAGGAATTTTGCCCTTAACTCTGTCAGCAATTAGAAGTGACAGCTTCTCTTTGCCTCCCTTTAAGTTTTAAAATTTGGTATAGTTATGCATTTGACATGTTTGCTATTGTCCCTGATAAAGACATAAATGATGTTTAAAACTTATAAATTGACAAGATATTAAATTCACATTAGAAATTGAGAATAAAGGTTGCCTTCCTTTTCTAAATCTAAAGATAATAAAAAATAATCAACTAAACTTGGGCATTTATAGGAAATCAATTCAAACTGATTAATTATAAAAAAAATACAAAGTTTTAACTATTTATTCACATAAATTTGTAGTACTTTAATTTACAAGTTAATAAATATACCCTAAAAAGTGGAATTTGATAGAAAACAAATACATTATTAGTAGTGCTTTAAATAATGCTTTTAATGAAGATTTTATATATAAAATGATTACAATGAAGCAATAAATACTACATAAAATATAATTATTTGTCACAAACTTTACTTATCTTTTAAGAAAATTTATGAAATTTCTGCAGAATTAAAGATGTTCCTAACCTTAAAAAACAATACAATACAATAAAAGATAACTATAATGTTAAAAAATTTACTTTCATCCTTGTGCTATTAAAAAATTTCAAAAACTATTTTAAAGAATTTGGTATAATTTTGGTTCCTCAAAATATATATAGTAAATTTACTAAATTGTTCCAACAAAGAACAAATTTACAACAGTAAAAAATTTGGCATTTATCTATTTAACTGTATAGACTGTAACCGGGTTTACATTGGAAGATCCAAACGTAATTTAGAAATCAGATTGAAGGAATATTTTAGAAACATTAGGTATAAACAGTGATAAATCGTGGCCTATGATTTTTGGTGATTTAACCATACAGAAGTTAAATTATTTAAGCAATTAAATGGTTCAACAGATTTAATGTTTTGGCAGAAAATATTTATCTTAAAAATAGATATTGCCTAATGAAATTTGAAATATCACCAATCCAAAAATTATGAAAAAATGAAGCTAGTGACAGTGAAACAACAAATACTACACAAATATAATAAAATTTACATCATTTTCTTTAAGGATAAGTGAAGTTTTTGTTACAAATAATTATGTTTGTGTACCACCAATCCATTTTGTCCATATGTTTTCCTTTTAGAGTTTGGTAATAAATACAAAAATAATTTGGCATCTAGCAACAACAGAAAGATAACAGAATTAAATTGATTGACTGAACATGTGAATGATAATCTGCGAAGCTAGTCTCTTGAGTGCTGTGAATAATTTACCAATTTCTTTAAAAGATAAAAGAAGTTTGCTACTAATTATTATATTTTATTGTATTTACAGTGTTATACTTGTGTGTTTTGTTCTAAAGATAACTGCTTTATCTTACAGATAAAAGGTTTACTACATGCTGTTATAACTGCCAAAGCTATTAACAGAATTTAAACACAATGATGTCATCCTTTACTTTATATGAGTACATGGTTATCATACCGGCTTTGAAAACTCAGGAATTGACATATTCATTGCAAATAGAGCACTATAAGAATATGTAAAGGCATTGTTCACAAAGCCTTTTTAAATGACGTACATGTCATGCACTGAGCAGTAATGGACTTCATATTGTGACTTTGTGGGTTAGTAGAATTAAAAGTCCAATTTGCAGAATTTCAAAATGCTGTTTATTTCCATAGAAACACACTTTGGTCAACTCTTACAGCAGAAGAATTACGCAGCACACAAATACAATCGACAAGGTCGTTGACCACAAACAAGAGAGTTCACTTTCAAAACACAGTTGTAGGCACACAAATCCAATTTACGACTGTTCCACACTGTTGAGCCGCAGCTTCCTTTTATAGCTCCACTCACAATTTCTAGAAACCATTGGAATGTTCTCAATCAAAACGGTGAACTTTCCAGTCAGCTTTCCATCTCTTTCTCTCTGTTTTGGCAAGCTTTTATATCCACACTGCACTATCTGTCCCTTTGTGCACACAAGCTGCGCTATCGCAATAATGGGTTTGCGACAATATTTATGAGCTGATGTTAGTCAATACGAGGGGGTGTCAAAGTTTTAATACCCGGTAGTTTTTATGCTAGAGTGATGAAAATTTTTCATCATTGATCTCTCAGGACATCATGTTGATAGTTTCAGTAATTTGAGTCCTTTTATTAATTTATAGATGAGTCATATTTAACAACACTGGATCAAGCTTTAGTTGCAATGGAGTCGACGATGGAAACGATGGTTTGTGAAACATGTCCTCAAAATAGGTACGTAAGTGAAGCCGATGTGTAATAAATACGACTCATCTATAAATTAATAATTATATCGCTTCACTGTGGTGTTCCAATACAGTTAAATCTCGATATATTGAGTCCTTTTGATTTTTACATGAGTGTCAGAAGTGACTGAGGTGTAACATGGGAAAATTGAGGATCATAGTGTGATCAAGTTCCTGCATTTGAAGGGCAGAAGTGCCGGAAATCCATGATGAGATGAAGGCTGTTTATGGAAATGATTGCCCATCGTATGACACTATTGCAAGGTGGAAAAGGAATTTTCAAACTGGTCACATGTCCTTGATAGATGAGCCAAGAGCTGGTAGACCATCTATGACAGATGATGCTGTCATAGTGAAGAAAGTGGAGTGTTTAATACTGGAAGACAGACAAACAACCATCCAAATGATCATGAATGGGACACATTTTAGTCAGGGTAGTGTGTGGAAAATTATTCATGACGAATTGCACATGTCTAAGGTGTCTGCACGGTGGGTTCCATGTTTGCTAACCTCTTTCCAAAAGCAAACATGGTGTGGCCTTTCAAGACAGATGCTGTTGCTGTTGGAATAGGATGAAGATGATTTTTTTGATCCTCTGGTAGCCATGGATGAATCCTGGATCTATCAGTGTGATCCAGAGACAAAAAACCATGATCATGGAATGGAAACATGCTGATTCTACCTCCCAAAGAGACAAAGGTGCAAAAGTCAGCTGGGAAGGTCATGGTTTCTGTTTTCTGGGACTGTCGTGGAGTCATCCTTATAGATTATCTTGCTAATGGTCAAACCATCACTGCTAGACACTACTGCAATATTTTGGACAAGTTACGAGCAGCTCTGATTAATAAATGACACAGTATGCTCTACAAAGGTCTTCTGGCTAACAATGCACCTGCTCATTCATCTCAAGTTGCGGTGGACAAAACAAGGGAATGTGGCTTTGAGACCTTACAGCATCTGCCTTGTTCACCTGATCTCGCACCAAGTGACCTTTTCTTGTTCCGAAAATGAAGAATCCATTGCATGGTCATCAATTTGACAACACAAATGACATCATTAATGAAGTGGAAGAGCAGTTTAAAGCGAATTCTGCAATCAAGGTATTTGGAAGGTCAAGAAATGCTGGGAAAAATGTGTAAATAATCTGGATGGTGACTATGTAGAGAAGAAGTAACAAGCACATATCAATTCAAACTACCACATTTTCTTAAAGGGTGATAATTAAAACTTTACCAATATACTCTATTTTTTAAAAACTTCAGAAGTTAAAAAGAAGTTTAAAAATTGGATAAATGCCACAGAGTTAAATGAAGATTAAATAAATAATTTGCTGAACTCATTAATCCTTTATGTGTAAAGGAGTTTAGTAACAGTGACGTCCAATAGAAAAAACTATTTGTAGTCAGTTTTTAATATACCATCACTTACATTTTTACTTTTTGAGGAACTAGTTTTGGAAGTTGTTCCTTCCATTCTCAACCACGGATAGTCAGATCTTCAAGGCTGAGAATTGCAAATAGTTTGTTCATTAATCTTTGTTTGGATCAAATATTTTTTCAACTTTAACGGTGAATTTTTAACAAACTTCTGGTTTAGCAATGGGAAAACCATTTTCACCATTTCTTGCTCATTTTCCTATGAGCTGTTTTGAAATTCAAATGCAGAAAGCATTTCCTTTGTTTTTTAAAACTTAGTATACTATAGTTAAAACTATACAATGAGTTGATTGAGGCATGCTTTCACATACCACAGATTTTCTTTCAATGTGTTTCGCCTCCACTTGAAGGCATTATCAAGAAACTGTCAACTGGCTAGAACCTTGGTGTTCCAGCTGATCATGATTTTCAAATTAGTATACTATGTTGATATTTTTGCTATTATTTTCAATGAACATATAAAATGATTCCTTTCTTGGAAGTGTTGAAAACCGTGTTGTTATAATAAATTACATTTAAAGGGAGTTGATTAATGACACTAAACAACACTTACTTTTAAATTTTTTGAACATGTTTCATAGATTGAGATTTAACTGTATTGGAACATCACAGTGAAGCGAAAAATTATTAATTTATGCGACTCATAAGCGCCGTAGATGCAAACGATGATTTGCGAAACATGTCCTCAAAATAGGTACGAAAGTGAAGCAGATGTGTAATAAATACGACTCATCTAAAAATTAATGTTTCATAGACTTTCCCTCCATCCTCAACTGGCCATCGACTGGTTCTCATTGGTGTAGCTGACAATATTTTGTCATAGGTCTTCTCTGGTGGCGGTTCGAGGAACTTGCTGAACAAATCTTTCTGGGGGATGTCGAAATTGAATACTTTGTTCCTATTTTTTGAAATGAAGATTTGTTCCCATGTGGTAGTTCTTGTTTTCCTGATGTATGTCTTAGTAGTTTTAGTTCTGGATTTATGTTTTTTTTTTTTTTTTTTTTTTTTTTTTTCCCTTCAAAAATGTATGGCAACTGCTGATTTTTCTAATTGTTTATATTTTATGTTCCTAAAGTGTTCCTTTGCTCATGTTTCTACATTTCTTTTGGTTTTTCCAATATAAATTTCACTACAGTCACAACATGCAATTTGATATATACCAGATTTTTTGTTAGATGGAATGGCAACTTTGATGTTTCAACAAATTAGGTTTTTTTTTTTTTTTTTTTTTTTTTTTTTTTAAGGAGAAATGGTTGACTGGTGCCAGTTGAATGTTTTGTTGTTTGAAGACTTTTTTTAATTATTTATATTGGAAATACCAAAAGAAATTTAGAAACAAGAGCAAAGGAACACTTTACGAACATAAAATATAAACAATTAGAAAAATCAGCAGTTGCCACGCATTTTTGGGAAAAAAACCACAACATAAATCCAGAACCAAAACTATTAAAACATACATCAGGAAAACAAGAATTATCCACATGAAAACAAATCTTCATTTCAAAAAATAGGAACAAAGTATTCAATTTCGACATCCCCCAGAAAGATTTGTTCAGCAAGTTCCTCGAACTGCCACCACAGAGGAGACCTATGACAAAATATTGTCAACTACACCAATGAGAACCAGTCGATGGCCGGTTGAGGATGGAGGCAAAGTATCTGAAACATGTTCCGGAAAAATGTAAAAGTGTTGTTTAGTGTCATTAATCGACTCCCTTTAAATTTAATATAAAATTATGATTAAAATGCTATATATATATAAATGATTGACAACGAATTGTGTTTGACTGAAGATGTGGGCAAATGTCCACGAAATTAATTTCGCAAAAACATAATAGAAGTATTGTCATCGGCTTCTTAAGTTAAGTGGAGAATATTTACTAAATATTTTTATTTGTGTAGTGATGATTAAAACTTTTAAATTTACAACATAAAGCTATAAAATTCACATTTGAAATACAAAATAATGTGGCAGTGACAATGACAACAATACATAATTATCTGGTTGAGGATGCAAACAATGGATTTGCAAAACTAGTCCCATTACCATGGGTTAGCATACAAAACAGTATAGTTCTAGGCCCAGTACTTGAAAAGCATAATACTTTTGCATGTCACATTACTGACTAGGAGAGTAAAGGGAAAGAGAACGTTTATAGTTTAATATTTTGAGAGTTATAATAATAAAAAGGCATAAGATTTTCATTCTCGACTAATCCAAATGTGCACGAGATGCAGCAGCATGCTGAAACTTGTGCCCTCTAAGTATAAATAACGAGAACAAAACATTGTCATATTCACTGATGCGTTCACTTAACTTAAAAATATCCTGAAGAACAATATGAAAGTCTATAAGCCTTCCTCCAAAAAATCCCTTATTATGAAGGTTGCTTAGCTAGTGTTGAATTTTCTTTAGCTATTCATACAATATTTTGTTGGGTCATCTAGCAAATTCTTAAAAGCAATTAACTTTTTTTAAAATGAGACCTTATCTATATGGACCATTCCACAAAGAGCTAACATATTAACTATCACAAATTATGATTGTATTAAAATTTTGACTTTTTCTTTAAATGAAAGCATCTACTGGCTTAGGTTTTTCAGTGCAAGTATATTTATTCCTTTCTAAGAACAGTAATAATAATTATCACTTACTATCAGAACTGTCAAAAACAACCGCTGGTTCAGGCTCAACTTTTACCACATTAATCACAGTGCGTAGATTACTTGACAGCCAATCTGATTTATACCAGGAACGTAAGTCCTTATCTTTGATTTCCTTCTGTTCCTGTCGAGAAGTCTGGCAGACCTTAAAAAGAAAGTAAGAACTTAATTTTTATGTGGTAGTGAAGTATATTTACAAAATCAAAAAATTACATTTCAATATTTTAAGTTATTTTAGTATTTTATTTATATTCCTATGTGTAAGGACTTTTATTTGTACATCCTTCGTACCTATCCTTCATTCCTATCTTGCTTGGGCTAAGGAATTATACTTTGGTCCCCTGCCATGGAAAGTGCCGAAATAGATACCACCCTTGCAGGGTGTGGATGTTAAGTAACAGCTATAGAACCAGTGCCCACTCAGCATTGCAAGCAAAGTGAGGAACTATGCTAGGTAGCGGCCCTGGTTGTGTAAGCCAACTTTCTGGCTGGAGATGCCGAAGTTCTGACCACATCTCCATCCGTATCACTTGTATAATCGCTCACCTCTACCTTGTATATGTGGGCATGTCAGCAGTCAGGTTGGCAGGCCGTGGCCCACTAGGGCTATTGTACCACTGGTTGATTTTTACACAAAGTACAAACATCTACTTAAACAACTAGCACTATAGTGCCACATCTCCTCTGTACCTTAACCCTCAGGCTCTATGGAGTTAGCCTTCAAAATACACTAGCATCCAAAAGTTAAGCATAATTCAAAAAACAGAGAACTGAAAGGGAAAATGATGAACAAGTGCCATTAAACATTATCACAGTGTGTGCCTTCCTTTACTGGTAGTTTCTAATAGCTTAATGAATTCTTCTTATTCTTATTCTTCTTCACCTTCCCCTTTTGCTTTACAGTGTTGCTACCTTCTAACCATTTCTTATACTGTTCTCTATCCTGTGCCTTCTTTTTCAACTCATTTCCATCCCTCTCTTTCTTGCTATTTCTCCAATTTAAGTAACCATTCATTTCTCAGTCTTCATCATCTCCTCCTTACTTCTGATCTTGCTCCATATACTTGTTTAGCCTTTCGCTGTTCATCCATTCTAATTAGATGTCCATACCATTTTAAACTTCTTTTCTCTATCTCTTCCACTAATGGGTCTGATAATTTTGCTGATAATTTTATTTCTATCTTTCCTTGTTTTCCCTTTTACTCTCCTCAAATATTTCATTTCTGAGGATGTTCCTCTACTTAAATGTCTGTCTAGCTTACCTACATTTCTGATCCATGCAATAAAGTGGATAAATGTACTGTTTTACATATTTAAATTTTCACATTTTTTGCTATTTCTTTGTTTCCAATTATTGTGCTGTAGATCTGAAAATAGATATTTGCCTTATTCACCTGTTATTTATTTCATCATCAATTATGTTGTTAGTGAATATTACTGTGGCTAGATATTTAATGGTATCTACTTGCTCCAATGTTTTGTATTTCCATTCCATATTTATATCTTTGTTTTCCCCAATCTTCATTACTTTACTTTTATTTTTATTAATTTTCATTCCTCTTTCTTCTGACGTACATGCCCATTCTGTTACATATTGAACATTACTGCTAATTAGCAGTATATCGTCAGCATAAACCAGTGATAGTAAATATACTGATCTTAAATTCCAGTTACCCACTTTAAATTTTTTAGTTCTCCTCTTACACTGCTTGATTATTTGGTCCATGAATACTATGAACAGTAATGGATTAAGGCTGTCTCCTTGTTTCATTCCTTCATATACTCTAAAATTTCCACTTGTTTTCCCATCTAATTGTACTCTTACATACACATTAGTGTATACACTTTGAATAACTCTTACGAGTTTCTTTCAAGTTCTAATGTTTATTAAAGTTCTCCAAAATTTGTATTTTGGAACTGTATCGAATGTGGCAGTGTGGTCTAGAAAAGCTAAACATACTTCTCCTCCAACCTTATTTGTTTTCTCTTTTACAGTTCTAGTATAACTCATCTGATCTTGGGTTTTATGGCCTGATCGATATGCTGCTTGTTCATCCTCCAGATGAAGCTCATTTCTCTTCTTATCTTCATTTCTAGGTTTTCTGGTGTAAATTTTAAGCATTACTGAAGATAAACATATAGCTCCATTATACAAATATAACAATTTATAACAAAAGCTTCACTTAAATTAAGAAAATGGTGTTAATTCCTCTTTCTAATTGATATCGATTTCACAAGCACTTGTCCGCATCTTCAGTCAAAGAAAACCACAGGAGAAAACAAATTCTTGTTAAGAAAGTTACTATGTTCTTATGTTTTTCAGTATTACTATGTTCTTATGTTTTTTTCAGTATTACCAAAATCTGAAAATGAAACAAACTTAAGAACAGAATGAACTGCTGGTATTTCAAAATACATTACGGGATGCTTATTTTTTTAAATAAATCTCTTTTCCCAATCCATTAAATCTATCGAGATATTTAATTGTTTTAATAATTTAACTTTAGGATTTATATTATGGTTAAATGACCAAAAATGATCTGCTAGGGCTGATTTATCAGTATGTTTATACTTAATGTTACGAAAATTTTCTTTCAATCTGATTTCCAAATTACGTTTCGTCTTACCAATGTAAACTCAATCACAATCTGAACAATCAAATTGATAAATGCCAGATTTTTTAGTATTGGGAATTTCATCTTTTCTTAGAGAAATGTAGAACATTTTTAATACTATATTGTTTTGAGGAACCAAAGTTATACCAAACTCTTTAAAAAAATTTGAAATTGTTTATTAAACCAACGATGGTAAGTAAATTTTTTAAAATTATAATCGTCTTTTATTTTTTAAGGGTAGAAATATCATTAACAGTTTTTTTATATTTAAATTTTTCAATCTTCTTTTGTATAAAATGTTTATTAAAACCATTAATTAAAGCCATATTAATACGAGGGCCGTTCAGAAAGTAACCTCCGGTTGATTGCAAAAAATTCACCAAGATAAATAAAAATATTTTAATATATACATCTTACAACTACATCTTTGCACTATTTTTCTACATAGTCTCCATAACGATTGAGGCACTTATCGTATCTGTTCACAAGCTTTGAAATTCCTTCTCCATAAAAATCACCCGCTTGTGCCTGGAGCCAGCCTGTGACCGCATCTTTGAGCTCTTCGTCGTCATCAAACCGCTGGGACCCGAGCCATGTCTTAGAAATCTGTGGAAAATCAGTAGATAACTCCGACATTGTGAAACGTCGGTTTTCACGAACTTTTGCATCAACTGTCTGAACGAGTTCGTCCATCACCAATGATGGTCTACCACTCCTCTCTTCATTATGAACGTTTTCTCGTCCACTTTTAAATAAACGTACCCATTAACGGACCACTCCTTCACTCATAACTCTTGGTCCGTACACGTCACAAAGCTCACGATGAATAGCTGCTGCAGAATATCCTTTGGCTGTAAAAAACCTTATAACAGCACGCACTTCACATTTGGCAGGGTTTTCTATTGCAGCACACATTTTAAACTGCCACAAACACTAAACTAGCGCAGATACAACGTTCACTCGACCACGGCTTGATGCCGACTGACCTGCTGAGTGCGTGAATGCACAGATGGCGTCGCTACTCCCCCCACTACCCGCACTGTGACAGATCGGAGGTTACTTTCTGAACGGCCCTCGTAATATGTTTATATTCTTTAGTAAATTCTTCTTTATTCAGGGGTATATTTATTAATTATTTATTTCCACAGCAAATTTATGTGGAAAACGGTTAAAACTTTTATTGTTTGTGTAATTATTGGTATGAGTAGATTCCTATAAATACCAAAAGCCAATTTATTATAATTTATTATCTTCAAATCCAAAAAAGGAAGAAAACCATCAATTTCAGTTTTTAATGTGAATTTTATGGCTTTATCTTGTAAATTTAGTAATTTTAAAGCATCACTTAGTTGCAATTCCTTTCTTGGAAGTGTTGAAAACAGTGTTGTTATGATAAATTAACTTTAAAGAGAGTCGATTAATGACACTAAACAACACTTACTTTTAAATTTTTCTGGAACATGTTTCTGAGGCTTTGCCTCTATCATCAGCCGGCGCTCGACTGGTTCTCATTGGTGTAGTTGACGATATTTTGTCACAGGTCTCCTCTGGTGGCGGTTCAAGGAACTTGCTGAACAAATCTTTCTGGGGGATGTCGAAATTGAATACTTTGTTCCTATTTTTTGAAATGAAGATTTGTTCCCATGTGGATAGTTCTTATTTTCCTGATGTATGTTTTAGTAGTTTTGGTTGTGGTTGTGGTTTTTTTCCAAAAAATGTGTGGCAACTGCTGATTTTTCTAATTGTTTATATTTTATGTTTCTAAAGTGTTCCTTTGCTCTGGTTTCTAAATTTCTTTTGGTTTTTCCAATATAAATTTGACTACAGTCATTGCATTCAATGTGATATATACCAGAATTTTTGTTAGATGGAATGGCATCTTTGATGTTTGAGCAAATTAGGTTTTTTAAGGAGAAATGGTTGACTGGTGCTAATTGAATGTCTTGTTTTTTGAAGACTTTTTTGAATTTATCATAGGCCAATGGATGGTAACTGAATTTTTTGAAAATCATAGTAGTTTCTGTAGCTGAGAGGGTTGTGGTTTCCTTTAGTAGCTTCTTCTTTTTTGCTAAGTTCACTTTTTTGTCCACTAATGATTTGGGAAAGTTATTTTTTTGTGCTATTTCAATTATTTTTGTTGTATTCTGTTTTGTATTCTTCTGCTGTGAGAGGGATGTTTACCAGTCTGTGTGCTAAACTATTGAAGATTGCCTGTTTGTGGGATCTTGGGTTGTAGCCACTAGCTTTTATGTAGTTGTCTGTCTGTGTAGGTTTTCTGTAAATGCCAAAGTTTAGTCTGTTTTTATTCCTCATTATTTTTAGATCCAAAAATGGTAAATGCTCATCTTTTTCTATTTCTACAGTGAACTTGATATTTTCTTGGATATTTAAAAGTTTTAGTGCATCACTGATGTGTTTTTTTGGTACTATTGCAAAGATGTCATCTACATATCGTTGCCAGAGTTTGAACATCCAAGGGAAACCTTTGTTGATCCTTATTTCTAATGCACTCATGTACAGATCGGCCAGGAAGGGTGATAGGGGGTTGCCCATTGCTAACCCTGAAGTTTGGTGGAAATATTTTGTTTGAAACTGGAAGAACTTTTGTTCTATGCATAATTTGGTTAGTCTGATGTAGTCTGAAATTTCAGGTGATGCCATTCCAAGTGATTTGAGCCATTTTTCTATCAACGGTGGGAGTTGATTAACTGGCATGCTGGGAAACAGTGATTCAACATCAAACGAGACTAGTGTGTCCTCTTCTTTTAGTTCAGTATCTTTAATGTGTTCTATAAGTTCATAGGTGTTTTTGATGCTTAGGCTGTCGAATTTTGGAAATGAGTTAAATTTGTTTGTTAGCCACTTTGCAAGTTTGTATGTTGGTGAATTTATACTGCTAGCTATAGGTCTCATTGTTATGGATGGTTTGTGTATTTTGGGTAAGCCATAAAGTCTAGGTAAGGTTGGGTTATCCGTACAAAAGTGAATCGAGAATATATTGACACATTGCTTCACTCACACTGTTTATTCACAGGACATGTTTCAAGAGCTCTTGCTCCTATCCTCAGCTGATACTCGATTAGTGTAAGTTGTAGTGGTTTCTTCTTTCTCCGTATTGTCAATAGATGGCATGATGTACTTGTCAAAGATGTCCGGTGGTGGAGTTTCGAAATTCATAACTCTATGACGATTTTTGTTAATGAAGATTTTTTCCCATACGGAAAGGTCTATGGGGTGATTAACGTATTTTATTAGAGATGTTTCCAAATTGATGTCATGTCTAGTATTCAAAAAATGAAAAGCCACTGCTGATTTTTCTGTTTCACCATTTTTAATGTTTCTTAGATGTTCTTTAGTTCTGATGTTAATATTTCTTTTTGTTTTTCCTATATAAATTTTAGGGCAAGTTTCACATTTGATCTCATAGATTCCTGGTTTTTCTTTGGTAGTGATTGAATTTTTGGGACGGCCTTTTAACAAATTTCTGATATATTCTGATTATATTTCTGATATAAAAGGCCCTCCCAAAAATTCAGTTTAATATCTGTGAACTGTGAAGGCTTAAAAAACAAATTGTACTCGGGAACCTTACAAAACTTACTGGAGGGATTAGACTATTTGGCAGTGGTAGAAACGTGGTTAAAAGAGGACATTATTGAAATAAAAGAATACAATTACATTGGTGAGGGTGGAGTATCATGAGCATAGAAAGGGAGACCTTCAGGGGACATAGGATTATTTATTAAGAAAGAGACTGAATAAGACAGTTAAAGAAACATGGTCTAGTTCAAAAGAAGTATTGTGGGTGATTATTCAAGATAAGCAGTTAGATGACAGTAAAATATGTATGGGTATAGTGTACAACCCGCCTGTTACATCACAGTCC
The DNA here is from genome assembly GCA_030765055.1 of Mantis religiosa. Lineage (NCBI taxonomy): Eukaryota > Metazoa > Arthropoda > Insecta > Mantodea > Mantidae > Mantis > Mantis religiosa. The sequence goes on along the minus strand of CM060949.1, from coordinate 119,815,817 downwards.
CATAACCAGGAATTATATAAGCTTTTAGAGGACAGAGAGGTTAACAGTTAAGTACATACATATAGAGGCAATAATAATGGGAGATTTCAATGTCAGACTAAGGGAAAGTGACGTAAATTTAATGGATTGGTGGGAATCAAATTATGTGTTACAGAAAAGAGCAAGTGTAAGACAGAGCAGGGGCAAAATGGTGGACAGAGGGAGTGAAAAATTTATCGCCTTTTGTGAACAAAATTCTCTATTTTAAATGGAAAATATGGAGAAGCTGGGGAATATACATTTATAAATACAAATGGTCAAAGTGTAACTATGTATTATGGCCAAGTAACTTGAAAGGCAAGATAAACAACTTCAAAATTACAAACTTATGCACAAGCAGTGGACATTTTCCAATAATAACAGAAATAAATCTGAAACATTTAGTAGGAGAACGGGTAGAAGGAGGAGAGGTAATACAAAGAGAATAAAAACGTTCAAATGGAGGAAGGAACAGAGAGTAGGTTTTATACAGGACATAAATTCAGGTGTAGGACAAATTACAGAAAGGGGTATAATGCTCAACATTAAGGAAGATCGGGTGGGAAAGGCATTAAAACTACCGGAATTACTAGTAAAAAGGACAGGGAAAGAAATGGAAACAAAATAAAATAAGAAACAGGGAAATAAAGGGTGGTATGATGAGGAATGCATAGCAGAGAAAAAAGAAGTATTTAAAGATATTATTAAATGGAGAACGGAAGATGAAACAGACAGGAAACTTCTGTTTGTTAGGAAATGGGGATTAAAAATTTACTAGAAGCAAAAAAGAAACAATGGCAGGAAAAAGCAGGCAAAAAATTAAAAGAAGCTATAGACGGAAAGGGTAGAAAAAAAATATGGGAAGCAGTAAGAAGTGTAGTCAGGAAAGAAGAGGCAAAACATGAGATTAAAGCAAATGAATGGCAGAGATAGTTCAGGTTGCTGATAGGGGAGGGAAGAAAATTAAAATTAGAAATAAGAGATTTGGGAACAATAGAAATAGCAAAGGAAGATCTAGATAGGCAATTCACAATGCAAGAGGTGTATTGACAATTAAAATCTATAAAATAAGAGAAGGCAGTAAGACTCGATGGTATACCAGGGGAATTTTGGAAAGTGTATGGGGAAACACATTAGAAGTAATGACAAAGGTGCTAAACAAGATAAAAGAAAGTGATGACATAACAGAAAGCTGGAAAATCAGCATGATTGTGCCTATTTATAAGGGGAAGGGAGGTGCAAATAAACCAGAAAACTACAGGGGAATAAGTCTGTTATCTATATTAGGAAAAATATACACAGGAATATTAGCAGAAAGGATAAGAATGCGGGTAGAACAAGAAAGGAAGCTGTCTGAATTTCAAGCAGGTTTCAGGAAAGGAAAACAGATAGTAAATAATCTGTTCATACTAAAGACTATAGTAGACAAATACCTCAGGAAAAAGAGAGGAAGGGTATATATGTTCTTTGCGGATTTTGAGAAAGCTTTTGATACAATAAACAGAAATGCTTTAGTTTGGAAATTGAGGATGAAAGGGGTAAGTAGGAAATATACAAAAGTAGAGAAAATCTATGAAGGGGTGAAGTTTTGCATAAGGTGGGAAAAAAATGCAATTACGCAGATGACAGAACAAAAAATAGGTCTAAGACAAGGATGCAAAATGAGTCCAATTTTATTTAACGTATTTATAGATGAGATAATAGACAAGGTTAAACCTTTCACCGATATGGACGTCATATGACGTCCAAGTTAAAATGCCCCAAACCAATATGGACGTGTATAGACGTCCTGCGCATACATGCATTTAATGCTCATTTAACGGCAATTATTTTCATCTTCCTATTTTACAATAAATTTAAATTAATTCTATATGGGATGTAAACACCCTTAAAGGATTCTTTTTGAATTGTACACTCCAAACCGGGATAAACACTCAAGAGCCCATCTGCAGATTCACACCACATAACATTGGTTTCCTTGCAACCTTCTTTTTCGCAACACACTACACATTTTCGAAATGGTTGCGACTTTTTGGTTGTGGGTGGTATCCTTTTAGGAAAGTGTTTTCTCTGAAGTATGAGGGGTGATGTCGTGGTAAATTTCTTACCCCCTAGTATAAAGAGGCCTCTGAGTACTATAATACTCAATTAGGTTACGAGCTATTTATACGCGCAAGTACAGGTAGGTGAATGTCTTGCATGAATTTACAGCTCTGAAAATTACTAAACAATTGTGCATGGTTACATCCAGTGGTATAAAAATACTTTTTTAACCATTTAACTGTTTTTCGTAAAGAGGGATAGCTAGTAATAGTTGACCCACATCACCCATATTTGACCCGCCATTTCCCCCAAACAATGGAGTAGCTAACATGCCATCTGTAGACCAGTACACATCACTGCTAACTATATCCTAAACATCTCCTTCATAATTGCACAACAAATATTTCAGATTTTCTACAGTAATATCAGAAGCCTGTATACATCATACGCAAGGTAATTTATTTGCTACATTACGGGGATAAGCCATGGTTAACATTGAAATTTAACAATTTCAAATGTGTCATTCATTTAGCTCTTGATAGCTATAAGAAATCACTCTGAACACAGAGAGAGTATAAATAACTAAATACTGAGCGAAAACAGCTGCATAAGGCTACCAGAAACCTTGGTTGAGAAACCCTGTAATAACAGATGCTGACAAGAGAGTTTTCTTTTCAGTATAACGCAACATATACCCATATGACTATCGCTTGGTATAGCATAAATAAACTAAACTTGAATCGGAGAAGTCACTTGCGTAGCTAAACATACATTGGTTCGTATACACACAAAAGAAAATGATTCAAATATTAGGCGCGTTCGGCGCAAAGAATGGCTTTTGCTACAGTGAAACAAAGTAGTGAAATTTCGACGATTTATTAATGTAGTCTCTACTTTATTGTTATTGTAGATGTATACTGCCTTTAATGGGTTTTAAACCAGTCTTTGTTTCGTTTAAATAACTTAATAAATACGGAATATACGGAATTGTATTTATGATGCATTTTTACAGAATTTAACAATTTAAATGTCTTGTTCTGTTTATTGGGTATCCGTTTCCGGCCCCTGAAGGGCTTAAATGGCCATCGGCGAAGCGGTTAAAGAAGGAAATCAGCACTGTCCAGTAATAGCAAACAAAGAATTTCCTAGACTGCTATATGCGGATGATTTAATGGTAGGATCTATAACGGTAGTAGGATTGTAGAAGGCAATAAATGAAATCCAGAAGTCCTGTGAAGAGTGGGGAATAAAAATAAACATAAATAAGTCGAAAGTTATAGTCTTCAAGAAGGAAGTTAAACTAAAAAAAGATGAAAAGTGGGTACTAAATGGCAAAAGGGTAGAAGTGGTCAATGAACTTGAATACTTAGGAGTAAGGTTGAATAACAATGGAAAGTGGGAAGCACACAGAAGAAAAATTGAAGCAAAAGGGCAGCAAAGAATGGAATAAGAATATGCAAATATAAGCTAGAAATGACAACCAAGTGGTTAGAAAGAATGTATGAAGCACTAGTTGAATCCAAAATGTTGTATGCAGTGGAGATATGGGGGCACAGAGGTAAACAAAATAGTAAACCAAAACTGCAGAAGGTTTTGTAAAGAGCTACTAGGCTTGCCAAGATCAGCACCTAGGGAAGTAGCTTTAGTAGAATTAGGAAAGACAAGAAGAAATGGAATAATAATGGAAAGAATAATACAATTTTGGTATAGGTGTTTGGTCAAAGAAGAAGGGGAAATTATGAAATTATGCATGAGACAGCAAAAAAGATTAATGAACTCAAATAGTTGGTGGGCAGAGATAGGAGGAATTATGGAAAAAAATAGGAATGGAAGATATATGGAGATTAGAGGAAAGGAATACAAGCGATGTGGGTAAATTGGTAAATTGCAGAATAGAAGATATAGAAAGATAAGAAATATGGGGAAGTCTAGAAAATATGAAATCATTACAATTTTACAAGCATATAAAAAAAATTGGGGACGAGAAGCATATGTAGATTACTGCAATAGGCAAGAGAGAGAAGGGTTAGCTTGGATGAGAACAGGAACAATATTTCTAAGAGGGATAAGAGGAAGGGAAAAGGGAATTTGTGAATTGTGTGGGGGAAAAGAAAGCATAGAACACTATGTAACAGAATGCGAGGAGGTCGCAATGTGGAGAAAAAAGGTTTGGGAGGAAAAATGGGAGAAAGTAGTGAAGAGGATAGTAACTATAGAAAGGTTAACGGGCAGGGAGGAAAAGAAGGTAAGAAGTATTGGTGAGTTCTTGCAGAAAGTAAAAGAAAAATGGATCAGAAGTGTAAAGAATATAAGGAAGATGAGGGAGAAAAATGGGACTAATTAAGAAACAAGGAGACATGGAGGTTAAAGGCTACCTGGCAGAGCAGAAGACCACGGTGTCATGTAAGTCAAGGTAGCAACAAGGTAAAGACAAATGTAGCCAAAAGTTGTAAATTGAAAAATTTTTGGAATATGCACAACAAATCTAATCTAATCTAATTCAGCATTTACAACAAAGAAATAAATAATGTAAACATGAGAAATTGAAGAAAGGAAGCAATGAGTATTAGTGGTGTGTGATAGCACTTACTTAGGAATTAAAATAAATGCAAGAAAAGAGCAAAGTGGGAGAAACAAAAGAAATCAGCACTGACAAAAGAGAAAGCAGAATGCTAATGACAGTAAAATGGTACAAAAGGTTGTATAGCTCAATGGTTGAGGCTGACATGTTATATGGCAATGAAAAATACAAACTTGGATAGGAAGCTATGGACTTAGCAAACAGAATGTTTTGCAAGGACGTTCTGGGATTCCTAGTAGCAATAACTAACAAAATTACTCATACTAAAAATAAAAATGTAGCAAGAATTAGAAAAGTTATAAAACACTGTATAGGATCCTAAGTTCAAATGCTGATAATCCATTAAAATAATTTTTAAAATATGAAGAAACAGATTTACAAAGTGTAGACTGGATAAGCAATTAAGAAATAACATAAAAATATGGATTAGGCAATATTTGGGGAAAATGTGAAACAAATAATGTCTTTTGGAATGATGCAAGAAGATATGAAAATATTGAGATACAAAAATTGATCAGTGAAATATTTGTTGAAATGAAAAACAATCTGGAATGTGTGTGTGTGTGTGTGCGTGCGTGCGTGTGTGTGTGTTACCGATAAAGAAGAGGGATAACAGGCTAAGTGCAGGAGTATGGAGGTTAAAAGGTCAACAAAATGCTATCCCTAAAGTGAATTCCAATACCAAGGAGGAAAAGAGTATGTACAACATATACCTAGTGAATGCAGGAAAACAGATTAGAAGAAAAGAAAAAAATGGTTAAGAATGAATAGGAAAATTGACAGAAATAAAATTTTGGACAGTAAAACGGGGAAAGGAACAATAACATGAGTATATGGAATGGTGGAATTAAAATTACTTTAGTATTTCGACAGTTAGAGGGAAAGTTATGGAGGGAGAGTTGCTATGGCAATGGCAGTGACCACATCTCTTAAAAGGAGCATAACTTTGACCAATTAGGTGAGACTTCTCCGTTCACTGCCTTATCTAAGTTTCACCAAAAATGTTACTGTGTTGTCATGTAGACATATGTGTCATGTAAAGCAATGCTTGTTTTTTCTCTTCACTGTGTGTAATTTAAACGTACTCGTTTGGCTATAGTTTAGCTTATAAAAAAGCAGGTTTCTTCATCAGATATTCAGTCATTTCATTAGTGTATTAATATTTTGTACATCTTTGGTGCTTTAATGTTATTATTAGTGTTATTAGCATAAGGGTACAATGTCTCAAACTAACAGCACCACTCAAAAATGAGGTAAGCCAAGAACTCGCTCCCCCAAGAAAAAATATTCAAAAGTAGAACAGGGTTCTGCACTACATGGACCAGAAAGGGAACTGGTGTATACACTATGTGAATATTTTGAAAAAGCCAGGGAATATGGTGGCCCTCTCTTAGACGAATATTAAAGTTGTCAAAAGAACTGTTACTGCAATCTTTCTTAGCAATGTACAGCTGAACTTTCGCTTTCAGAAATGTAACTTGTGTATTAAGCCTACATAGGTACACTTCAAGTTAAAATGCATGTTCTAAATTCTTAGTCTTGGAAGGTCTTTCAGCTTTGTACTTGCTAATATAATATGGCATACAGAGAATGTAGATGTTTTTGGTAAACTATTACGTTTAATGCAAAACCATATATTAGAGTTCTCTTGCTTGTTCTTAATACCGGCTTTATAAGAAACACTCCAAGACAGATGCATTAGAAAAACAAATTTAAACAGGATTGAACATTTTCAGCATTGTCTCAGTTCCGTCTGTACATTGCCTTAACAGAGTATCATTAAAAACTGTTTGTATTTGTTAGAAATATAAATATCAACAATTTAAATTAGGTAGTTATAGCACTTTCTTCTGTCTAAACATTGCATATGCCAAGATGTTCATAAGCTGCAATATCACTTTCCCCCACCAGCATTTGCTTCACAGCAACTGCCAGAATCCTAAAATAATTTTAATTCCACTGTAAATAATGTATAAAGTAATAGAATGGGCTGCCATTGAACAACGGTCAGAACCAATTTCAGTGTGCAGTTCAATACATTAGTGTCTTTGTACTTCAATAAATTATTACATTATGCAAGATATAATCAATATTTCAAGAGAGTTTGTGGTTATTGATGAAGTTTTTAATTAATACCTTAAGCGACAATGTTATAACTAGGGCCTGGATTTTTATGAAAAGTCTTCTTTTTTCTGAGTAGTCACAGACGATGCTTATTCGAAATAAGCGCATTCTGGAACAAATACGTTAGATATATATGGTTTTTATAGGTCATCAAAATGCTTTTTTTTCCACATTTTTATGTCATTTTTCAACATTTAGATGCATTTTCCGGTCATTTTCTTTCTTTTTCATGAATTTATAGGGCATTTTCATCTGTAGCCCGCATTCGAGAGGCCCGGGTTCGATTCCCGTGGCCGACCTGACCTTGACCCATGGGCTTTTTGGGGGGCTTTTAAAATAATCTGCAATTGAATGTTCATTTATATGATCATTTTTTATGAAATAGTAACTTTGTAAGTGTGGTAAACATGTAATTAACACCGGTCAGCATCCTAACAGTGCTGGTGAATTTATGACGCATCAATTCGAGGAATCGCCGATTACATCATGCAATACATGTGGATTGCATCAGTCAGGACTTCAGGAGCTAGAAGTGTCACAGTAAGGAGAGTAGTTTGTGAGGTGTGTAAATTTGTTGTGTTGTGATATTGAAATGCCGAAACAAAAGCAGTCAACTGCGTCCCGTTTGAAACAATATATTTCAGGACTTGGCAAAAACATATTCTCTACTGATGGGACTGTATTGTTCTGTAAAGTGTGAGAAACTAAAGTCGCTGCAGACAAACGGTTCACCATACAACATGTTCTGTAAAGTGTGCAAAATTAAAGTCGCTGCAGACAAACAGTTCATCGTACAACATGTTGGGCACCAAAAACATTTGCGAGCTCTTTAAAATGTAAAAAAAAAAGATGAGTGTATCAGTTACTGTTAAAAGAAACTGCTTCGACATCAAGTAACAAGTCATCTTACTTTTATAAAGAATTATGTGAAGTTAAATTTAAAGGGAGTCGATTAATGACACTAAACAACACTTACTTAAGTGTCATTAATCGACTCCCTTTAAATTTAATTTATCATAACAACACTGTTTTCAACACTTCCAAGAAAGGAATTGCATTATGTGAAGTGTTTGTTAGTGCAAATATTCCACTAGGAAAATTAAGTAATTCCAAATTATGAGATTTTCTTGAACTTCACACTGGTCATTCAATGCCAGATGAATCAACTTTGTGTAAAAGTTACGTACAAAAATGTTATGAAGACACGTTAAACCGAATACGTGAATATGTAAATGGGAAAAAAATTTATGTATCAATTGATGAGACAAGCGATTTAGAGGGGCGATATGTAGCCAATGTAGTGATAGGTAAACTAGAAACTACTAGTGCCAGACAAATGTTTCTTCTGACCTCAGAAGTTATGGAAGCTGTTAACCACTGTCAGATATGCAAACTGTTTGATACATCCATGTGTTTATTGTGGCCTAGTGGAATACAGTATGACAATGTGCTCCTCTTCCTAACAGATGCAGCACCTTACAAGTTAAAGGCGGCAAAATCAATCCAATCATTTTACAGTAAGATGGTGCATGTAACATGTTTGACCCATGCTTTTCATCGAATTTCGGAACAGGTCAGATCAACACTAATTTCCACAGTAAAGAAAATATTTCTGAAAGCGCCAACCCGAACTATGTATTTCAAAGAAAAAGCCCCTACAATAGCTTTGCCCCTGGCACCAATTTTAACACGGGGTTCATGGTTAACTGCATGTATATACCACTGTGGCAATTTTCAAATAGTGAGAGAAGTGGTGAATAGTTTTGATAGGGTAGATTTTAAGGCAATTGAGAGCACACAGGATCTGTTTTCTGATGCTCAAATCCAAGGTAAATTAGCTTTCATTAAATAAAAATTTGCATTTTTGACGTATACCATAACCCTCCTTGAAGAACGTGGCATGACATTGGATAAGTCGATTGAAATAGTGAGGATTGCGGAAGAGAGGATACAAAATGTAAAAGGTGAGATTGGGGAACAAAATTAGACAGATACTAAAATCTGTGTTGGACAAAAATAAATACCAATTTGTCAGATTGCCAATATCTTGTCAGGAGAAAACTTCAGAACTGATATTTTTTAACAGGATTTAACATGCAGTGACATAGTGTTTTTTCAAATATGCATCTATAACATCTGTGGAAGTGAAGAGAAGTTTCTCAAAGTATAAAACGGTTTTAACTGGCAACCGCCATTCCTTTACTTTTCATAACTTGAAGATGACTATGTTGCGTACTGCAATGCTAAATTTTGGCTAATGGATACAGTAACTTATTTTTTCATATTTTATAAAATTGAAAATGACCTGATAAATGTTAATTTATTTATTATTTAGTAGCAATAAATGCATTATTTACTAAGAAAGTTAATTTTAAAAGTGGTTATTCAAACCATATATTCATTATTTGTCTGTGACAGTTATTAATTTATTATTATGAAAGAAATTGTTAAATTTTGTCTCTCTCTCTCTTTTTTTTCATTTTATGTGCATTTTTTTATATTTTAAGGGCAGTTTATAACTCATTTTTAGGTCAAAAACTTCCGGGCCCTAGTTATAACTTTATTTTTGTAAATGTGAAATGTATTCAACATGAAGAAATAAAAAGCCTGTTAATTCATAAAGAGATAAATATGGCCAACCTGGCTTTTCTGTTGATCCAGTGGCTCTGCAGAGTCAACAGCCATTTCTAAGAGGTATATAGCAAGTGCCATCACGTGCTCTGAGACATTTTGTCCAAGAACTGCCTTATGTAGCACCACAAAGACCATAGCATGAAATACCCGCGACCTTAACAACTTGCGAGGATCCTCATATGCTTCGTGACATGGACCTGGAATTCGGAAAGGAGGCCAAGGTGTTCCTGTAACTTTTGATTTCCCAGACTGCTGCACACTAAAATGGAAAAAAAAAAAATGGTGAGGTGTTACATTCATATGACCTTTACCCCCTCTTTTACAAACTATTACAAGAACAGTTTCTATTATATACTTCACATTAATCAAGATAAATATTTCCAGAAACATTGGATTACACACTTCATTGTAGGAGGACAAAATGCTATAGCAGGAATCAGGTCTTTACGAAGTGGGGCACTATCTGAAGGGTTTGAAGTTCCTTTATGCATGACTACAGGAACAAACTGAACAGCTATACTTGTAGACTGAAGAGCTATACACTTTAAAGTATTTGAAATGTCAATTACCTAAGAATTGGTTAATGCAAAAAGAAAAACAGTGATATTTAAGCATTTAACAAAATTATCATCATTTTTGGGAAAACCAAAAGTAATTAAAAATTTGCCATTTAAACGGCAGTTTAGGGTGGGGTGGATTTTCTTCAAAATCTTTTATTGCATTCTTGGAGGAATTTCAACTTAAATATCTCTCTCTCTCTCCCTCCCTCTCTCCCTCCCTCTCCCCCTCCCCCTCACTCCCTCCCTCCCCCTCTCCCTCTCTATTTCAGTATTTACTTATTTAGGAGACCTCAAAATGACCCACAAATATATATTTGCAATGAAATCTTGATCAAACTTTTCAGTAAGTAATGAAGGTAAAAGCAACAAAATCAATGAGTTGAGCTCCAAATCTGCAGCTATGCTATTATTGCAACTTGACTATAACACAATGTGAATTACATACATTAGCATGTAAAACAAATATATTACCTGAAAAAGAGATTACCGAAAAATTAAAGATACTAATACCATTAGGTCAAATACAAAAGTTATTGATGTTAATGCCTTGAGGAACAGGACAAAAATATATTTTTCATTAAGTTTCAACAATATTAAAGGCCCATCTCTGTGGTGTAGTGGTAGCTAGTCTGCCTCACACCCAAGAGATTTTTGGTCCGATCTCTGTCGAGTTATATAGAATAAAAAGAAGTATTTCAGAAAGTGGAGTGCCATTGTTACTAAAATTAGGCAAGTGAGTCAACCTTGTATATACTTTTCTCCACTTACAAGTTGTTTGATGAAGACTAGTTTCTGGGAACTTCTCGCCTATCGTCAGTTCTGTGGTTGACTCACAGAACTGACGATAGGGGAGAAGTTCCCAGAAACTAGTCTTCATCAAACAACTTGTAAGTGGAGAAAAGTATATACAAGGTTGACTCACTTGCCTAATTTTAGTAACTCTGTCGAGTTACCTGATAAGGTTTTTTGCTAGCATTTTCCCTTCTCTTGAGAAGACAAATGCACTTATCTAAAAGTTTTATGGATTCTGAATCCTTAAAAGCATAATTTCATGCATTGTGTTCAGTCACTATCCAAAATTATCTACCCAGTTATAAGGTAATAAACTTATAAATAAACTTAAAACAAATTATGATCCAAATCAGTATTCTCTGCTCACTGAATTTAGTTGAAAGTTTACATTTTTGTATTTTGGCCATTTGTATGTGAATGCTGAACAAAACTTAGCAAGCATTCAATTAACAAAAGAATCAAAACTCACACGAGGTAAGTAAGCTGGACAGCAAATATTGGTAAATGTTTTTTCATATAAGTACAGTGTTCTGACATCCATTTCATATTAATTGAGATAAAAATTTGCTGAAATTATTGCTAATTTACTTGTTGGTGCAAGGAAAATATGAGAATACAGTAAGCCTTAAGCGGTCGTCAATTATTTGAAGAGCACAGACGGTTGCTTTGAAATTCTGTTCTCTTTGCATGACCAAGATATAAAAAAATCAAATAGTATATTCCTATTAGAGAAAAGTAAACATATTTAAAAATTCAGAAAAGGAATATCTTACAATGGTTCACTCCACAAAAGGTTCTATGAGACAAATTGTGTGTTTTAATGACAGTTGCATTTTTTGTCTGATAAGATTTTTTGTTTTAATGACTTTTACATTTTTTGTCTCATAAGATTTTGTATATCTATTATAGTTTACCAGAAAAGCAAAAGCCATCTAGAAAGAAGGTGACATTTGAGGACATTCCCAGATGGAATATAGATTCAAGATATAGACTTCATTTGGCACGAAAATATCATAAATATATGGTTTCTTAATTAAAATAATTAAAATCATTTTTGAGAAATATTTTATCTAAGGAAAATCTTTGTGTTACATCCTTGTTAAATACCAAGTTTGATATTCAATTGACTATTCATTTTTTAGTTATGCTGTATGCATGCACACACAGATGCACATTGTTATTTTTGTCCTCAGGGAGTTTCACAACATGTCTTTCCCATGAAACCTTGTTACAAATTTTAGAGTGGAATATATTAATTTCCCTACACACTTTAAGTATATAGTAGAGAAAGTAAAAGTATACTCACTATTCAGTGAACCGATCCATAGATGTCTGAAAATCCCGCCGATGAACTGCTCTAAGCAAAACATGGACAGGGTCATACAATTCCTCCCAAACCTTTGCTTTTGGGACATACATGCCTTGCTGCATATTACCACTGGCTTCTAGATTGGGGGCTTTATAATCAGCTACCTGAAAGAAAACCCTCGCATTTGTAAAGTTGTTCTACCATTACTTTTAAAGAATGTCTATAAGAGTACACTCCAACTAATCACAAAATAAATTAAAAGCAATAATCCACTATTACTTCTGACACATGGTTACTCAACATGAATACTCTTTACCAAATACAATATTTAGCTTTTTTTAATACTCTAAGGAAACCTTGCTAAAACACAAATAAGGAAACTGATGGTAAATAATTATAATAAGATCATATAATCACCCTCTTTAATTAGTTTAAGTTAATGAAACAATGCTAGCAAGTGAATTTCTTATTCAATATTTATTTATAAAATGATATAACCAAGTATATCTCATTAATTTCTTTTCAGCATTGATCATATATTATTCAACACTTAATATTTTAATGCATTTGAACAATTTTTTATGTTAGTAAATAAAACATGAACAAAATCTATATCAGCTTCAGAAATATTATAGGTTGCTCTAAATGGATTTTAAAATATTTCTGCTATAATAACATTTTGTCTAATAAATAAAACTTTAAAAATATAAGTTCGTGGATGCAAGAATATATCCAAAAGAAAACCTTCTTCAACTTATAATTTCCAAAAAGCTAAACCAAGGCCTTGAGGTTGAAATGTGTAATAACTGCAACAAAATATAAAGAGAGATGATTTTGATTTATTAACATTTGAAAATTGGAGCATAAGGAAAATAGCACTAGTGCAAGAGCAGATTTTAATCCCTGTAATTTCTATTTCCTTATAAATTAATTCTACAAAAGAATTCTTTACTACTGCATAAGCATTGTTCTTGGATTACTCATTTTATACACTTTAAGCTGAAGAGAAAGAATCACGGGCAGTTCTTCCTTGATGCGTTTGAATCACTGAGTCACCTACTTGTTTTTTAATAACTTATATGGTTATGTTTTATGTTCTAGCATTTAATTTTCATTTATAAAATTTCTCCAAATTATATGTTGTAATGGAGCTGCTCTCTTGGTGCCCGCACATCGATAATGCAGCTAGCTTACTTCCCCACTAGAAATTTGTTATTAAAAGGCCAAAGTGACCGTAACACATGCAGTGGGTGAGGAGCGGTTTGGAGGGGCAGAATGCATTGCTGGTTACCATGGCTATGGATTCATTTCATAGAAGCTGTATACTCTGTACCAGCTCGTGTTGCCATCACAATACAGGACATTCTTCCTACCTTTTTGTTTACTTGAAAAGAAATTTTTTGGTAGAAGTGGTAACCTGCTTGAAGCAAGACCTGCGTGTCATGTGCCACTATTTATCATCAGTTTGCATTCTGTGTAAAAATGTAATTCTTTTATGTCATAGTGATTGTGTGATATGTGAAGTAGTTAATTTTCCATATTTAAGGGATTTACAATGAATTCAACACACGACTTGGTGTGTTCCATTCTCCAAACACCCTTTTCTTTATGGAAAAAATGATGACAAACGCAGCGTGATAAATGTTGGTCGGTGAAAACCGGTGCTATGTTTAGAAAAACTTTGCAGCAGAGCATATTCAAAATACACCAGGACATTTAAGACTCGGTATGAGGAACATAACTGTTTCGGATTGAAGAAGCTGGGTAAAAACACTAACATAATTGCAGACACTCTTTGGGAAAGCTCATGTCTATATACTGTAAAATACAATGAGAACGTTAAGCTTAACACTAGAAGGACCGGTGAGTATGGTCTACTGAGAAGCCAACCCGTCATTTTGATGGGTGCGGTTTTATTTGCCCTTTTTAAATAGTAAACAAATTTGAATGCATACCAGTTTATTTAATATTATTTATACAGTTTACCAGTATATAATTTTACTTTTGTCTGAAGAATGACATGGTAAAATGAACATTTTAAGCCTAAAAATTAATCCAAATATATACGATAACCAAATATGAAATGGACAACTTCCCTTAGCAAACACACTTGTTTCAATCAAAACACTTTATTAAACCAATTCTCGAACTGTAAAAACCCTTAAGCTCCACTCACTTTTGAAATTAGGACATGTTTCAAGAACTCCGCGTCCCCATCATCAGCTGATGTTCTACTGGTTCTTCAGGTGACCGCCTACCTCTCCTGGAGCTGTTCAATGAGTTGAATGACGTCATCTACTATTGGAATTTCGAAGTTCATTGCTCTCTTTTTGTTCTTCACAATGTGTATATTTTCCCAAACTGTTAATTCCCAATACTTTTTTGGTACCAAAAGTTTTATGTCTTTGGAAATATTATGACTTTTTAACCAAAGACATAAAACTTTTGGTACCGGCAAAAAATATTGGGAATTAACAGTTTGGGAAAATATACACATTGTGAAGAACAAAAAGAGAGCAATGAACTTCGAAATTCCAATAGTAGATGACGTCATTCAACTCAATGAACAGCGCCAGGAGAGGGAGGCGGTCATCTGAAGAACCAGTAGAACATTAGCTGATGATGGGGACGCAGAGTCCTTGAAACATGTCCTATTTCAAAAGTAAGTGGAGTTTAAGTGTTTTTAAAGTTCGAGAATTGGTTTAAAAAAGTGTTTTGATTGATGAAGATCCACTGTTTATAAATACTTCTATTTATAGTTTTATTACATGTGTTTCAACTTAAAATTGTGAATATCACAGTATATAGTACAAAAAACACTTATAAACCTGATTTTGCTCATTGAAAGCCACCTGCAGCACCGTAGCACCTAACACACGTGCAATCAGCATTGCCTAAACCTGGTCCATAAACATACTTGCTGCAGTTCTTACATAAATGCTTGCTCCTATTCTTCCCTCTGCATCCGCCAATCTGGCAAGTCTTCCAAATCTTGCTCTGCTGAGATAAAGTGTTGGGAAATATATTTTGTACCTTTGTGGATCTATATTGTGACTGTGGGTTCATGAAATCAAAAGTCCAACTTACAAACACAAAAAATTGTACTTTATTTCCATAGAAATACGCTTCGTACACATACACAATTCAATATACAAGCTCAACAAACAGCCGCTTACCCGCACGCGTTCAATTACCGACTCACTGACTCTCTTTGGCAGGCAGGCTACCTTTTTATAGTTTTTCTAACATTCCAGAAATTTCTCAAACAATCGAGACCGGCTAGAACAAAGGCGAACTCTTGCGAAATCTGTCTGCTCCCGCCCACCATTTTGGCAAGCTTTTGTCTCCACATTGCACTGCCGCCTCTTTGATCTTGTTACCCACGCTGCCTCCAATCAACAATGACCTGGCGACACTGCTCCCTCCTCAAGGCTGGTCGTCCCGAACAGCACTTTCATAATGGGTCAGACGATCCAGGTGTACCACCAACATCTTCCCTCGGGGCACATTCTGGATGCGGTAGACCACGTCGTTAATCCTCATCACCACCCGGTATGGTCCTTGCCATGGTTGCTGGAGCTTCGGGTATCATCCCTTGGTCCGGGTAGGGCAACACAACCAGACTAGGTCACCCTGCTGGAAACCTTGGCTGTTGGCTTGCCTGTCGTATCGGGTCTTCATGAGGTCGCTCGCCTTCTGGATGTTTTGACGAGCCAACTCATGCATGTCGTGGAGATGGTCCACCAGGTTCTCCACATACTCGGTTACTGGCTGTTTTGCGTCTGGGGGGCTTCCAAAAGCCAGATCACAAGGGAGGCGTAACTCTCGGACGAACATTAAGCTGGCTGGCATCATCCCCGTGGTGTCGTGTGTTGACGAGCCGTAGGCCAGCAAGAACAGTGGCGTCCCAGTCTCGCTGATGGCTGGTGACCTTCCTCAAGTGTTCCTCTAAGGTCTTGATGTACCTTTCGACCATGCCATCCGACTGGGGATGTAGAGGTGTTGTGCAGGTCTTGTTAACCCCAAGTCTCTCTAGTGCCTCCATCAGGTTGGACTCAAAATTGGTGCCTTGGTCACTGTGCAGCTCTAATGGTACCCCAAATCGGCAGAACACTTGCTCCACGAGGCAGTCTGTGATTCTCCTTGCCTCTTGGTTCGGGATGGAATACACCTCCGGCCACTTAGTGAAGTAGTCCACGACCACCATCAGGTACTTGTTGCCTCGGTCGGATATTGGGAACGGTCCATCAATGCCAACGGCGATCCGTTCGAATGGCCCTCCGACGTTGTACTGCTGCATGCAATACCGGCTCCTAGTCTGGGGGCCGCCACTCGCCACGCACACGTGACACTGACGGCACCATCTCTCAGCATCTGCTCGGAGCCTCAGCCAGTAGTAGCGCTGCCGTAGTTTGTCAATCATTCAGTTCGCTCCTAGGTGTCCTCCTGAAGTACCGGCGTGCACTTCCTCCAAGACTTCCGGGACCTTTCTCCGGGGATGTACCCACTGTTCTACCTGCGTCTTCCCATCGGGTGATTCCCATACCCGGAACAGCACGCCCTCTCTGATCTTCAACGGGTCCCATTGAGCCCAGTACGACTTGTAGGTGGCGCTCCTTGGTGCGATATTGTCCTAGGTTGGTCTTGTCCCTGCCTCCACTTCCCTCAAGAGTGGCCCCAAGTCTGTGTCCGCCAGCTGCTCCCTCCTCACGTCTACGCTATTCAAGGCATCCGCAGGCACTGCCGTGACTACTCGGACTGCTGCGGCATGCTCTTTCTCTTCCACTCTTCTTCACTGGCCGCACTCTTCTGGACAGGGTCTTCGGGACATAGCGTCTGCGTTATCGTGGCTCTTCCCTCTGCGATGTTCCGAGGTGAAGTCATACTCCTGCAGCCTCTGGACCCAACGTGCTGTCTGGCCCTCCAGGTTCCTAAAGCTCAATAGCCAGGTTAGGGCAGAATGGTCAGTCCTCAGGTGGAATGGTTGAACGTACAGGTACTTGTGGAAGTGCTCCAAGGTCTTTACTACCGCCAGTAACTCTTCGGGTGACACAGTAGTTCTCTGCCTTGGACAGCATCTTGCTGTAGTAGGCTATCACCCACTCATGGCCGTCCTAGATCTGCGATAGGACACCTCCAATGCCATGGTCGCTGGCATCGGTGTCCACAATGAAGGCACCACCCGGTTGTGGGAAACCCAAAATTGGAGCACCGCACAGGGTCTTTTTCAGGTGCTGGAAAGCGTCTTCGGCGCCCTCCGTCCAAACATAACGCCGGTGTTCCTCTGTCAGGCAGGTGAGGGGTTTGGCGATGTTAGAGAACCCCTTTATGAAGCGTCGGTAATAACTGCACAGCCCCAGGAAACTGCGCAACTCTTTCTTATCCTTTGGGTGAGGCCAATCTCTCACAGCCTGTGTCGGCCACTCCGGTTGCTGAGACTATGTGGCCCAAGTAGTTCACTTCCTTGCGGAAGAGCTGGCACTTCTTCGCGTTCAGCCTCAAGTTGGTCACCTGCAATCTCTGTAGCATCTTACTCAGATTCTCGAGATGGTCTTCAAAAGTCTTCCCGACAATGATGATGTAGGCAGGCATCGTAAGTCAGTCCTCTCATCACTGACTCCATGAGGCGTTGGAAGGTAGCTGGTGCGCTGCAGAGGCCAAAGGGCATAACTGAACTGCCAGAGCCCTTGGCCTGTCGAGAATTTGGTCTTCTCCTTGTCTCTCGAGTCTAGAGCTACCTGCCAGTAGCCCGACTTCAGGCCCACGGTCGAGAACCACTGCGCACCAGCTAGCGTGTCCAGGGTGTCGTCAATCCGGGGTAAGGGGAAGCAGTCCTTCCGGGTGAAAGCATTCAGCTTCCTGTAGTCCATGCAGAAGCGTAGCTCGCCGTTCTTCTTCGTCACCAAGACTACAGGGGAACACCAAGGGCTGTCAGACTCTTCAATCACTCCCCTGGATCTCATGTCCTCCAGCATGTCTCTTACCACCCCTTGCTTCGCTAGCGGAACGCGTCTATGTGGTTGCCAAATAGGCCGGGCGTCCCCGGTGTCGATGCGGTGAAGCACATTGTCCATGCGGCCGTAGTCACTATCACCTTGGCTGAAGACGCGCTGGTATCGCCTCAGCAGTTGTCGAACTTTCTCCAGTTGTTCTGCGGTCAGGTGGTCTCCAGTAGGCCTTCTAGCCGGGGCCCCAAGGTGTTGCGTCGGCACCGGCTCCTGCGTTTTGTCGATTGCTGTTACGCTTCCCACGGGCTCGCACGTTCCCAACTCCGTCCCGGCCTAGACATCGTGATCGGTGTTCGTTGGATTTAGCAGTATCACTGGCACCTCCTCTCGGCACGGCAGCAATGCCCTGGCTACACACAGTCCACGTACAGGCATCTTCTGGTCCAGCATCATGTTCCTGGTTCTCTGGCCTTCCAGTCGCGCCGTCACCATCGCCTCGCTCCTCGCGGGGACAACCACGTCTTCGTTCAATATGACCCTGCAGATTCCAAGGCGCTCTTCGGGTTGACGGAGCATAACCTCTTCTCCGTTGAGCCGCAGGCGAGGACCTCGTTGGCCGCTTTAATTTCCTTGGTCAATTCGGTCTTAATTTCCTTCAGTTCTGCGGCCAGGTTGTTGTTTGCCGTCTTCATTTCCTTCATTTCCGCGGCCAGGTTGTTATTCGCCGCTTCTGTTTTCGCAGCGAAGTTGTCATTTGCTGCTTTCATTTCCGTCATCTTCTCCAAAATCTTTTCCAATGCAGCCTCCATGTCGTCGCACTCCTGACACCAATTGTGACTTTATGGGTTTGTGAAATCAAACGTCCAAGTTTCAAACACAAAAAATTGTACTTTATTTCCGTAGAAATACGCTTCGTACATATACACAATACAATATACAAGCTCAACAAACACAGCCGCTTACCCACACATGTTCAATTACCGACTCACTGACTCTCTTTGGCAGGCAGGCTGCCTTTTTATAGTTTTTCTAACATTCCAGAAATTTCTCAAATAATCGAGACCGGCTAGAACAAAGGCGAACTCTTGCGAAATCCGTCTGCTCCTGCCCACCATTTCGGCAAGCTTTTGTCTCCACACTGCACTGCCGTCTCTTTGATCTTGTTGCCCGCGCTGCCTCCAATCAACAATGACCTGGCGACACTATGCTGAAGACAAATCTTCTGCCAAGTTGTATATGAACTGACGTCTGCTTACTTTTTCACCTGTTACTTCCTTATAGAGTACCCATGCATTAATATCTGCCAAGGCCAACACACTGAAGGAAAAAAAAAAAAAAAAAAAAAAAAAAAAAAAAAAAAAAAAAACATGCATAGGCTACCTGCTGCATCCAGATTTCACTGTATACAGTCAAGCCATTTGATCGACGTCAATGCCGTACTTGGTGTTATTGTAGTACGCCACTGATTCTGGGATTCTGGTAACTGTTTAGGATGGTATTTATTTATAGAAACTGTGTCATGCATTGAATTCAAAAGAAGCACATTTTTGTTCTTTTTCCCCTGATAGCATGTCAGAATTATGTCATCTGACTTATAAAGTACAGTTGTGTGCAAAGCACACACAATCAGCACATTTTGCTGATTGAGGAATTTCCCTTCTATATTTCTTTACTGTGCCCACAATGCTTGCACTTTTGCGCTTCAAACTTTCTGCAAGGCATTTGGTTGTGGAAAAATTGTCATATGTAATATTTCTTCCTGCAAAACCAAAGGGCTGTATGATGCATTACAACATGCTCTGCAAAAGAACACCTGAGGGGCACTGCTCGTCTTTGTCCAGGTAAGGAAAACCATTCACCAGATACTTTGAATTTGCATCAATTGCAAGTCAAAACTTTATTCCAAATTTGTCCAGTCTATTGCTGATATATTGAATGAAGAAGCATCTAGCCTTGCAAGGAAACAGTTGCTCATCCACAGTGGTATTTTCACTTGGAATGTAACACTGCAAGGAATTGGCAATAAAAGGATTTCAGACAACAGTAGCAGCTGCAAAGCAATCTGTACTTGGTCTTTGAGAACGTGTGTCCTTGTCATCAAATCGCATAAACCACAGAGTTTCAGCGAATTTGTTTCTTTTAGTTAATTGATGGAAATTAATCATTTCTTCACACTAGCGATATATAGGCTAAGATCTTTGATAGATAGACTGGACCAAATCCAGGAGATCCGTGGTTCAAATCCCGGCCATGACATTGAATTTTGACCATGGTAGCTCAATGTGTTAGAGCGACTGGATGGAAACCAGGAGATCCGTGATTCAAATCACGGCCATGGCACTGAATTTTTCATGTTGACTATCTATCAAAGAATTTGTTTCTGCTCATTGTGTTCCTGAAAAATTGTGGTCCCCAGGTATTTGACAATAACAACTTCAACGGAAAGATTTTTGCTCCAACAACTCGTAAATACATAAGTGATAGCACGAATTGCACCCCTTGGGCAATAAAGCTTTCTTACTCATCAACACAGGGTGTGGAGAGTACCATAAACCAATCAGGAAAGAAAACAATAACAGATGTAGAGAGATCCGAAGGCTATTGTTCACACTTCCATACTCATCAAAATGACGGATGGCGATCCTTCTAGTACGAGTTGTTTACATCAGTTTGTAGAAAGGTCCAAAATGCTTAATTCTTTGTGGACGTGTTTGTCATAAGTATTTATTAAAAGTCGTAGAACATGGGAAGTGCAGAAAAAAACATAAGCAAGAAATACATCTTCAAAAGCAGCGCATTCGCCAAAATGACGGGTACAGCCCTTCTAGTGTTAAGGGGTTTTTCATGCAATATCCTATTAGGGAAGTAGACAAGAAATGGCATTTCATGGCCATCATGAAAGCAAGGACTCTTTTTATAAAGGTAATTTTAAGGAAATTTTGGATTCAAAGTGTCACCATGTGGCATTGTTGTGCTGCTGCCACACACTGGAGCTGGGTGCTTGCCAGGAGAGGAATGTTATGCCCATTGCTGTGGCTGCGAAATTTCTCGAAAGGTCTGTGGTTTTCTAGAAACAATGGCTGGGGAGGTATAAATACCGGCAAGGTGTTACAAGTGGTAGCTGTTTGTTGGTTATTGCGATAGTCAACGAGTGAAGTGTACTGCAGTGATTTCTTTAATTTGTTTTCGTGCAGCAAAACACCGAATCAGCCTTGAAACAGTTGATTGTCAATTTCATGTCTTTTTACTACAGCAAAAGTTGTTCTAAATTTCTGCAAACCAGATTTCTGAATCTACATAACCCATGCAGTCCCAATATACAGAGGGAAGTCCCATCTAAATTCAAAACCACTATTCCAGTAAAAAATCAGTTTTTGCAATGCTGATTTTGAGAATTTATGTTAGTCAATTTTCCGAGTCACCTAATCAATTTTCCCAGAGCCGCGCCTGAAAAGAATATAAGTAATGAATACAATTTTATTGAATGTACACAATAAGACCTCCAAAATAAGCTATATCATTTATTTCAGTTTTTTCAGGAAACTCAGAAAACTGCACACTAGCTAGTAAAACAATTTGTATTGTTTATTATGTTTAGGGAAACATATTTATGACCGAAACATAAAATTGTTTTGTTATCCAACATTTCAGCTTGGTGGCACAATATTAGAGATCATTTTGTGATTTTTATGAAATAATGTTATACCCTAAAATTATAGTGTACAAAAGTTGCATATAAACACTTACAAACAGTTTAAATATATTTAACACAAATAAAAAACTACTTATATTTTCTCTTGAGGGTTGGTAAATTGTTAGTACTCTTTTTCCTGAATTTATTTTAAAATTTAGTGGCACTTGCTGTCAGTCTCACACTCAAGTCCGCCATTTCACTTAAAATACACCAATACCATACATGTTAAAGAAAATCAAAACTTATTTATAAATCGTTCCTCAGTACACAGATATGACACTCGATGCAAACATAATTTTGATATACCTCACAACCGATTGAGCAAGACCATAAATAGCCAGTGTTATCAACAGTTAAAATTATTCAATAAGTATAAAAATTATTTGTGGTTGGTTTATTATTCAATAAGCTTCCTCTGGAAATAAAAGAACTGCCACAAAACAGATTTGTTATAGTATTAAAAAACTGGTTTAAACAAAAAGCATTTTATACTGTACAAGAATACTTAGAATATAACATACATGCTAGTGAATTTATGTAAAACTATTGTAAATTATAGTAGTAGGTACCTAATTGTTTAATTTTATCATTACTATAGTAAAGTTAACTTACGATAATTACCAGCTTAAGCCATGCAAATAATCTGATTTCACCTAGAATTTTATATGCATTAATTTGTAAACCTTCTGTACTTGTAAATACAAAGTAAATACTTTTTATAACTGATGAAACCTATTGCTTCATGTAAGCTTAATGGTGAATAAAGGATTATGATTATGATTAAAAATATACAATGTTCTTCCACATATACCAAATTCTCAACTCGGAAATAACTGGTCTATTAGTGCTGTCAACTAATTTCCTCTGTGGCAAAGAAGCATATATTAATACAGTACAATCACATACTAAAATTTTAACATCTGCAATAGGTGATATGCATTTGTTTTAGGAAGGTCTTCATATGTGTTCACTGTTTTACCTCCTGCTCCCCCTTGCCATCTCTTGTGGTTTAGAAATGGTATGTTCATTGAAGCAGTTAGTAAAGATTCTTCTCGTTTTTGCAAAGGAGGGGTAAGGTAGAAACAGTTTTACTGCTAATAATTTGCAGCTTTCATTTAATGTTGAAAGTTCTAATGACTTAAGCTTAAGCAAACTAAAGGATAAAACACACAGCATAACCCACTGAATAAATGCAACAGGAAATATAAAAGTCATGAATTAAAAACAAAATAATTATTACAAACCTTTGCTAGCACAGTTTCAAAATCACGGCTCTGACCAGCTCCACATCTCTCCGGCATCAATTCCATTAGTTGACTGTGAGTTTTGTCTCCCATACACAGAAGTGTGACCATCTCCAGCTGAGATAATAATGAATCACTTACACCTGTAAATATTTCAAAACTTTCTGAGTATGTGAAAATGCCTACCAATGCAGGGCATTTTAATTCCCCTTGATCTGCTTCAACTATAAAATTTGGTTACATTATAAAAACTTGCTTATGCTTTTATGTGACTTACCAAGGTTTGTTCGTATGCTCATTAGAGTAGCAAGGAAAGTGAGACAGCTCTCCAACATTGGTGTATCATGTTCACTATCTATGAAAGAACCATGATTTGCTGCATATGGAGCAAGACTCATCCAATCCATTATATGAAACCTGGATACACCATTAAACCATATAGAATTAGAGAACAAAATTGAATATGAAAAATAGAGTTGTAAGCTGCATTTCTCATTACATATTCTGGTACTATAAAATTCATATTTTTGTGCTGGCAGAATTTTCAACTTGGTCCATGAAATCATTTTTTTTTTTTTTTTTTATTTATACAGGGAATAATGACAAATTATTACTTGAAATCCTGATTTTGGTAGAATATACTTCCTCTTAGATAGAGCCAAACTGAAAAATTCAATGCCACTAACCACGGATCTCCTGGTTTCCATCCAGTCACTCCTACCCATTTAGCTACCATGGCCAACGTGCCATCATGACATCTATCCAAAACCTTAGCCTATATACGGCTAGTATGAAGGAATGACTAATTTCCATCAGTTAACTTAAATATATGCTTCCTCTATTTACTATAGGTAAGCAGCTGAGAAAGTAAACATTTTGGCTCTAAGATCTTTACAACATATTGATCAAAATGATACTATTTTTTAGCACTAAGAGAGGGTGAAAATGTTTTATTAAAACAAAGAAGAAAATGAATTCAATTTTGGGTCTCATACGTAAATAAAAGTTAATAAAAATGTGTTTTTGGCAGGGGGGAAAAAAATATAACATAGCCCAGCTCTGTGGTGTGTGGGTAGCATGTCTGCCTCACATTCAAGAGATCCTGAGTTTGAATCTTGGTTAGGGTTAGTTACACAGACAAGGTTCTTTTCTCCCCCCCCCCCCCCCCCCAGAGTTTTCCCTTATCCTAAAAAATGTCAGGTAACTCTAAGCTCTATGGATCCCATAAAATTAGTGTATACACTGTGCACTTCACATGGCTTTAAAAAAATCTTTAATTTTTGTCTGCTTTTTGGATTTTTCCATACAGTCACACACTAGTTGATTATAAGCACTATTGGCCTCTCCACAAACTCTCCAGCCACTTACGTCATATCTTCTCTTAAACTTATGGAGCCAGCCAACAGAAGCTCTAAGTCATCCGTTATGTTAAGCTGCTTCACCAATTCTAGTGCCTTCTTTGTAACATTTTTCCATCGATGGGAAAGGTTTTTGCAGGATGTTGATTGAACCAGACTATAAGACATTTTTATAAATTGGCAAAATACCTGTATTCTCTTTACATTTTGATAGCTACATCTAGGCTTTGATACATTCCGTATATTCTCTTCATTTTTTTACTATGGTTTTCAGTGTCAAGTAAGGTAGGCCCAAATGCTCAGCAATATTGTTCTTCGTTTCTTTAGTAATGGTTTTAACCTCATCCAGAATTTTTAATTTTTCACCAAGAGTTAAGGATTTTCTTGTTTTCTTCCTTGTTGGTTGATATTCACACGTTTCTTCTCCTGTTGTAACTCGAAACTCCACCTTAAATAGATAAATGACTCAAAGCATAAAATTGAAAGAAGAGTAGACAGTAAAGCACAACTTAGCATAAAAGTGAATCGAGACACACTACTTCACTCGCACTGTTTTTTCACAGAACATGTTTCAAGAGCTTTTGCTCTTATCAGCTGGAACTCAACTAGTGCAAATTGTAGTGGTTTCCTCTTTCTCGGTATCGTCAATAGATGGCATGATGTACTTGTCAAAGAGTGAGTGAGTGAGTGTGTAGTGTTTTAGGGCCCGTCGACAACAAGGTCATTTGGGCCCACTTGTCAAAGATGTCCGGAGGTAGAGTTTCAAAATTCAGGACTCTTGACGATTTTTGTTGATGAAGATTTTTTCCCATATGCAGGGGTCTATGGGGTGATTAACGTATTTTATTAAGGATGTTTCCAAGTTGATGTCATGTCTAGTATTCAAAAAATGAAAAGCCACTGCCGATTTTTCTGTTTCACCATTTTTAATGTTTCTCATATGTTCTTTAGTTCTGATGTTAATATTTCTTTTTGTTTTTCCTATATAAATTTTAGGGAAAGTCTCATATTTGATTTCATTGATACCTGGTTTTTCTTTGGTAGTAATTGAATTTTGGAAGGTCCTTTTAACAAATTTCTGATATTAAATCTATTTTGAGGTGCAAGAATTATGTTGTGTGTTGAGAAAATTTTTTGGAATTTGTTATGGGCTGATGGATGGAAGGTAAAATTTTTAAAAAATTGTTTCTCTTTTGCTACTGTTGGTTCTAGGGTGATGGGTTTCTTTTATTTTCTTAGCCTGTTGAGTCTGTTAACTGTTTAGTCCACTAAATTTGGGTTGAAACCATTGGACATAGCTACTTTTTTTTATGTGTAGGTATTCTTCTTGACAGTCTTCTGTTTAGTGGAAGGTTGATCATCTGAAAGATTAAACTGTTGAAAATGGCATGTTGGTGTTGTTTTGGGTTGAAACTGTTGTTCTTAATATAATTGTCTGTGTGTGTCGGTTTACTGTAAATACCAAAAGTGAGTTTGTTGTTCATTTTTTTGATCTTGATGTCCAAAAAGGGGTGCACACCATCCTCTTCTGTTTCCAATGTAAATTTTATAGCTGGATTTTGTATATTCAAAAGTCTAAGACCATCTTGTAATTGCAAAAATGCCATCAACCTAATGATACCAAACTTTGAAATAGCTTGGAAATTATTAATTTTTAGATGAGTCGTATTTATTACACATCTGCTTCACTTTCGTACCTATTTTGAGGACATGTTTCGCAAATCATCGTTTGCATCTAAGGCTCTTATGCGATTTGCAAAACATGTCCTCAAAATAGGTACGAAAGTGAAGCAGATGTGTAATAAATATGACTCATCTAAAAATTAATAATTTTTCGCTTCACTGTGGTGTTCCAATACAGTTAAATCTCGATAGCTTGGAAATGTTTTTGTGATACGTGTTTCAAAAGCACTCATAAATAAATCTGCTAAGAAGGGAGACAGTGGGTTGCCCATAGCTAGGCCCATTTTTTGTTTATAGATGTGTTCATTAAAGCTGAAAAAATTCTGATTGATACAAATATTTGTAAGTTGTTAAAGTTCTTCTATTTCTTCAGAGGTTACTTGTATCGATTATTGAGAATTGCTGGAAATGAATCAGCTGATTTTCTTGCCAAAAAAGGTGCAAATTTAATTCAGAACAAAAGTAAAAACTTATCCTTTACATCCATAAAAAGATTAATCAAAAGAAAATATAAAAACAAACAAAACCAATCAATATCTAACAAAGCCAAAGATAAACAAATGGAACATTTTAATTAAAAATCCAGAAATTATTCCAGAAATCTGACGTAAAGCTGCAGTAGCAAATTTTAGATTACTTACAGAACATGATTATTTGGCCAAACACTTACACAGAATAGGAATTTATACAAGTCCAGATTGTCCTCTGTGCAACAAAGAAGAGGAAATGACTGAAGAACATCTTTTAACCTTTGAAAGCCCTACCTGCCGGACCCACTACACAGAAATATTGGAGAGCAAGAGAGCTAATGGCTTCAATGCCAAAGCCTAGCATTTGAAAACAACAACATTTTTTAGAAGTGGAATAAGCTCATGATCTTGTGCCATATCCTACACAGTGACAATATCTTTTGTATTAAAGAACTGTGACTGATTTCCTTATGCAACTATGTTGCCCCATTGGACAAACGTATCCGTAAATACGCTGTACACAAGGAAAATGCCTGTAAACAACAACTTTTGTAAGCTTATCATGCTTAGTTTCTTTATCCTGCATACAGGTAAGGGATTGGTACTCAAATTCTTTTATTTATCCCACTATTTCCTGCCAAAAGTAAACAGGTCGCAAATCCAAACAGCAGCAGATGCATTTCAAATTTACCCAGAACTGAAAGACCAGCAAAATTGAATAGCAGGGACAGAAGAGCTAAGATTAATCTAGAGAAAAAAACTCCAAGAATTGACGCACCTGAAATTACAGCACAGATGAAGGAATCAATTGATAAAGTTCATCTACATACAATCACACAGAATGCTGAGCCATGCAAGGGTGGCAGGGAAGAAGTAAAGTAAATCAGTAAAGAGTAAAGAATTTCCAAAACATATCTGTTGCGAAGTGTAAAATTATGGGATAATGTTCTGTGGTTTGATGAAAATAAATTTAGTATTTACCACAGTAATGGTAGAGTCTTAGTCTGGAGAAAACCAAATACTGAATGATACCAAAGAATATAATGGGTAAAACAAAACATGTAAAAGATGCAGAAGATGTAGAGATGCATAACATTTACGGGTGATGAGTCTTGTTTTTTAAGATGATACCATGTGTGTATGCTTATTTAGGCATATTTAAATAATATCTGAAAAACAATTCTCTGAAATTAGGATTGTGGTGAAACTTTTATTTCCAGCCAGATAATGGTCCCAAATATACCAAAGTTGTAGCTTATTAACAATGTTTCACAATTATTAATTTTTAGATGAGTTGTATTTGTTCACAACTTCTGCATACACCACCACAATCTCCAGACCTGAATCCAATTGAAAATATTTAGAATGAGCTAGCAGAACAAGTCAGAAAAAGACTATTGCAAAGAAAATCCAACTAAAAGAAATACTTTTAGAGGAGTGGAATAACACCAGAGCTGATGAGACAACAATACATGTGCATTCAAACTAAAAGGCTGTCATATGTTCTCTTGCGGAAATCACTAACAAAACAAATTATTAAAATCTGAATACTTTTGTCAGCTTAAAGTACCGGTTTTTTCTATGTACTTCTTTAGAATGAATATTTTTGTAGGTTTGTTCTTCAGGTATATATTTCTTGGCATTAAAGAGTGAAATATGTTGCTTGAATTCGTAGCTCAGTAGACTTGTTCATGTTAATTGTAATCGCTTCTTGTTCTTATAACTGCATCTGAAAATTTAAGTGCACCTCGTGTGTGTGTGTGTGTGTGTGTGTGTGTGTGCGCGTGCGTGCGTGTGTGTGTGTGTGCGCGTATATGTATATGTGTAAAAAGACCCAAAATTACATGAAAATTCTAAATTGATGGAAATTATCATTCTTCCACACTAGCCATGTGTAGGCAATAATTTGCCATAGCCGGGATTTGAACCATGGATCTCCCAGTCTCTGTCCAATTGCTCTTAACCATTGAGCTACTATGGCCAACATGCTGCTGCTGGCATGTTGCTAAATGTTTAAGAGCAACTGCACAGACCAGGATATCTGTGGTTCAAATCCCGGCAATGGCATTGAATTTTTCAATGACTCCAACTATTAAGAAAAAAATCTAGTTTATTTATCAGATTTGTGCTTGTTCTACTTATGTTACTGGTCTAATTATAGACTTGGAATTATATTTTAAATTAGTTTAAATATAACAAGCTAGTGGTTAATCAAGAAAAAACTGTCAATTAACTTCCATCATAAAATATATAAACATTCTGAGAACTATATCAAAATTAGATTTAAATTCCTGGAAAATGACACCCACACAAACTTTTTGGGCCTATGGATTGACAGTACCTAAGCTGGTATAATCATATTGAAAAACTACCCATAAAACCAAGTAAAATCAACTTTCTCCTACATCAATTAAACAAAAGACTTTCCTCAGAGGCACTGAGAATTTGCTATTTTGTATACTTCTACTCTTAGATATCATATAGGAAATTGTGTAGGGAAATTCAGTAAAAGTAATCTTATGTTTAAATCACAGAAAAAGACCATAAAAACAATTGTAGGGTTCCGTTGTTTAAGGACTATGATACAATGAAGCACAAAATTAATACAATTTTGAGTCGAACTAATACTCAATGCTCCATTTATTGCTAGTATTTACCTAGAACGCGTTTCGTTAAGATCTTCCTAACATCATCAGCTGTTGTCGACTAACTGAACCGGCATCCATTAGTCGACAACAGCTGATGATGTTAGGAAGATCCTAACGAAACGTGTTCTAGGTAAATACTAGCAATAAATGGAGCATTGAGTATTAGTTCGACTCAAAGTTGTAGGGTCTTCAAACACAGAAAGTTGTTGGGAGCACTTCAATTTAACATTCTTCTAGCTTAGGTTTCAAAAAGGAAGGTCAACCCTAGATGCAATCGAAATCTTGTTTAAGCAAATATGGTAAGTATTAGAGGAAAACGAAAAATATTATGCAGTTTTCATAGATCTTGTGAAGGGTTTCAAACCTGATAAACAGGAACTTTGTGATTGCAAAATAAAGGAGATGCTGGGCAAAAACAGCAATTGGACAAATCTCATCACATCAATACTACAATGGAATGAAATATGCGTCTCGGACAACCTTAACCTATCAGAGCTGATAACTCAATCAAATAGAGTCCTACAGGGAGACCCAAGCCCCATGCTGTTTATAGCAACAGTCGAAAAAATCCTAAAAATCATCCTAAAAGAGTATTCTCCTGGACAAATATGGACATTTAAGTCTTTTTACTTAAATTCTAAATTCAATTTCAATTAACATAAAACAGTACATCAACAGAGATACTTATATGGAATAGAAAATTAAAGATAATACGAGATTTAAAATATTTAGGCATTACACTACAAACAAGTGAAAATGCTTCACCAAACATTGCAGAGAAGGCAATGCAAGCAATAATGGCCATGCACAAATAAAAATCATCAGAGCCCTTAGTCTATAGACAGCAGTGTTACTATTCAGAGTAAAAATTCTTCCAATGTTAACATATGGCATCGATGTTATTTGGCCATTACACAAATATAACTATTTGTAACAAAAACTTCACTTATCTTAAGAAAATGATGTTAATTTCTCTTTTTAATTGAGATCTATTTCACAAACAAATTGCTTGCATCATCAGTCCATCAACACACTTCGTTGTCAAGAATTCCAGTTACCATATATGAAAACAAAACCTAAATACAGAATCAACTGCTGGTATTTCTAAATTCTTTACACAATGTTTATTTTTTAAAATAAATATCTTTTCCCAAACCATTAAATCTATTGGACCATTTAATTGTTTCATTAATTTAACTTCAGGATTTATTTCATGGTTAAATGACCAAAAATGATCTGCTACGGGCGATGTATCAGTTTGTTTACACTTAATGTTACGAAAATGTTCTTTCGTTCTGGTTTCCAAATTACGTTTTGTCTTTCCAATATAGACCTGATCACAATCTAAACAATTAAATTGATAAATACCAGATTTTTCATTATTAGGAATTTTATCTTCTTTAGAAAAATGCAGTAAATTTTTAATACTATATTTATTTTGAGGAACTAAAGTTATACCAACTTCTTTAAAAAAAAAAATGGAAAATATTTATTAACCCAAGGATGGTAAGTACATTTTTTTAAAATTATAATTGTTCTTTATTTTTTTTAAGGTTAGAAATATCATTAACAATTTTATGATATTTGAATTTTTCAATCTTCTTTTGTATAAAGTCTTTATTAAAACAATTAGAGCAGTATTAATAATATGTTTATATTCTTTATTAAATTCTTCTTTGTTCAGGGGTGTGTTGATGGACTGATGATGAAACCAATTTGTTTGTGAAATCGATCTCAATTAAAAAGAGAAATTAACATCATTTTCCTAAGATAAGTGAAGTTTTTGTTACGAATAGTTATATTTGTGTAATACATTGCTTCACTGTAGCTAGCTTTATTTTCTATGTAATTATTTGGCCATACTTAACAACAAAGAATCCATGCACCCTAGAAAAGATAAAAGCAAATTGCATAAAGAAGGCAATAGGAGTAACATGAACTATACTTGCATATCTCCTAGCATATGAAACCTTCCTAGTAAAAGATCTCAGGACAACCATACCTCTACCCAACACCTGCATATCATAAAAAATGCTGGCAACATTGAAGGAAAAGAGAAGTACAACCAGATATTTATGGAACATGAGCCATGATACACAAAAGCCAAACTTTGAGATCAGACATGTCATTACTGGATAGGTAGTTCACAGATATCACCTTATTTGCAAACACACACTTAATGAACCAGATACAGACTGTGAATGTTAACTATGTGAAAAACTGTGCAATCAGTACCATATCAAATTGTACAAAAAGAACAAAGACAATATTTGAATGTGTAAATATGTAAAACATCAATAAAACTAGTATGACTATTTGGCTGAATTTATTTATTATTAGAAACACATAAAATGACAACAAAAATTAATTTAAATTTTACTTTAAATTTTAAAAAATTGCCTTAAAATAAAAAGAAGAGCAAACTAACCATAAAATGGCAACAAACAATAAAAAAAAAGCTATAAAAACAAAAAAAATGATGGAAAAATTAGCATTTTTATAAGAGTCATGATCAGAATAACTGCACTAGTGGGCAATATCCACGGTATACCAGTTAAAAGAGGAAA
Organism: Mantis religiosa; assembly: GCA_030765055.1. Classification (NCBI taxonomy): domain Eukaryota; kingdom Metazoa; phylum Arthropoda; class Insecta; order Mantodea; family Mantidae; genus Mantis; species Mantis religiosa. The sequence goes on along the minus strand of CM060949.1, from coordinate 119,784,144 downwards.
TGTCATTAAATTCTTGGCTCTGTTTATTACAGTGTGGTCAAGATTAGTAATTATGAGTAACTATATGTATATGTGAAACATCCCAATGGGAATATTTTGAAAAAGAAAATTGTAGTGAATGTTTTTGTTTGTATTTTTCATTTTTCGAGAAGATAACTGAAGTATCTGATAACTATTAGTAAAATGGTTTATTATTATTTCAAACTCTGCTGTCAATCTGAATAATCCAATTATTCAGAAATGAACACCGCTGATGGACATTTAAGGGTCAGGTGTTCAGGTCAGAAGCATGTGTCTTGAGATAGTATGTATGCTAATCTTGGGTGTAATTACGCAATTTTCAGACCAGTATTTCACACTTTTTTCTTTACATCACTTTCTCTTCTAAGGCTCACAGATTATAAAATAGCATAACACATTAGAATATGCATATATTTTTGATTGGAGAAAGAACTAATTCTTGATTTATGCATTTTATACTTACTTCTCCAACACTGTGGTAAGAAAGGTTTCGGGTGGAATCTGTGTTGCACAGACTTGAAGCAGATACAAATCAGCATCAACCATAGAGTTGCAGAAGTTGCATTGAATGTATGTCATGGCCTGTCCCTTAATTTGCAAGCCATTTCTAACCCACATGCCACTAAGTATCTCATAGAATGCAACCTAGAAGAAAAAAATAACATTTAAGAAACTGTAATGTTTATCAGTACATTCTTTCAGAATGTAGCAGCTTATAATATTAAATAAACTGCCTTTATGATGGGTGCCTTTTTAACAAAATGTCAGCAAATTTCCTTTAAATATATTTGCAAGCATTTATGCATGTTTGTTTAATGCATGTTTGTGCTAGTATCTATGCATTCCAGCAGTATAATCAAACAAATGTCCATTTTACAAAATGTATAGTAGAAAAATATTTTTTTCATAAAACGTTAAAACCTGGTTTGACTCCCTTGGATGACAAGTGTTACCATGTATTCATTGCATTTACTATCTGATTCTGTACATATTGTAGTGGTGGAGATGATATTTAAAAGTCTTTATACAATACCCCATATTTTTAATCCCTGGATGCTGATTTCATGACCATGAAGTGTTATTTCTCATATAGACAATCTCTGCTATTATTATAAAAAATACATCCAGTTTTGAAACGTTAATTATGGTGTTCCGCAGGGTTCTGTGATGGGTCCTCTCTTATTTATACTGTGTGTGAATGACATACCTAACAATGAACAGAGTAAAGCAATATCGTATGCAGATGACAGACAATTGTATCCTGGGGCTCCTCGATTCTAGAATTACATAATACAATGACACAAACTATTGAATCACTCTTTAATTATTTTTGGGAGGATAATTTGAAATGTAACATGTCTAAAACAAAGTTAATACAGTTTAATTTGAGGAATTTAAATAATGAACAGGACTCTATAATATTATCAGATTACAACATACATGTTACAAATAAACATAAATTTAGGTATTATAATAGATAAAAAACTAACATGGTCGGAACATATTCAGTACACCTGTGGGAAAATCAGTAAGTCATTGTACTTGCTTAGGCACTTTTCTAATCTACTAGAAGAAAGAGAATTAAAAATTATCTACTATGGTGTCATATTTCCTCTTCTAGTGTATGGAATTGAAATTTGGGGGTGTAGTCCAAAATCAAATATGGAAAGATTACTAAAATTACAAAAGAAAGCAGTTAGAATAATGTATCATCTAAACTATAGGGATTCTTGTAGGCAATACTTCAGGGAAAAACAAATTTTTACAGTATTTTCATTGTATGTATATAGGGTAATAATTTATGCATTGGGAAAGGATAACTTGAGTAATAGGGATATGCATAATTATAACACATGACACAACAATGATTTTTTTAGACAGGGTTTTTGAATAAATAGTAGTATTAAAGATCCAAACGTAATGGCACTGATTTTATACAATAAACTGCCGAATTCTGTAAAGCAAGCTATGTCAGAAAATACTTTTAAAAAGGAGCTTAAGATTTACCTAATAAATAAGGCATTGTACACGATTGATGAATTGTAATTCTATTGACATTTGTATTGTAAGTTATATATATGTAAATATTGTAATTGTAATTGACAATGTCAGAAATTGCTTTGCAGTCTATTGAGAATAAATGCATTATTATTATTATTATTATTATTATTATTATTATTATTATTATTATTATTATTATTATTATTATTATTATTATTATTATTATTATTATTATTATTATTATTATTATTATTATTATTATTATTATTATTGACCAATGAAATCAACCAAATCAACTGAGGCAGCAGATTTGGGTCATTGCTTAAGTGCTGATCTTAAGTTTGCGGGCTCAAAATTGGCACAGGAGTTTTAAATGTGCTTAGAAGTGACAGCCCCATGTCAGTACATTTATTGAAACATAAAAGTATTCCTGTGGGGCAAAATTCTGGGACAGCAGTGGCACTGAAATGATCCTAGTATTTCAACAGCCTTATTAACAAACAAAAGAATATTATTACAATGTGTAAGAACTATGATACAATGAAGCACAACATTAGCTAGTTCAACTCAAAATTATATTAAAAGAATATTAATTCATAATGCTATTGGTAGTTGGTTTTTCAGGTAACTTCACTTACATTTTAAATTTTAATGGACTAGTTTAGGGAGCTCTTGGCTCTATCTTCAACCTGTCGTCTGATGTTGATGCTTGCAGTCTTCTATCTGGTGGTGGAACAATCAACTTCTTTATCAAATTATCGACTGGCGGAATTTCAAAGTTTATTATGGGATATTTATATTTCCATATTAAAATGTTCTCCCATGTCAGTTTGTTATGGAAGACAAGATAAGGAATTTGGGTCGCTCAAGTGATAGTGGCTCCATGCCATATTGCAGGTTCATTTCTCTCATGTAGCAAACACTTTCCACCTCCATTAATTATGCTGAATCAACACATAGCAGCTATTTATTTTAGATAATCTTATTTCATATCACGACACTCTTATCTGATTAGTGGTATTTCATCTGATTATCTATTTACAGATGCCAATATGATATTTTGTTCTGCAAATCTCCTTCTGAATTTCAATTTACTATTAAATGTTTTTTGTGATACATAAGTCAGTAGATCTGGAATAGACCAAATAAATTGTAAAGATTGTGAGATATTCTACATAGGGAAAAGCAATCTAAAAGCCAGGGTCAAAGAACATTTTAGAAATATCATGTTGAAACATACAGACAAGTCAATAGTAGCATTTCACTTTTGGACCCCAAACCAAATTATTAAAAGGTGTGATAAACCATAACAAATTCACAATGTGGGAGAACATCTAATATGGAAAAATGAAAACTAATTAATACATTTTGAAATCCCAGCAGTTGACAGTTTGATAAAGAAGTTCATTGTTCCACCACCAGAGAGAAGACTATGGCAGCAGTTGGACCTGATTGAAAATGGAAGTAAAAATTCCTGAAAATAGTCTATCTAAAATTAAAATGTAAGTGTGACATAGTGTGAAAAGCCAACTAAAACCAACCAAGTAGTTATATGAATTAGAAAATACTAAATTTAACAATCAATTGCATACATTTGTGGAAGTGGAACATGAATAGCATTACACAGACACAATGAAACAAAGGCATCAAATAATAGAAGTTTATTTCCTAGGGAATTAATCCAATTCAATACTTAGCTGGATAAGGGTAAGAAATTTAAAATACATGTGTCAATTTCCACTACATTTTAACAGAATATTTGAAACTACACAGAACTTTTTAGAATGTATGCTCCCGGTATAACACAATCAAGTCTATTAAGAAATAAATAATGCTTATTAATATAATTTTGGGTCAAACTAATACTCAATGCTCCATTTATTGCTAGTATTTACCTAGAATGCATTTCGTTAGGATCTTCCTAACATCATCAGCTGTTGTCAACTAATGGACGTTGGTTTGGTGAACTCACTGGAGGCGACAGGTGCGTCTCTGTCAGTATCTTGATGAACTTGAAGTTAGGGTTTTCATCAAAGGCTGTCGAAATTAAACAATTTTCTTTCATATTTCTTTATGAAAAAGTCGTCACTACCTTTGATGAAAACCCAAACTTCAAGTTCATCAAGATACCGACAGAGACGCACCTGTCGCCTCCAATGAGTTCACCAAACCAACGTCCATTAGTCGACAACAGCTGATGATGTTAGGAAGATCCTAACGAAATGCGTTCTAGGTAAATACTAGCAATAAATGGAGCACTGAGTATTAGTCGACTCAAAATTATATTAATTTTGTGCTTCATCGTATCATAGTCCTTACACACTGGAATGCTTATTACTTTGCCATTACAGCCAATGAACAACAGATGCATTATGTCAGTCACAGCTGATAGTAATATTGTGGTTTATCATTAAAGGAAGGTACATTTTGGACATTTATTGTATTATGGTATGATGCACATAAACTTTCTTGAAGTATTCTTGAAGGAATTTTATTAGACTACATTTGGTTACAATTACACATTAAATATACTATAATTTACCTTATATTTGAATACTTTAATTTATCTTAGGATTCTATACAGCTGAACATCATGATCATATTGCACATGGTAACCCTTTTCAATCTCCAATTTCCATTTGTATGCACATATTTCCTATCTTTTCCATAATCCATCCTGGCCCCATTTTCCCCTTTGAAATTTATTCCCTTATATACTGTTATTTCTAATTCAGTCTTTTATTAATTGCTAATTAATTCTCATTTTCATTTTACCACCTTATTGCCTTTCTTTGGTACTTTGCATCTTGATCAAGGTATATCATCATTCACTTAACCATTACACTTTCAAATCACTCAACTTTTCTTTACCTTTCCACTTTCATTGTATCATTTTCTCCCATTTGCTTTGTTGTGTCACATCAGTACTGCTTCAGATTTCTTTGCTTTTTGGTTACATGTATAATCTAACATTACTTCACTCTTTGGTTAACCAATTCACCTTTTCCATCTCTCCATAACTTATACAACTTTTGCTCATTTCTTCTCTTAAAAACCCAAGAAGTGTGTTTCTCTGTCCTCTTAGCTATCCATTCAAACTTTTCATGTATCACATGTTCTTCGCTTCCTTATTCATCTCAAAATGTCTTGGGGATTGCGCCAAAATGTTTGTTTTCTCCCATGCAACCTTCACACTGTGCTGAGTCATCCCTTCTCCTTCACCTGTCATGTATCAACATTTTCTTACCCTTCTCCTCTTTTGACCCCTTCTTTTTCACTGTTTTCTGACATTACTTTTGCTAATGCCATTTCCGTCTGAATCTGCTAATTTTGAATTCACTGACCCATCAATTCTCCTGTTAGTGTTATATCCTAGGCTTCAGCATTCATGATGAAGTTTTATTTCCTAGTTCTCTGCATGTAAATTACCCTGGATATTGTCTTTTCCTTCTGCTAAATTATCATTTATCTTTAGTTTAAAATTTTAAATATGTATATGCCAATTTCCATTGCCTATGAGTATCTCTTTTACATTCCATTAGTCTTTTTAATAGTTCTCATAGATAAAGTCTCTGTTATTATAGATGTCAGTGCTATTAGTTTCTTTGGCTCATTTATCTCCTCAAAAACTAGTTGTACATTTGGAATTTCTCTAATGTTTTCCTTCTCCCATTTCTCCCCCCAAAACAGAAAGCATTACATATCTCATATCCTCTCTCACCTCCATTTCCAGTCCTTCCTCTAAAAATTTTGCACTTTGCACACACACCCCTTCCTATATATTCTCTTCTATTCCCGAAATCACCTCGCTGGACCTTATGTTCTTATCTTTTAGTTCTGTACTCTTCTCTTTATTGACAGGATTTCTCTCATAATTTTCTCTATTTTGTTTCTTACTTCATCTTCATTATCTTTGTATATACCAATATATTTATCCAATATATTATTAAGTTCCTTTAATTCTCTCAGGACATTTAGCTGTTGTGTGTTTCATTGCCATGCTCTTTGTTATCCTTTTGCTCTTATTTGCTGGAGCCACCTCAGCATGCATCTACTCATTACTGCTGCTCAATCAGTACTCCAGAGTGTTCAGGAATTAGAAACCGTACTAGGTCAAAATATAAATAAATAAAATGTACAAAAATTCAATGCCATAGCCAGGATTTCAACCATGGATCTCCCAGTCTCCATCCGGTTGCTCTTAACCATTGAACTACTATGGCTAACATGCCGACATGACACTAAATTCTCCAACTGACTAATGTGTTTCCCAGTAAACCACTAGGGGTTCTTATATACAATGAGATACACACCTTTTTGTGGCGACTTACTATGCTGTAAGTACTTAAGTCCCGGGTTTCATAGTTTAACCACTATTTTTTAGGTAAATTGATGGAAATTAATGGAAATTTCTTCCACACTAGCCGTGTGTAGGCTAAGGTTTGGATGAATAGAGCCAGACGGAAAAATTGAAGCCTGGGACTTAAGTACTTATAGCACAGCAAGTCACCACAAAAAAGTGCATATCTCATTGTATATGAGAACCCCTAGAGGTTAACAGGGAAACACACGAGTCACTTGGAGAATATAATGTCATCTCAGCATGTTGGCCATAGTAGCTCAATGGTTCAGAGCAACCGGACGGAGACCAAGCGATTCGTGGTTCAAATCCTGGCTATATCATTGAATTTTTCAGTCTGACTATTCATCCAAACCTTAGCCTACACACGGCTAGTGTGGAAGAAATGATTAATTTCCAAGTTTGTAACAGATGTCCTTATGAAATTTCATGGTTATGCTCGTCAAATTAAACCTTGTAATGACCAAGGCAATATAAAACAAATCATTGTACTGAGAAAGTAAACAGAAGATGCAATATCTTAAAGAGATTAGAAAAACAAAATGGGGATGCTCAAGATCTGTACTAAACAATACTTACAAGACGTACATAAAGCCTGTGCTAATGTACGGAAGTGAAACTATGGTCACCTGTAACGATACTAATCTAAACAAACTGGAAGTAACACAGAATAATGCTTTACGACTAATAACAGGTGCAGCCAAATCCACTCCCATAACAGCAATGCAGGTCCTTACTGAAAATAACCCTATAGCCCATCAGATCAACAAACAGACCATATTGCAATACGAAAAATTGATAAGACTTCCCCATGATAATTACTGGCTGAATTATAAAGACAGAGAGAGAAACCTGAAAACAAAAAATGGCTTCATACAAAAAGCAACTAAACTTCAGAAAATATATAACCCAAACCAAATGCCAGAAAAACTTCTTTTACCAACATCACCCATGGAAGACACAGATATTGCCCATAACATAAACTTAATAAAACCTGTCCTAAAAAAAGAAATGACCCCAGATGAATTAAAACAAATCACACTAGAAACTATCCACAATCTATACCCTGAACCACAATGGATACATATATATATATATATATATATATATATATATATATATATATATATATATATATATATATATATACACAGATGGATCTAGAATGAAAATAGAAGATGGAGCTGGAGCTGGGGTTTATTCAAAACTTTTTAGTTTTTACGTTGCAGTAGGGAGAAATTCCACCCATTTTGATGGAGAAATTCAGGCAATAGAACTAGCACTAACACACCTAGTATACAGAACAAATGCATTTCAGAGAGCAGTTATACTAAGTGACTCAAGTTCAGCTATACAAGCTATAACAACAAATAACTTACCAATATCCAGTAAAATATTGGAAATTAAAAAGATCATAAGAATTCTAAATAACCAAAATAAAACTATCCAGCTCCAATGGATCCCCTCTCATTGTGGAATTCAAGGAAATGAAATGGCAGACCTTCTGGCAAAAAAGGGCACCAAAATCTTACAGAAACCTAACAAAACTCTGTCCTATCACTCGGCAAAAATTATAATCCAAAGAAAGTTTCAGAAAGAACTGATGGAACACCTCACAACAGAAAGCAATGAGAAACCATGGGCAGCTATCCTACACAAGAAAAACTTGATACCTGAACACCCAAGACATGAAGCAGTAGCAAAATTCAGATTGATAACAGGTCATGACTGCCTGGCTGCACATCTTCATAAAATTAAAATCTTCAAATCTCCAAATTGTATCCTGTGTCAAGATATCGATTCCATAATGAATAAAGACCACCTTTCTGTCTGTCCGGCTCTCAAAACATCACCCACAAGAACAATAACTGAACTATACTGGGAAGCAAGAAAGCAAATGGAATATATCCAAGCTAACGGGCATTAGACTACTACTACTACTACATATAAAACAAATCATTTCAGGGAAATATTACTGGCACTACCAGCGCAATCATGTTTCAACCACCACCAGATAATATCAAATATCAGAATGATCATTACTGCAGCAGCTATATGTAGATGTTGATGACAACAATATTGCTCTATTATCCCAGGTATGTTACAGTGCTATATGGAACAAATCTGAATTAGAGAGAGAGAGAGAGAGAGAGAGAGAGAGAGAGAGAGAGAGAGAGAGAGAGAGAGAGAGAGAGAGAGAGAGAGAGAGAGAGAGAGAGAGAGAGAGAGAGAGAGAGAGAGAGAGAGAGGTGATTCTGACACTCATGTTTAGAAAGCCTCAGTACATCCAAAATTAGCATAAGCAACTGCATAGGAAGAAAATGCAAGATTGCTAAGCATGCATTTTTAATATCAGTGGTCCCATTGTAAGAACTAATTTGAGATGTACAAAGCTTTTCTGCACAAGCAACTTTTGAGTAATGTTAAATTTTAAAGGGAAAGTAATAATGACATTTAAAATATGTAACAATGTTGTAAAATATTTACATATGTTCCAGTTTCATGATTAAAATTACTTTCTTTTATAGCTAGGGTTCTGTTATGAAAGGATTAAAACAAGTAATTTTAGGAAAAAATGAATTTAAGAAAAAACGTATTTCCATGAAAATAAAAGCAGAAATAATACTTTTCTTTATCGAAAGATCGCAAGAACGCTAAAACTAAAGCCCAGATCAAACGCAAACTGCCTTTTTAAAGAAATATTTCTTCGTGCAACGGCTTCGCACAGGTCTCGCCGAACGTTTCTTTCTTACCAAATGGACAATGCGCAAATCCACGGCGCATAACTGAAGGTCAGCATCTCCTCCGCATCTAGTACGAAGTGAGGGGAAGGGCGCTGAGATACGAGTGATACATCCACTTAAATGTTTTCTTCTCCGTTTCATTAACTTAGTATCACTTGAGTAGTACTGCTGATCTAAGTGGGCCACTTTCTTCACCACGCTGTATGTAAAAGGTCATGGAAAGGCAGTGGGCATTTTTGGTATTAATGCTCCTGGTCCCGCAACACAACGGTTTCGAATTAGACCTGGATGATGGTTTGGCGGTCCTTAAGCTGGGCCGCGAGCTCGTTACCGAGATCTTTTACGCTTGGAATACTCTGGGTAAGTATCACATATGAAACAAACACAGACGGTCTGGATGGCACGAACCTATTCTACACTATTGACTGTATGCGGAAAAGCAAACTCAGCTGTTATCGATTGATATGCTAAATCATAGTGTTTAAGGTACATATAATATTAAAATGTTGCAATGTTTTATGGCCGAAAATAAATACAAACTCCTATTTATTGTATTCCTTTGTACAATAAATATAAAGGGAAAATATAGCTTTGAGAATAACGGGGATTTACCGAAGCTAGAGTGCTCATCGTGGCTAACGATATGTACGACGGGAACTGAAATCAGCTGATTCTTCTAGTCCAAGCTAATTGAGTAAAATTAGTCACCTAACATATCCATATCACCAACAAAAATACTTATTATAAACTAACGATACTGTAATGGGAATACTGCATAGTAAGTTTTATCATCATCATCATCATCATCATCATCATCTCCACTTTCTGTACATAAAGTGTGCATAATTGTGTTAACTATAATAGTAACATTAAAACATATTCCTTGGGTATGAAAGAACATGCACTTTTTTCACTTTACGAAAGAATTTCATAATCCCGAAAGCTTTGTGCTACAATTCCTTTTATTTCTTAAATAATAATAATAATAATAATAATAATAATAATAATAATAATAATAATAATAATAATAATAAAAACAAAGCTTCATTCCACTAGTTTCCTTACCTATTTCTGAAGTATCGCTAGTTTGCTTACGTAGTGATGGTATTTTCCGCGAAAGCATGCTTTAATGTTGGCAACCCTCGAGCCATGACGTCACGCTTGCATTATTGCTACGCCGTCAAAGTGCACCTTTACCCATAATATATGCACATCTTTTGAACTGGCAGCAAATCCCAATCTTTGGCATTACCAAATCGTACATACACATGATTTATAAAAAATAAATGCTGCTTTCTATGTTTATACACATGCTCCACAAATCTGAAACCCGTTTATACAGGTATAACCATTTACATGAAAAGCCTTATTGAAATTTTCAGACAACTTTCCTGTTGTCCCATTTTCTGGAGAGAAAGACAAGAATTAATATTCAAGCTAGACTCTAGGAACTGAATTTTCTGCTCCGCTCAAAACTTTGCTAATGAAGCCACAACAGTATAAGTACTTCATGGTGTTTATAAACTCAGTGTTTAAACGTCTGAAATAGTTTAAATTAATATGCATCAGATCAAAATATATTTTATTCCTTCTAGTATTTAAAATATTTTTGTTAAAAATTGTATATTTTTATGTATTAACTCTAACCCTAATATACCACTGTGTAAAATAGGGTTCAATAAAATTGGATAAATAAAAAAAAAATTCAGACGTTGTGTGAGTCATGGCAGAAAAAGCTATGGTCATATCAGAAACAAGGAATAATAAGAATAAAAAGAAGCCCTATTTGCTTTTAAGTTTTAATAATAACAATAGTAATATATTCCCCACCTACTTTATGTTAATCACGATAAACATTTTCATATATTACTTTAATGATAATACAGGTACAAGGAGAATACTGCAGGCTTTCAGCTGGCTGCTATGTGATGTATTTGCAATTCGGTTCTCCTTGCCTGGCCAGGAGCTAAAAATGGACGACTTTGCATTTGCGAATAAAAGTATTGGAAAATTCAGACAAATAACAAGGAGTTATCTCCAAAAAAAAAAAAAAAAAATCGTCACACACACACACACACACACACACACACACACACACACACACACACACACACACACAGACGTATGAAGTATTTTAAGGAGCTCCACATTATATCGTAAGATATTATATTTTATGGTTCTCAGTTCTGCAAACGTCATCCACGATGAGGATTTCTGAGGACTTGCTCAGAAAATTCAAGATATATTTCATTTCTCATTAAAATAATGGTATTTTAAACAAAATCGCTAGGGTCCTTTATGAGAAAATAAAACTATTTCGTGTAAACGGTATTCTGGTGTGGAGGAATTTTCCTGAAAATCTTCATGTATTTTTTGAAGATGCTGCACTTAAATACCAAGTTTGGCAACTTATCGATTTTAAGTTGTGTTGCACACACACACACACACACACACACACACACACACACACACACGCACGCAAGCAAGCACACGCGAACTTTTTCTGATATATATATATATATATATATATATATATATATATATATATATATATATAAACTTTTTTATTCAAAGGGCTCCAAATCATTTCCGGTGAAATCACGTTATCGAATTTTTGGTAGAATGCTATTCTTTCCCTACTTACTGTAAGTACTTCAACCCACCAAAAGCAGGCAAGCGGTGTCTGAAGGAGAGGAGCTTGAACTGCTCTGTTGGTGGTTCTGTTTACTACGACATGCGTGCATGAGAGTACATATAAATTACACAATCTACCATATCTAATGCTCGTTTCAGTAAATTAAGTGATAGGTATTATGTGTGGGTATGAGACAACACTGTATTTTAGCTGAACATAGCACCCTTATCATATTCGGATGACGCGCATAAACATCATGCAGACAGCAAAAGTTATTACTTTACAAATTCCTCTGCCTTCTCTTCTTGTATTGGGTGGACAGTACACTCCAAAGAAAATGAGAGAGAGAGAGAGAGAGAACCTTAATAATGAAATGTGAAATGTAGGTGAACAATTATTTCAGTGTGGCCACACTTAAAATATTCTAAGTTTTTATTTGGAAAAGTATTTGAATTCAGAGTTATGAGAAAATAAATATTTTGTTTGTTAACGACGCTTTCAATGTCTATTATACCAGCGCCGCCGGCTCGTATGATAGAATTTCGTCCCGCAGGAGTTATTTTACACCTGAAGCTGTCACGCATAAACACATTTAAAAAGCATTGGTATGGGTCGGATTTGAATTTCGTCTTTGGAATCAACAGATGCACCTACAACTGAGCAATCCAGACTGGCAACATTACGAATGAGATGTTTTTTTCTCGCATTCATATTATGTACTTCAAATATGGGGTGGCGTACGAAATGCCATAGCGTTTGCTTTACGTATAACACGCATTTGTTTGTATCAAAGTATCTAATGACAGCAATTGTAAGGAACCCCACCCCTCACAGCAATCTGGAAAAGCGTTCCAAGTGAGTAGCATGTTCATATGACCGCCTTATTAGTAATTGTAATTCGATCAGTAATTTTATTTGGCGTAATTTCCAATGTTTGTATTTGACTTAGTCTTTCGTCTTGCATCACAATCTCTTGCAATCCTTATCCTTACGATTGACACATTTCATAGTGCACGGCACATACTATAACTTGTGACAAAAATGAAAACACGCAGTTACACCAAACTCATGTTGTCACTAGAATCGTTAGCCCAAGCTAATTTATAATCTATTTCACTTTTGGCAAGTAAAGAGAGTAAGCACGTCTCTCTTACACGCACCAAACTCGCGCTTCTCAACGTTCACTGCTCGCAGACCAATATTCTCTTTTAACTGCACATCTGTTTCACAACAAATCTGATACATGGAAACTCGTAACTAGTATCTGAACTGAACTCGAGGCTGGCTTTTCCACCCCCTTTTTATATCTGCCGGTCATGGAAGAAATATTCTAAAAGCTGAAATGTGTCGAATCAAGGAACGGAACACTGTCGAAGTCGAATCCTCTAGATCTGCTGGAATCGAACTGTCTGGAACACAGCGCGGTACACCAAAGATTTTCTTCTGGCGCATGACTTCAGAAGCTGACCTTGGATATTTCGGATTTTTTTTATTCTCTCGCCGGCAAACAAAGGTGGTGGAATGGGTTAACTCACATTTAATCTCTCCACGACAGGTATCCGCCGCCGCGTGATACTGCACTCCCCCGTCCATATATCTTTGCTCGCTAAAACCTCTGAACGTAGTAGATTTCACTATTGATCCGCCACTCTACGTACAATTTGCCACAACAAAGGAAGTGCCAAGGGAATAGGCGCAGGGAGAAAATAGCTGATCAGACACTGTTTCGATACCCTGCCCGGTAGTTGTTCATGACACTCGGGTTAGTTCAGTTACAGCCCATTCAAAAACATTCTGACACCTTCTACTTTTGTAAATAATACCTTCTTGGTTTAAGTATACAGGGAGAATTCATTCTGTGTAGGGTGCATGTTTTCTGAAGGTTTCTTTTTGTGAAGCATGCGTTCTCTGTCACACACATTCACTGTTCTTGTCGCACTGTTTTGAAACCCACTAGGGTGGCACATTCCTGTCATGGACTTTCTTTCCGTCGGCGAACAGTAGTGCAGTCCTTGCTTCGGTGGTTGGAGATTAAGGTAAAGCCCCTTAATGGTGTAGGGCTATCCATATCTTTCTGTCGGGAACCTCCGTTTTAGGCTCGCTGCTACTGCCAGGTCTTCCTCCTACCGCTTGCTAGCTAAAGCTGACAACACTCCACGCGGTTCTCTCTTGATGCACCTCCGCATCCAACTCGCTCCTGGCGGACTCAGCAGTAGCCTATGCCAGGACTACCTAGCAAACCCCAGGATTTCGTTGGAGATTCGGAGCGCTACCTCACGTCGTCCAACTCTGAAGATCTTCCTGCCGGCGTCGACCATTGCCTCGTGTCTACCGAGAACATTCAAACCAAGTATCACCTTAGCCACTCTCACGAAGAACACCCAGACTTACAACGAACCATCCCAAGATCAACTCCGGTAATCATTCTACTCCACAAGCAAGATGTTGCCCGATGCCATCTCCATTTAGTAGGGCCAGTTCGGTTTCCTTAAAGACAAGCCCTCCGCTATGTCGGGTCTGACATGGTCAATATTGCATCCGTGTCCATCTGAATACTGCTGTCCACGAAGCTGTTGTCCTCTATTCAGTCTAAGGCACACAGTGTCACTCGAGGATACGACTACGATGTATCGTACGCCCGGCCAACCCTTAATCGTTTCCTCCCAACTCGTTCACCTGGCCGTTGACAATCCTTCAACACACGTCTGGGGGTGGGGGTGGGCTGCAGACGTTCATAAGCTGATCCTCTGTTCCCAACTTACCCAAAACTTCTGATATTCAATGACGGTGCAGTTGTTATTCTCCAATAGCTGCTCCCTCCCCAAGCCGGGCTATCCATTCCATCTGCAAGCACCTTGACTCCCTTGACTTCATCCTTCGGAACACTAAAGCCTTCACTCAAGTCCTCCAGACATTGGCAAACTTCCCCTCCTTTCTGCCAAGTGTTTCCACCGTCAAGTCAGATAGTCATCCATCTTTTTTATTTAATAGCCCCAGTTTCATTTCAGACATTTGCCTTCATCTCCTCCTTTACTGCCATTATGTAATTTCCCAGCTTGTCTATTTCAGATTTAATTTTGTCCATTAGAGAATTTATTTCACTCTTCACCAGTCTTTATTTCCTTCTTCGCATTCTCCATTTTTGATTCCATCTTTGCATTCAAGATTTCATTTCCTCCATACTGCAATAATTCCTGGCATAATCTTGATACACAGTTTAAAGGGAAGTAAACGGCACACAATGTGTGGAGAAAAACAAAAGGAAAAAAAATCAGACTGAAATCTATATAGGTTAGTTCTGTGACAGAATATAAGACACACACCAGAGATAAAAAAAAAAAAAAAAAAAAAAAAAAAAAAAAAAAAAAAAAAAAAAAAATTGTAATCATTATTTACACCTGTTTAACTGGGTATACACCTACTGTACTGTAGTATTTTACTGACCAATGCAATCCTGTGGAATGAAAGCTATTCAGCAGAAGTCAGAAAGTTTTACATAAACAGAGGGACTTACTCTGAAGATGTAAGGCAAGTCTGACATCTACAATCAAAGAGGTTTCAGAAATATTAGATGTGTTAAAATTAATATTGAAAGGGTGTAAACTCTTGCAGTTTCTGTGAATTTTTGAAAGTACTGCAGCAAAAATTCCAAGTTTGTGTAAATACCTCTTTTTCATGTTGCAGCCCCAGATCCAAAAGAAAAGGAACAAGGCCATGGAGTAGAACTTCCCTTTTTGAAAGGTAAGGAAAGGAGAATACTGGACCATCTAACAGAAGTTTCAAGAAAAATAAATCAAATGTCTGCAAGACAACAAATTATATCTGGGACAAATGCGCTCATACTCTTGAGAGATCTTCCACAAGCTTTAAGGCTTGAAAATCGTCTTCAACAGCTCACTGATATCCAGTCGCGCATCAATATAGCTGATATGCAACTAAATAGGTATGTTTCTGACATATTCAAATTTGTTTATTAAAAATATGTATTCCTTATGGTTTTACTGGGTTAATTCTACCGAAGTGGACAAGCCTTCATTTGTGAAGTAAATTAATTCTTTGACTTTCTCCAAAATGTTTAAACATTAAAAAACATTAAGAAATGACATGCATGTTGATCAGCTGGGACCATGTGTTTAGAAGTTATTACACAGACATTCGGGCTTTGGTTAACACAACCCTGCTGCCAATCACTAGAATAATGCACTGCTGTAGCAATGTTCACACATTTCATGATAAAATATTTTCTTTCATCTATCTTCTACAGCAAAAATTGGATTGGCATTTGTATTTCCTATAATGGGCTCTACTGCTAGAATTTCTCTAGCATCAAGTTCCTTTTGCTAATATTAAACAAAAATATTTTAATATAAACCATATTCAAATGGAACTGGTTTCTTGACTTCTTGAATTTTTCCTATTTTTTCTGCATATTTAATTATTTCTGTTTTTCTTTCCAAAGAACAGAAATACTTTTTTTTTTTATCTTCAACACAAACATCAATAGGTCATCCTTTATAACAGTTCTGCGTAATGTGCAGTCTCAGGCAACATAGAACGTAAATCATGTACTTCAGACACAGAAGTCTGACCAAGAAGCCAAGGGCTGAATTGCTAAGTAATATACAAATATAACTATTTGTAACAAAAAGCTTCACTTATTTTAAGAATATGATGTCAATTTTTCTTATTAGTTGAATTAGTTGAGATCAATTTCACGAACTCTTGCTCACATCCTCAATCAACACACTAGTGCAAGGGTTCGTGAAATCGATCTCAACTAATTCAACTAATAAGAAAAATTGACATCATTTTCTTAAGATAAGTGAAGTTTTTTGTTACAAATAGTTATATTTTTAGAATACTTCTTACTTGATAGTACATAGTTATTTTACAACTGATGGCATAATGGGCCATCACCATGTGAGGTCAAAATTGAACTGTTGCCATCTGATGGTACATTTTATGGTTATATGTCATATATTACTACCATGTCCAGCATTTTCCATTTACAAACAGTAGAGCATCAAAATGTTGGTTTAAATGAAACTGTGAACTTTGTTAGAGTCAGAGTGGTTCAAAACCATGCAACAAACCAAGCTACCACATTGTCATGTGAATGTTGAAAAAGATACCACATACTGATGTAGAATTTAAGGATCATATTAATAATTTTCCATTAGAGAATAACCATTACAGCCAAAAGGACTATGAGAAACATTCATATTTGTCCTCAGATTTATCACTTAGTAAAATGTATGTACTGTATCGTGTACATTGCTTAGAAAGTGAGCGTACTCCAGTGAAAGAATGGTGCTAGAGACTTACCATTAATACTCAGTTTAACTTGTCTTTCGGAAACCAATAGTTGATGCCTGCTCCCTATTGATAAAATGAAACTAAGTGCTAATATTGAATCTGTTGACAAATAAAAAAGAATGGGAACTGCATAGGCAAAGGGCTAAAATGGCACAAATAGAGATGAAATATGATGCAAAAATGTCAAAATAGAAAAGTTTGCACTATCATTTTTGATATGCAACAACTCTTTTTATTGACATGTAATGTGCATTTTTACAAGTGGAAGTATAGAAATGAACAACTGTGAACAAGATCAAGGTTATATGCATATTTGGTGTAAATACATAGCCCAAAGGGGTCCAAATGAATAGGATCATGCATGTTACACCATTTAACTGCTTTGCCGATGGCCATTTAAACCCTGCACAACCGCGAACGGATACCCAATAAACAGAACAAGACATTTAAATTGTTAAATGCTGCAAAAATGCTTCATAAATAAATACTCATATCTTCCGTATTTATTAAGTTATTTTAGCAAAACAAAAACTGGTTTAAAGCCCATTAAAGGCAGTATACATCTACGGTATCATTAAAATAGAGACTATATTAATAAAATCGTTGAAATTTCATTAATTTGTATCACTATACAGAAAGCCATTCTTTGCGTCGAACACGCCTAATGCTGAGTATTTTTGTTTTACAAACTACATGTATATATCAGCTGCATAAGCGAAGTGTTGGGTTAAAGGTTTATAGGTTTCAGTTTATGCTACCATGCAATAGTAATTGTATATGTTGCGTTACACATGCTGGAAAGAAAACTCTGTCAGCATCTCGCTAATTGCACAACCGAAGTTTATGGTAGCTGACGTAACTGTTTTCTTTGCTCAGTTCATATAGAAATTTTGACTGTGTCAGAGTTCCGAACGATTTCTTTAGCTAAATCACCTTTGAAAAAGTTTCCTCAGTGCTAATCATGGCTTCAACTAGTAATGTAGCAAATAAATTAGCTAGTGTAGGATGAGTGCAGGCTTCTGATATTACATCAGAAAATGTGGAAGACTTTTTGCTGTTAGTGATATGGACATTGATGGCGAGTTTTCAGATTTTGAGGGGGTTGTTGAGGATATAGGTAGCAGTGAGGAGGAAAATGACTCATTTCCAACAGGTGTTTGTGAAGAATCAACATTATGGAGGCGTCAAAATAAATAACACAAATAGACATACCTTCACGAGCACAACCTCTGGTGTACAACCGCATACTCAGCTAACTTCTGACAGCCAACCAATAGACATTTTCACAAAATTTTTTACTACTGACTTACTGTCTCTCATTGTTTCGGAAACAAATGTATATGCGAGTAGGGTGAAGGAAGACCTGATTTCTAAAGCCAATTTAGGACCTAAGAGTAGAATTCAGAAGTGGACAGAAGTAACAATGAATGAGATTTACAGACTACTTGGTCTAATTATGCTCATGGGTGTTATTCGTAAGCCTACGCTCGACATGTACTGGTCTAGAGATGACATGCTAGCTACCACATTTTTGGGGAAATGCTTGTCAAATAACAGGTTTACTTCCATTTTGCGCTTCCTTCATTTCACCTGCACAGAAAATGTAAATGATAAACTATACAAAATTAGACCAGTTTTTGATTACATCATTTCAAAATTCAAAGAAAATTATGTGCCTAGTGAAAAGATCACTGTTGATGAAAGCCTGATGCTTTGGAAGGGCCACTTCGGTTGGAAACAATACATCAAAACAAAAGAAGGCCAGATTTGGCATAAAGAGTTTTGATGTATGTGAAAGTAAAACAGGATATCTTTACAATAGCTGCACACTGGCCAAGGAACTGATAACACCTGAGAAAAAGATTTGGGGTTATCTGGTTCCATAGTAATGCACCTGATGGAATCTGTACCTGATCAAGGTAAGAACGTATATTTAGATAATTGGTACAGTTCCCCTTAATTATTCATGGCCTTACACAAAAGAAAAACAAATGCAATTGGAACAGTACGCTCAAATCGTATTGGTTTGTCAAAAGATGTGAATACGAAGGCTCTAAGAAGAGGAGAAATGCAGGTGCATCAGCTTCCACCCTTGACCTATGTTGCTTGGCAAGACAGGAGGGTTGTTACAGCATTATCCAATTGCAGCTCTAAGATTTTGATGCCTGATACTGGAAAAATTGATGCTCATAACAAAATGTCAATTTGCAAGCCCGATATTATCCAGGAATACAATATGCATATGGGTGGAGTGGATCCAGTAGATCACGCATAACCCTCTTTGTGAAAAACAATCAAATGGTATAAAAAAGTATTTTTACACCAGCTGGATATAACCATATACAATTGTTTAGTAATTTGGAGAGCTCTACACCCACGCAAGACAATGACGTACCTGAACTTTCGCATATCAACAGCTCGCAGCCTAATTGAGCACTATAAAATTCAGAGAACTCTCCAAACTGGGGGTAAGAAATCCACCACCCCAGCACCCCTCAGACTTAAAGGAAAACATTTTCCTAAAAGGGTACCACCCACAGTAAAAAAGTCGCACCCCTTTAGAAAATGTCTGGTGTGCTGCAAGAAAGGTGTCCGAAAGGAAACTAGTACGATTTGCCGTGAATGTGGGGATGTGCCCTTGTGTGTTTGTCCCTGTTTTGAGGTGTACCATTCAAGAAGAAACTTTTAAAGGTAAGCTTTTACTTCTTATAGAATTTATTTAAATTTACTGTAAAACATGAAGTTTAAAAGAATTATCATTAAATAAGCATTAAATGCTTGTATGCACAGGACGTCTATACACATCCATATCGGTTTGGGGTCTTTCAACTTGGACGTCATATGACGTCCATATCGGTGAAAGGGTTAAGGAACAAACATTGATGCAAACTGTGATCACCTTGTTGCTTACTCAGATAATTGTGAGGGCCAAAATAGCAACCAGTACATTGCAACTCTTTGGGTATCCTTGGTTCATCATACAAAATTCAACACAATAGACCAAAAGGTTTCAGAGTTTGGTCATTCATACTTACCAAACGACAGGGACTTCAGCACCATCGAAATAGCAAGAAGAAAAGCTAAATCACTTATTACGATAGATGACTATATTTAATACAAGTGCATAAAAAATAAACGTTTCATGGTTACTAAAATGAAACAGTCCCAATTTGTTAATGTGAAGGAACACAACCATTTCATCATACAGAAAAAAACAACTGGGTGAGACAATGCCAAAGATAATCTCACCGCACATTGAATCCACATTACATTATTTATCCTTATATGTGGCCTTCCCAAAGCCATGGGGATTTCACTGGTTGCTTTAGCTGGGATTCCCCTTCTACTAAAGAATTGCACCAATAACCACAACATGGGTTGCAAAAAGGCATACTGATGATAAGCACAGCTCTGATTAGATGTATGGAAATAGCCCAGTTAAGATTCCTTTTGAGATACTTAAGAGCCAAAATGGGCCAAATACCAGCATGGGAATACAGCTCCAAATAAATAATTGTAAATGCTAATTTTGCATGAAGCGACATTAATATTATAAATATATGTTCTAGCCTGTTGTGGTAATTAGTTATGTGTAACTTGGTTCACTAAATTATGACATAGAAAAACTTTTGACCCAAATTTCTCCATTTTTAAAAAATGGTGCTTGGCTCACTGTGGTTCTCAACCCTTCAATATCATATATCCACTGTTCTTGTTCTATATATTTCTATTTTAGCAAAAATGGTGCAGTACTGAGTACAACCTTGTTCAACATCTACATCAATCATCTTCCCGCGGCTGTATCAAACACAGAAATAAAGACAGCACTTTTTGCAGATGACATGATCATGTGGACATCTTCCCCACAAATACAGAAATCCAAAACTTCCATGGAAGAGGCTCTGATACTATTGGAAAAGTGGACTGAGAACAATTTGATGAAAATAAATACTGATAAAACAACATTCCAAATATTTAGCTTAAAAAAGAAAATCCCTAAACTAAATCTGCAGTTCAAGAAAACAAACCTGAAACAAACATACGAAACAAAATATTTAGGAACAATTTTTCATTCAAAATTACCTTGGAGACATCATATTGAAGCAGTAGTAAACAAATCAACAACAAAATTGTCAATTTTGAAAAGATTGGCTGGAGTCAAAGTGGGGCAGTAATCAGGAGACTCTGAACACCACATACAAAACATTCATTAAGCCAATATTTCTTTATAATGCAGAGGTAATAATTACAGCAAACAGTTCTAACATAAATCACCTAGAAATATGCCAAAATCAGGGCCTGGGATTAATAACCAGTGCAGCAAAATCAACTCCAATCACGGCCTTAACTCGGAACTATCCAATACATCTAACTTTAGAGGAGCAGGCACTAATACAACATGAAAAAATGTTGCGGTTAAAAACAACAAAATGGGAGAAAAGATTACTACAACCAATCAAGATGAAAACACAAACAAGTTTCCTACACAAAGTTATGGAATTAAAAACAGATCTGAATCTTCCTAATTCTAAAGAAAACATTTTAATAAAGAAAACCCACTGACTTTTGAACCAATTAATATTCAATTAGATTTAGAACAAATAGTTACAAAATCTGAAACTTCCAAACCTGTACTAAAAGCACTAGCATTAGAAACTGTGAACAATAGATACCCACCTGAAGAATGGTTACATATCTACACAGATGGATCTAACTTGGACAACAACTCAAGAGCAGGAATTAAGTGTGCACTGTTCTCATTCTATCAACCAGCAGGATACCACACAACAAATTTGGATGCAGAAGTAACGGCTATTCATATTTCACTCCAACACCTTCTATACAGAATAGATAAATTCAAAAATGCTGTCATACTTTCTGATTCTAAAGCAGCATTGTGTGCAATAAGTTCATATAAATTGAGGTCAATCCAAATTAAAGAATGTCACAAAATGATCCATAAACTTAAAAAACTACAGAAAAGAATTATATTACAGTGGATACCTGCACATTGTGGAATTGCTGGAAATGAATCAGCTGATTTTCTTGCCAAATAAGGTGCAAATTTAATTCAGAACAAAAGTAAAAACTTAACCTTTACATCCATAAAAAGATTAATCAAAAACAAATATAAAAACAAACAAAACCAATCAATATCTAACAAAGCCAAAGATAAAAAATGGAACATTTTAATTAAAAATCCAGAAATTATTCCAGAAATCCCACGAAAAGCTGCAGTAGCAAATTTTAGATTACTTACGGAACATGATTATTTGGCCAAACACTTACACAGAATAGGAATTTATACAAGTCCAAATTGTCCTCTGTGCAACAAGGAAGAGGAAATGACTGAAGAACATATTTTAACCTGTGAAGCCCTACCTGCTGGACCCACTACACAGAAATATTGGAGAGCAAGAGAACTAATGCCTTCATTGCCAAAGCCTAGCATTTGAAAACAACATTTTAGCAAAAACAAGTTTGATCACCTGAACCAATAAGCTCCTGCCCTGTGAATACTGCACCATAACAGAGTGCATGGTCCAACCTTCAAAAGCAGAGGATAGATTCATCCTACATTACTTTAGACAATGAGCCTATCTTACAATCTATCTTACGATTTAGTTGGACATGTTAATCTGTGGCTCACAAGTACAAATATTTAACAAAATATAAATGGGGAGCCCTATTTCAATAGATTTCCAAGATATTTTAGTTTAAGGTACTGAAACTTTATTCTATTACTATAAGAACGATACAACGAAACTTAAAAAACACATTGACAGGTTCCTAAAAATGACATAACCTTTCAAAGAATGTTCTATCAGATAAAACTGACTGAAGTATAGAAAAAATTACCCTTATATGGTTTAATTTCATTCCTATGTAATGAGCACATATGTATATTTTCCCAACAATAGCATTCTTAGGAAAATAATGCAGTCTATCAAATGTAGGCCCTCATCATCACATTGTGTATCTACAGCAGCTAAAAAGTACATTGTTTACATTTAGATTGCTGTGAAAAGTAACTATCAGCTCTTCTCTCTAGGAAAGAAACAACCCAGTATTACCTTAAATTATGATAATATCAAATTAACCAGAACAGAAAATGCTCAATATCTTAGAATATTGTTTGACAAAAAATTAACTTGGAAAAATCATACTGAAAAAATTAGAGATAAAGCAATTAACCGTTTTAAGATATTAAAAAGACTTGCAGGAACTAAATGGGGTTGTTCAAGATCTACATTAAATACTACATATAATACATATATAAGGCCAGTTCTTAATTATTGTGGAGAAGTACTGATAACATCACCTTCAACTTCCATGATACTGGAGCGCACACAAAATCAAGCTCTTAGGTTAATAACTGGAGCTATAAAAACTACTCCTATAATAACCTTACAAGCATTTACATGTAACAGACCCATAATGACAGATTTAGAAATGCAAGCCCTTTTAACATATGAAAAGCTCTTAAGAATTCCAGAGAATAATAAATGGGTAAAACAACACACATCCACCTTCAGTTTGAAAACTCAATTAGGCTTCATACAGAAAGTTCAACAACTAAGAAATAAACTAAATTACCCATCCAAAATAGAACCTTTCATGACTCTTAATAACCCACTGAACACCATTGAATTAGAATACTACCTAGATTTATTTGCAGATTTTAAAAAGAAGGAATAATCATCTACAGAAGCTAAAGCATATGCCCTTGAAACCATAAATGTAAGATATCCAGTTGACAAATGGACACACATCTATACAGATGGCTCTCTTTACAATCAAGAAGATGGAGCAGGAGCAGGAGCTACCTGTAAATTCTTTTCCTTCTATAAGCATGTTGGAATTTACTTTAACAAGTTTTGATGGAGAAATTGATGCAATTTATACTTCCTTACAAAATCTATTTGCCTGGACAAATAAGCTTCCCAACATAGTTTTCTTAACATATTCTAAAGCAGCTATTCAGGCTATTATTTCAAATGACAGCCCAAAAACCGAAAAGATAAACGAAATTCATAATATGATTAAACATCTTCAAAATTTAAATATACTATAGTTTTCCAATGGATACCATCTCACTGTGCAATTTCTGTCAATGAGCAAGCAGATATGTTGGCCAAGAAGGGTTCCAAAATATTTCAAACAACGAAACAAAATATCCCCTATGAAACAGTTAAAAGATTAATCAAAAACATCTTCACAAAACTATATAACAACTATCTAGTTTCCTCTGAAAAACTTAATTGGAAAGATCTCCAAAACAAACTAAAGACAATTACAGAACTACCTCGAAAATCTTCAGTAGCAATGTTCAGATTAATCACAGGCCACGATTGTTTGAATGGATATTTATTCAAGGTTGGATTAACAACTTCTCCAGGGTGCTGTTTATGTGGTAAAGACGATTTAATGAACATCGATCATCTAACTGTATGTGAAACTCTCCAAAACACACACACACACGCGCGCACGCGCACACACACACCCACACCCACGCACCCACCCACGCACGCACGCACAGACACACACACACACACACATTGCATACTTATAATGTGAAAATGTTTCAACAAAATATTAAGTACATCTGGAATCAGAGGTGTCTCCAAAAGGCAATTTGCAGAATATGATTAAATTGTACCCTTAAGAAAATATTACTAACACTAAATTTGTGTTGTCTTGCAGTGAGGAGCTTTGCACTGCATCTGGTGCTTTCTGCTTTTCATAGAAGTTATGCTACAATTTTCTTAAAATGATAGTAAACTTATCTACTACTTAAGCAAGAAATACTTTTCCACCCTTGAATTATTTAAGAGAAACTGACAAATCCAACAAAAGTAAGAAGACTCAAGCAATAATATGATGCTATTTGAGGAGAGGTGAAAGAGCAGAGTTTCCCTGATTTCAACACGTAGGTCATGTAGGAGAATGCTCTTAAGTAAGGCCAGAAAACTGACCTACATTAGAAATATTTTGGTATGATAACTAGAGGCAAGCAAAATATAATATTTTACAATTTAAAACAAAGTTGTTATCCCTATGGGAATTTGGATCTTTACAAATTTGTAGGTTTCAATTAATATATTAAAAGATGTTCCAATGTATGTCTTGAAACAATTTCATTACTTCATAAAATCTTCCCATTATATTGTATTCTATAAAATGTATGATTTTTTACATTTAAACAAGGATTTTATTTCTCATACGTTGTATGATTGCTAATGAAAATGTTAGTGTAGGGAATAATAATCAATGGGGCTTTTCAGACTAGTATTAGGCTAGTAATGCAGGATTAGAAACTAGATTATGGCTTTTAAGTCTAGCTTTACAGAAATTTAGAAAATTATTCATATGAATTACGACAGAATACCCTCTTCATATCCACCCATTCATATAGAAACACAAGCTATGCTACTAAAAATGATTTTGAAAGATCTTCAGCAGGCTAGTAAATCACCCATTAAACTTTCAACACAAAATTGAGCTAAGCAGTTAACAAAACTTGCAGAAAAATCAAACTATATAAATAAAAACTTGTGTTTAAAATAAGACCTGAAGCTTTCCTGGCGACAAATATGTTCTAGATCTTCTCGGAAAACAAGCCAATTTGAAAAGACGATTCGAAATCGACGTTTCGGGAACGTAAATCTGTCCCATTCTCAGGATATTTTAAGAAATGTTATAACCACAAAATACGAGGACTCATCAACAAAGACTGAGACTGATCTTTTCCTGTAGCTTCCGTGATAGTTTCGCATCTGTAACATAAATATTTGGAAAGAGTGGGTTTTTATGTATAATGTCAGTAGGTGGCAGCACTCTCATATTGGTAGGTTGGTAGTTATGTTCTATTTTGTAGACCCTACGTACATTTCGCATACCAGACAGTGGAGGTGACGCGAGGGGAGCAATAAAGGGTAATCAAATTCTGGTTTTGTTTAAACCACACAGCCGCCAAAACTTAGGAAAAGCTGAAACAAGCATACAGTGCAACAGTGTTTAGGTGGTTCAAGAACTTCAAAGAAGGCCGACTTGTTAGTGTTAATCAAGGTGGGCCTGGTGTTTCGGCTTCTGCTGTGACTGAAATCAACATCAACACAGCTGCTGTGATTGTCCGAGAGGATCGGCATATAACATTACGTAACCTCAGTGAAGTGTTGAGAATTTTATATGGCAGTGTGTTTACAATTACGCACGACCATCTCCATATGACCCAAGTTTGTGCTCATTGGGTGCCACGTCTGTTGACTCCCAAACAAAAGGCTGTGCGAATAGAGACAAGCAGTGAGATGCTGCATCTCTTTGCTAATTAAGGGGATGCATTTTTTAAATTGATTATCACCGGTGATCAGTCATGGCTGCATCATTATGATCCTGAAGAAAAACAAGCCAGCACAGTGTGGAAATCGCCAGGTTCTCCAACACCAAGAAAGGCAAAAGTTGTTTCATCTGCAGGGAAAGTGATGGCGATCACATTTTTTTGACTGTAATGGAATGATTTACCAGCATGCAGTTCCCCCTCACACTACTGTTACAGCAGCATACTACACGTCAGTATTGGCTACACTGAGGAAACGACCAGAGCTTTCTCCGACTGGGTGACAACTTCATTATGACAATTCACAGCCTCACGTCGCAAATAGTCATGCAGTTTCTGGCTCAATTCAAGATTACCTGTGTACCACATCCACCTTATAGCCCCGATCTTGCACCCTGTGACTTTTTTTTTTTTATTTCCATCACTGAAGGGGTATTCGATTTGTGAACTCTGAAGCAGTGCTCAAGAAAAGTGAGGCAATTCTCAAGGACCTGACAAGGAGTGGTCTGCAGCATGTTTTCAAGGACTGGCAGAGACACTATAAAAAGTGCATTGAAGTAGGAGGGGACTATTTTGAAAAACATCATGTAAACATTAAATTCCAGTAATAAAACATATATGAAAAAAATCAGTCTCTATCTTTGTTGATCAGCCCTCATATATAACTGGATATAACACAAATATCAAATTGTAAATAGAAATAATTGTATATGTTGTGTATATATACATTATATATAATGTATAATTGCATATATAAATATCAAATTATATCAAACTGTTGATATCTGTGTTATATCCAGTTATACATTTCTTAAAATATCCTGATGATGGGAGAGATATATGCTTCTGAAATGTCAATTTCTAATCGTCTTTTCAACTGGCTTGTTTCCCGAGAAGATCTCTAACTTGTGTTTAACTTAAACGGATGATAATTCAACAATAAAATTGAATTTCTTTGTCCAAAGGTTAAACAGAGATCATATTAAGGACTTCTAGAAACAAAGATCTTTAATTTTTGCAACATTAATGAAAAGAGTATGTCATGTGCTCAATGACTTCCAGATTTGTTCTACAGTCACATATTAAATAGTAAACTGGGGATAGGACGACGACGATGATTAATAATAATAATAATAATAATAATAATAATAATAATAATAATAATAATAATAATAATAATAATAATAATAATAATAATAATAATAATAATAATAATAATAATAATAATAATAATAATAACAATAATAATAATAACAATAATAATAATAACAATAATAATAACAATAATAATAATAACAATAATAATAATAACAACAACAATAATAATAATAATAATAATAATAATAATAATAATAATAATAATAATAATAATAATAATAATAATAATAATAATAATAATAATAATAATAATAATAATAATAATAATAATAATAATAATAATAATAATAATAATTTTACTATTTAATGCTTGGATATATTATTTCTTTTTAAACTGCATTGGACCTTCACTTTTTGTTCTGAAAACTGTCTATAGATTGTAGAGTTAAATTAACTCATAATATTAGGATTGATACTTAGCACTACAAGAAAGCTGTTAATCTAAAGGTGTAATGCAAGCTGTGAAATTAAAAGTGTGATACTTTCACAGCTGTCCATTATCTGCACTTTAAGGCATTGTGTATTAATTCTGAATGTAATATCAATAAAGCAAGGCTAGGGCGGTGAACATCTTGGAATAAAATGGTGCTTTAAATGCAGAAAGAATTGGAGAAGCAATTTATGGTGAAAGAAATTATGATTATAAAGCTTAAGTTATAATAGCAAGGCATAATCCACGATTATATTGCATTATTGTTCCCATAGAGGGAAGACCAGATTTAATTCCATGCTAAACTGGTTTAGAGCAGTGTTCACTGAGCCTGGAATTAGCTTTGAGTATCAATTGTGAAGCTCTTGATCAAGAAATATGCCCCGAAAAGTTGTCACTTTTACACAATGGATAAAAAAACTTAAGAAAAATTCCTAAAGTCTTGGACTGGATTCTTGGCTGGGACAGGGAATTTTTCTACAACAAGAATCATTCTTATTCTCAGCAGTAACTAAAGTATGAATGTGGGAGTGAACGTGAGTGTGTAAGAAATATTGAAAACCAACTTTAACAAAACATAATTGAATGGCTATATAAATTAAATAATTTAAAACAGGAAAAAAGCCTTCTGCAGATACGACGACGACGATGATGATGATATTTTTCTTTCTTTTGTTATGGGCCTGTAGCTTATGCTGAGGCTTGAACACCTCAATTTACTTCCTCTATAAATCTTCTTTTTCTCTAGATTTCATTCACAGAATCTCCTTAGCAATTTCTCTAGCCACATCATCCTATCTCTTCCTAGGCTTTCTAATTACTTTGGTTTGCTATAACAACTTTGCAAAGTAGTTAAAATATTTATATTACACAAGAAAAATTTAATTACTAGAAATAAATAACAAATCATTTATGTGTATGGCGAAACTTAAGTTCAATCCTATGAATTATACTTGCATATCTAAAATGGACTATCAGATTGATAAAACAATATTGATTGTAGCATAAAACCATTAAAACTGTGAAACTGTCTAGCAACAACTGCTCTTTCAGTTTTCCAAGTTGCAAAAGTACAAAATTTCCCTGGATCTAGTACTACAGGTTATCAAAGGTGTGAGCACTAAGAGCTTGTGCTCACATCTACTGTGTGTTATTGAGAAATGGTAATCCATAAGGTTAAGTCCCTCAGGTCTTTTGCTGCAAATAGAATTTCAAACAATTTGTGTATTAAATGTACATTTTCGCAGGTACATTCAACATGGATATATAAATAAAACAGGAAGATGGAAACTGGAGAATTATACACTAGAAAATTTAGTAACAGTTATAGTGTCACATGAGCCAACATCAATCCGTGGCCTCATGGAGGAAATGCACAATATGGTGGTTCCTCAAGGACGGGATAAAAGAGGTCTTCTCCATCTTCTAATGGTGTCCATGAAGGTGAGGTTATTATTATATCAGCATAGATTTACGAGGGAAAATTAATCCTTAAACTCAGTGCTATGGTTGGAAAAAATGTTTAGATGGTACTCACCAAACTGAGAAAAAAAATTTAGGTGGTACTCACCAAGTCACTTAAGAATTGCAGTTGAATCAATAAACATTTTTTTTTTTAATTCTAAACATTGCTTCACAAATTTAGACGGTATGCTTCCAACTTGTTCAAACTTTAGGTGGTACAGCATACTGGACCATACCGGCCAAACTACAGCACTGCTTAAACTGTATTCAGATGTCATTTTACAGTGCTATCACAGAACTGTGGTTTGGCATAAGCATCTTTCAACATTGCCGATTATATGGCACTTGAAAGAGCCATGACACCTGCTATCACATATGAGTATCATCTTAGAAATAACTCTGAAAGATACAAGGGTCGTTTGATAAGTCTGTTAAAAAAAAAAAAAATCAAGAATATTTTTTTTTTTTTTTTTTTTTTTTTCGTGAACATCTCACCTTATTTCTTGACATAGTCTCCATAGATGGCTATACACTTGGTCCAGCGATGTTCCAGCTTTTCCATCCCATTAGAAAAGTAGGTTCCGTCAAGGTCTGCAAAATCTCATTCACAGTGACTATCACTTCTTCATTTGATGAAAATTTCTTACCACCAAGACAGACTTTTAAGTTTGTGAACAAGAAGAGGTCACTTTGAGCTAAGTGTGGTGATTAAGGTGGAGGAAGCAATTCAAAGCCCAACTCGTGCACTTTTGCCATTGCAATTGCTGATGTGTGCAAAGGTGCATTATCTCGGTGAAAGAGAACTTTTTTGCATATCAATCTGGATATCTTTTCAGTCAACTCATGTTGCAAACAATCCAACGATGAAGCACAAATGGCTCCAGTTATGGTTCTGCCTTTTTTCCAAGTAGTCTATGAGAATTATTCCTTGAGAATCCCAAGCTGACAAAATGGTTCTTGCCTTATTTGATGCACTTATTAGCCTTTGTCCATTCTTTTGAGTGCTGTTTTGACTCTGGTGGGTAAGATGGATCCAACTTTCATCTACAGTCACAAATCGGTGCAAAAAGTCTTGCAGATTGCGATTAAACATATCCAGATACTAAGTTCAGGTGTTCTTCCGGATGCACTTTTGGTTGACTGTGAGCAACAGTAGGCCCATCCTGTACACAGCTTTTTCAGTGCCAATTTTTCATGCACGATAATGTGCCTTTCGCTCAGTTCAGATACCTTCAGCCTCAGCAATCTCACAAATTTTTATTTGGCAGTTTTACATACCCAGATCATACATGTTTTTCAATTGTGTCTCCTGTATTGCAACCAGAGTGCAGTGCAGAGTGCAGTGGTTCTATGACCACATTCAAATTCATTGATACAAAAGTAAATGGTTTTCAATGTTGATGCACAGTCAGTGTGAACTTCATCCAATTCAGTTTTGACTTGTGTGGCAGTCCAAATAGCAGCATGAAGCTCTCCCCCCCCCCCCCCCCTTTCCAATTGCAGCTATCGCACTGACCAGTTCAGATGGCTGTCAACAATGAATGTATATTGTAGCACATTCAAATTATCTGTACGATCTTTTGAATAATCAAGCTTACCACCTACGAAGTTGCAACAAAAAATTTCCATCCCTTCATGGAAATTTACCAGACTTATCAAACGACCCTCGTAGAATGAACGGTAAACAAAAACTGCAGTTGAACTGATTGTCTAAGCCTTCACATTATTGAATAAATAATATGCTTTTGTATGTCAAAGTTTACTGTTTGATGAAGACAAAGATGAACTTTTTTTCATTTCTTTCATCTTCAATTTTTTCATAAGTGCAAAACACATATTGTTATGCATAACATTGCTTACTGTGTAGTTAAAACATTTTGAAAGTGTTCAAACTTTTGGTTGGTACTGTACTAACCTTTTATAACTAGCGGAAAAACAGAACCATTCCCAACTATTCTCCGAGGCTTATTATTGAGTGAGTAAGCTCAGCAGTTAAGTAGAGAATTGTATTCAGATAAAACCAAGATTTCTTACAATCAAAACTGCTTAAACATGAATTTCCTAAAGCTAGAGGTTAAAATAATAAATATACGTAAAAATGTGACAAGTTATATACAATAATGCTAGAAAGCCTGATGAGATATTCCAATAAAAATGTCCTGAGGACATACTTCAGGAGTCAAACATGAACAAATCTTTACCATAGTGGTAAACTAAGTCTAAAGAAAATTCTTCCCTTCCAAATCACAAGAAAAGGCAGTGTGCGTAGCATCATTGTCAGCAGATAAAACACAAATGCAAATTCTGCTGAATGTTGGCCAACAGAAAGCAAAGGAGAAATCCCAAAAATAATTGCATCAATTCCTGGAATAAAGCATAAATAACCATAAATACTATTATTTTTTTATGTTGTGTTTCTAAAGTAACTTTAAACCGTTATAAATAGTGTAATATTTGAAACAGGAAAACAAAACAAAGTAGGTCACATACCACACAAATAATAGCATTTTTAGAGATTTGGATAATGTTCTCTCTCTTCTTGCTCAATGTACCATTCTTTCTGTGACTCCATGGACAGCATTTTGAAGATGATGTCTTGGAATATTAGCAGTTTCTTGCAAGATAGCATCTTTGTCAGGTTGTTGAATGTGCAAGGAAAACTTATTCGTTATGGTAACCTCAAAACCAAACTCAGTTGGATTGATATTTGAAGAATGCAGATATTTGTTGGAAGTTGTCTGCAGGAGACACAACCATCAATGATCTGGGTAATTAATTGTTTTGCAATGGCGCAGATAAGGGACAGAGCATGATTTCTCAGTCTATAGATCATGTTTTGTAGCGAACCATAGCAGCATTCACCATTTACAGTTTAACTGTCTTATTCCACTGTTCTCTTAAAGAAATAGGGTCAATGATGAATTGTAAATTAAGTCACAACATGCCGCAACATTTAAATTATGAAGATCTTCTTGAATTAAAATTTGAGGGTCATTTTCTGTGTAAATTCTACAATTATGAATGTTGTTGTTGACTAATGGCACTGGGGATTAGTAGATTTGCATCATTTTCCCCCTGGCTTCCCAATATAAAGCCTGCAGGTTCTCATTTTTGAGACCATTAAATTTGTCAAAATGATGTTTGTTCATGATGACATCCTCTTTAGAGATAGTGCACTTGGATGTAGGTATGCAGTGTATTTTATAAAGGTGTTCTGCAAGACAATCATGGTCAGTTTCCATTCTAAATACTGCACTTTTTCTTGGAAGTCAATTTTATCTCCAAAGTTCTTATAAACTTTGTCTTTTAGTTTATCTTCTTCATCAAGTCTCTGCTGTCTTTTAAAATGTAGCTTAATGTTTAATTTTTTATTAATTTCAATTTGTCTTACAGGTATTATATTCGGAATTGCACCTTTTTTTGCTGGTTGGTCAGCATGTTCATTACCTAAAAGTCCAACATGGGCTGGGATCCATTGTAGAATGACATGATTTCTTGATTCAACAGCTTTAATTAAACTTCTTATTTCTTTAATGTATCTTGTTTCATTTTTATAATTTACAATCCCATCTATGAGCGATTTTGAAAAATAACTATGTTTTGCTTTATGTACAGTCTGTACAGGATGTTCTGCAGTGCTGCTTTAATGGCTGTTAGTTCTCCATCATAATGGTTTGAAGTTTCGTCTAATGTTATATACTGTGCAAAATGTTTGCAGTATACTCCTGCACCAGCATCTTGTTTGTTAATATAGGATCCAACTGTATATATTCGGATCCTTTCTTTTTCTGGATATCTTTCATTTTCTGTAGCTATTGCTATTGCTCTCATTTCATCTGGTGAATTATTTTGCTTATGTATTGTATATAACAGATTATTCTTATAATGAATATCAATATATTCTGTTGGGCTCATTTCCTCTATTGTTTATATTTGTTGCTTATTATGTTCTTGTATTTTGAACAATTATGAATGTTAAGAGAGCAGTGTGCTTCATCTATCTAAAAGATGTTGTGAAAAGAATACTGTTAATCTGAATCTCTGCTACTACAAATGAAGCAAAATCATGTATGTCCCACTTGTCACTTTGAGTGCATACATTGGTTTCAGTTTTTATAGATACAGGTTAAGATGTTTCATTAGAATTCTCCAAACTATGGTATTATTCATTGGAGTGGGATACCCGTGCAACCTAATAATTTCATAATGATTATTCATTATTTGTTAAGTGCATCATCAACAGTTACATCATTATCTCTGGCTTTCCAGATTTTCTTTTCAGAAACAGAACTAGGTTTTTCAACTTCCTAATTAAATCTCCTTAAGGATAAATTGAATCTTGGCCTCTCTTTAAGTTATTAAAGGGTTCTAAACTTTCTCAAATCTCGAAAAGAAAAATACAATTGTTTCATAATAGCACTGAATCAGCTGTATTCTATCATTTAGTGATACAGCCATGATTCGTGACTTACGAATTCTTATAGCAGCATGAATAAAATTAAAAACTGTAGCTATAGAAATGATGAACTATATTAAAGAAAAGAAAACCAAACCCCATTGTTTGCTCAATGTGTGACTATTTCTGTTTTTATCCTATCTCAAATATATTTATAGCAGTTTAACACTAGAACCCCAGTAGCGGTCATTTTGACCATTCTTGATATTTGATTAAGTTTATCTCCACCGGTTTTTTAAAACAAAGCTTGGTCTTTCATGACTTTTCCTGATATAATCTATAGTTTTATATAGCATAATAATTTTCAGCATGTCATCATTTACATAGATGTTTTTTCATGTTTGACTATGAACCCCGGAGATGGTCATTTTTTACCTTTAGCATTTTGTTAGGGTTTTGCTTGCCTTGTCATTATGTTTCTCATTTTCACTAATATGCTTTTCAACCATTGTCTGTCTTCATGCCAGCTGTTCATTATAGTGGTGTACGCTACGCTTCCACTCGCATTGTCATTGGATTTCTTATAGTGGTGTGCATTGTGAATCTATGCCTGGAAGATGTCTCGTGGCTTGAAACCAGATGCAATCTTAGCTATATTTCATGATATACCAGACGATGTATCTGAAGGTGATCTTTTTGAACGTGATAGTGGTGAAGATGATTATCAGCCTCCAGCTGATTCAGAACAATTGGAAAATGAGTAAATGTAAGGGACAGCAGCCATGCATTGATGAGTCCATTCTTCGACATACCAAAAAATGAACAAAGATTTAAGAGAGAAGAAGAATGATAAGAAATGGACTGTTTCCTTGAAAGAGCTGGACGCTTTCATCAGCTAATTTACTTATGGGGTGCACTTGGGTGCAGAAGCCTTGAATTAATGAACTCAGGTCCAAAAATAGGGGCCACCTATATTTTCTGATACCATGGCAACGGACAGATTCATGTAACTGATGACATCTTTACGATTTGATGTCAGGTCATCCCATTCTGAAAAGCTAAAGCGGATATTTTTGTACTGGTTTCAACTATTTGAAACAAATTTATTGAAAACTGTAAGGCTTGCTACATACCAGATGCATTTCTTACAGTAGATGAACAACTTTAGCTACAAAATGTCACTGTTCATTCATTCAATGCATGGCCAATAAGCCTGATAAATTTGGTATGAAATACTGAATGCTTGAAGATGTGAACTCAAAGTATCTCTGTAACGCTATCCCATATATGGGGAAGGATAATCAGCGGCCTCAGAACGAAACTGTTCCAGACCATGTTGTGTCTCTAACAAATGTTTTTCTAAAAAGGGGACAAAACATCACTGCGGACAACTATTTCACAATCACTAGCTGAAACACTAAATAAGTCAGGCACTAGTATAGTAGGTACTAGATCGAGACAAAAAGTTCCTGATCACCTAAGAAATTCCAAAGCTCCACTTTATGAGAACATTCTCATGAAAATAAACTACAGTATTTTGCTAACCAGCTACCAAGGAAAGCCACAGAAGAATGTAATTATAATGTGCAATTGCATACTGTAACGTGCAATTATGTAATTGCATGTGCAATATCTGCAGCCTCTAAGAAACTTCCTGAAAGATTTGAGTTTTGCAACAAGACTAAATTTGGAGTTGATGTGATTGATCAGATCACACAATTGTATTCCGTTCATACTGGTAACTACAGATGGCCGATTCATGTTTGTTACAACTTATTGGACCTAACTGCCATCATTGCTCGGATAGTGTTTCGAGAAATAACTGGCAAGAAACTTAGCCCAAGTAGGCTAAGAGAAGCCTACTTGGAAACTAGACAACTTTGTATACAGACTACTCCAACCCAAGAACATCCAACCCTAATTGCAGACAAGACTGTCAAGTAGAACATAACTGCAGACAGAACAAAGCAAGCAATTCCTGTCATATGTGCAAGGAAAATGCACAGCAGATTTTAGAAAAGTTCTTACATGTGTAAAATGCACAGTATGAGTGAATATTCAAAACAATGAAAGGAACATTCTCTGTAAGTATTAACAGTGTTGACATAAAGTAATAGGTTTAATAATATAAAGATGTGTATTTGATTATTACTTGAGTTCTCATGTTCATAATCTCAAATATGCTTAGTTGTACTATTACACTATATTCCACCTTTCTGAGAATTTCAACTACTTTATTTTTATAATTTATTTGAATAAATATACGTTGAAAAATACAGAGAAATATGGTACATGTAAAAAGAGTACATGTTCATTGTATAGGCTTTTTATATACTACTAAATTAAATATTTTTTCTCTTAACTCTCCATTTCCACAAGATTGTTAGACAAAAAATTTCGCACAGAAAATTCAAATGTATACCCTAGTAATAATAATAATAATAATAATAATAATAATAATAATAATAATAATAATAATAATAATAATAATAATAATAATAATAATAATAATAATATCAACTGGTAAGAAATAAATTGTAAAATGTACTTGGAAAAGTCAAAGAAAAAGCGAACTGTCAAAAATGACCGCTAGCTAGCGAATACCGGGGTTCTAATGTTAAAGTAACCTTTGAAAACTTTGTATATTATGTAAACTTTGTATATTACCTAGCATTCATTGGGGTGGATTTTGCATACTTCATGGCTTTGCTGTTACACAAATGAGCACTCAAATATTATTTGTTGTTTATGATACATATATCATTGTAATACGGTTATCAGCCTCACGATGTTATGCCAATTTTTAAGCAATATGTCTGCTTCAACAAAGATGCTGCACCAATTTGTAACACTGATCTTGCTTCAATTTTGAGCAAAGTCCTATCTCAGGGTATGCATGGGATGTGTAATAAAAGTAAGAATCTAAGTTTAAAATGTGTTTAATAACTTTTTAAGTATTTACTTAAATCGAGAAGCTGCCGACCAATGGAAATTAATATATCTATCTGGGGCTAACGTTATACTACGTAATAACATGTGATTCTATCATTAAGACAAGAAATGACACCTCATTCAGCTACATTTTGCCCCAACTGCAACCAGTCCAGAAGTGTTCAAGATTCTGCCCAGGATATCCTATTCAGCCACCAAAATTCTCCTAATCACCTTCCCTTTTGCTAATGGAATTAAGTCCCCCACTAATAATAGCTTTTAATACGATGTTGCCACTTCATTTCTACATTACTGATTCTGCTTTCCACCCCAATCTCTTTCTATAAATTTCTAAGAAAGTCTCACATATGCTACGAATTCCAAGCTAACCTGCCATATCTCATCTGACAACTTAGGATAGTAACTTTCCCTTCACTAATGTAATCTACCTAACCAGTTCTCAGAATTACCTGACAACCAGCCCTCGCTAATTACCTTACTCAATGACATCTTACCTGAGCCAAACTGTACTCATAACTGACAAACCTACAAACTTAACACTTAACACAAATGCGCAGAATACTCATATTTCATTTTATTGTAATTCTTAATTTAACTGATCCATTATTTCTGTATCATATTTTGATAACAAACTGATGTGGAAGAACATCTTAATATGGAAATACAAAGACAAAACTAATAAACTTTAAAATCCCACCAGTCGATAATTTGATAAAGAAGTTCATAGT
Source organism: Mantis religiosa (assembly GCA_030765055.1). Classification (NCBI taxonomy): domain Eukaryota; kingdom Metazoa; phylum Arthropoda; class Insecta; order Mantodea; family Mantidae; genus Mantis; species Mantis religiosa. Next base: position 119,746,602 of record CM060949.1, on the reverse strand, counting down.
TCCTCCACCAGAGAGGAACAACAGTTGCCTCGAAGACTGAAAATCGAAGTAACAGCTCCCGAACTAGTCCCTCAATCAAAATGTAGTGATGTAGTGTGAAAAATTGCCTACACATAATTTTATCAATGGATAAACTATGTAACTATTTTTGTCATGTAAGAGAAATGTGGAAACTTGTGTTCTAATAATCAAGTGCACGAGCATAAATTTTAAAAAGGTTAAAGATGGAAAAATATATATATTATATATATAAATATATATATTAATCTGCCAAAGTGAACTAAAGACAGAGTCATTTGTACTATCAGTTCCTGTTTCTTATGCAACTTGTGAATGCCTGTTTAGGTAATAAAATGCACTTTAAAGACCAAAAACGTCCACACATTGCTAAAGAGTAAAGTCCAAATATGCCAGTATGATGTAGACATACAAAGAATTTCAGACTGTATTTAAAAACAAAAAACTTTTAGATGCACCAAGGAGAGAGATGAGGTTCAAGATTAATGAAAATGGGTCTGTCAATACAGCTTGCAAACCACCCTTAAAATCTGCATAAGTTGGTAAAAATATTCTATTTTTATCAAATATCCTAGCTGCACTGTGATTATAATTTTCTTCTGGAATTGTGAGTTCAAAGATGGTAAGCCTACATATTATCCATGCTACATTAATGTCAAGGTTTCTGTTACGTAAAATGGATATTGAGGCCTAATTTAAAATCATTATTATCCACCTATAATATTTAATGGTGTGCTGTAATACAAGTGTGCTAACTAAAGTGCATCTTTGCAGAATGATTAAGTGTGAAAATGTGAGATGAAGTCAAGTACTTTTTAACTACCACAATTTCTGTAAATCATTTAACACATGTATATTGCATATTCCATCTTTTTGACAATAGTGACTAACTGAAATACTTATATGAAAAAAGTAAGTTACTAGTCAACCATGATATGAATGCACTTGGAGGATGGGTATTTTTGACAATGACATTATCAAGGCTAGCAATCAGAAGGGAGTGGGCGGGGGGGGGGGGGGGGGGCAAGGAATGTACAGTTGCACAATGAAAACAGTATTAAGGTGTCAGCTCACTAGTAAACATAATTTGAAACATCAGATGTTTTGTTTACCCAAGTACACTTCTGATGCTCCATGCCACTTTTTTTTTTTTTTTTTTTTTTTTTTTTTTTTTTTTTTTTTTTTTTGCTCACCAAATGCACTCATATCCTGGATGAGTATAAACAGCTGTCAGCTCTAGCCTCTGAGAATTGGTAAGTGATTCCTGATAGTGTTGATCAAGGCAATTAACAACTGAATGTGACACGGCTGCTTGAGCATAAAGAGTTAAAAGTGTTGCATGAATTACATGTAAGTAAATGCTGAAAGCTTAAGGGAAGTAAGTAACACATGACAATATATAAATGGTTAAATTCAGCTATGAGAGTCACTACAAAAGTTTTGAGATATGCACAAACTGTTGCTCATTGGACTTTCTTGTTTACTGTTGCCAACAGTTCTCCTCCAAATAGTAGGCTGGGTTTTATGTACATTTTATATTGTTATTAAGGAGGCTCATATTTTCACCTCAGTTTATTCCTGCCAGGCATTTTAAGATGTTCTTTTTGTTGATCTTATTTGTTACATTGTTTACATGTTCTTTCACTGATAGTTTTTGGTCTAGGTTCTATTCCTAGATATGTTGTAGTCGCTTCTTGTAGTTTTTTGTTATTGATTTGCAGACATATATTTTCTGTTTTAAGTTGCATTGTGAACAGTCGATATTGAGTTTTTTCTGTGTTTATCTTCATATTGTTATGGTTATTCCATTGTTCTAATATAATTGCACTCTCCATTGTTATTTGTAGTTTTTTATAATGTTTTGCAGAACTTATATTCTTTTCCAAGGTCCATATTACCAGGTCGTTGGCATACATTCCCTCTTGTATGTTATCTATTTTTTTCAGCGCATCTGCCAGGTTGATCAAACTAAGGCTGATCAATTTAAATGGATTGCATCATTGGATTGCCACATTCTTTGCAAGCATAAAAATGTATCCGTATGTAGTCTGATATGTGAAAATCATATTCCCTTGTGGTTAGAATAATATTCCTTGTCTATGAAATATGTGCTAAGGTTCTAGCTGTTCATCAATGAAACCCCAAATATCACTAGAATATAATCTTAATTCTGATCTAGTAAGCCACCTTAATTTCTTCAAATTTCTTAATTGGAAAACTGTCTTCTCATGAATAATGTGCATTACATAGCTGCATACTATTGAAATGTAGGGGGCACACAATAAAAAATATGCTCTGTATTGGCAGTCAATTAGAATGAAAAGGACATCAGAAAAAAATGCAGAGACCCTCCAGTCCTGGTAAGACAAGAAGTATAAGTCTTCATTGACCTTTTAACAGAAATCTACAAGCAATTAGCAACAATGTGTATCTTATGTTCTCCCAATTGTTTCATCAGTATGAATTTGTTGGTGCTAAACATTATTACTTTAAGGTTTAAGTGACAGTTGTATTAATTCATATTAATTTACTATTACTGTTTGTTATATTATACTCTTGTAAGAGTGTTGAATTGGGTGGTTCAGTTTGTTAAATGCTGCGATGTCACAGCTTCAAACTCGACCCACACTGATGGTTTCTAAGTGTGTTTAAAAGCAATTGCTTTGTAGATTTAATGGCATGTATAAGAAGTCTACAGCACAAAATTCTGGAATGTCAATGCCACGATAAAATTCCGGCAATTCACAGTGTCGTTAACAAGAAAAATGTTTTGTTAAAGAGTACTTCTAGAATGGATACATTACAATCTTGCCGTGTATCAAATGCACAGAAATTTCAAAAGAAGCATACAGGATTTGCAACTACCTGATAAGCTGCAATATTTAGTTTTTAGTTTAATTGGTGTATTCAGATCTGCTAATTGTACATTTGGTTCCATATGTGCCATCCTACACATTTGATGCATTTTACCAACCTTCACAGTGGGCATGTACATAGTATGTGTATAGTAGAGAGGTGTTTACGTCCGCCCGTCGGACGGTGAATGAATTGGGTGAAATGATGCTCAAATGAGTCCAGGGTCCATGGAGCTTAGAGTTACCCGACATTCGTCTTGAAGGATAAGGGGAAACCCCGGAAAAATCTTATCTAGGTAACTCACCCTGACAGAGATTCGAACTCAGGACCTCTTGAACGTGAGGCAGACATACTACCATCTACACTACCGAGGCGGGCAGTAGAGAGGTGTGTGTGTGGACATACTGTTATTGTTGTTCCACCAAGCAGTGTAGTGTGTTACTGAGATTTTAGATGAAAATAATATTTTCAGTTTTGAATTTAAACATAAATAATTCTATATGCACCTGCCTATAATTTCAGCCCATTTTCTCAATTGCAAGGGTTGTCATAATCCAAGAACCAAAATCAAGGACAAGTCCAAGTATTAACACCATAAGCAAAGAAGTAATATTCATGAAGAAAATTGTTAGTTTGCATTAAAAAACATTTTAATTAAAACATTAAACTGAAATTACACAACTGTGTTGTTAGAGCTGAGATCTATTTTACACTACGCTTTGCACCAGTCATATTTCTTGGAGCGTTGAACAGAAGAAGGGAACTTACTCTGATCCTCAATGAGTCTGTAAAAAGTAGCGCAATTTATATTTTTCATGTTATAATGTATTTGGAGCATTGCAATGACTGAAGTTAATGCCAGCCTGTTTCTTTCTTCTGACCTTTGTGAATTCACAAAAGAAAATATTCTCTCTACATTAGCATTATATCCTGGAATTCAGAAATAGTATTGCACAATTGCAAGTAGTTCTGAATATTGCTGTCCAGAACCACAATCTTTGAGAAATTTCATCCACTTTTTATGAGCCATAATCTCCACATTTTTATTCTTTGTCTCTCCTAGACTATTCACTTCAATAAGGATTCCACATTTTCCCAATCTGCTATAGCCTTCAGCAGTATCCAATGAAAATGCTCAAATTGGGACAAAAGCTTACTCCATTTTATCAGGTAATCTATAACTGATGAAACTAAGATTTTATCTTGAAAATATGACTGCAGATACAGTTTCAGAACTGACAAAGTCATGCAATTACTTTTTTTTCTTTGCTCTAATGCATGTACAATGTTCCAACCTAACCTCAATCACAGATATATCATCTTTCAAATATCATCTTGGAAATTGCCTTTTGAAATCAAAATGCACAATTTCAATAAAATCCTCTAAATATTAAACAGTTTCAAATATGCAAATGCAGCACTATAAGAGTTCCATTTTCAGACTAGGTGACATTATTATTACAGTACACATATGTTTTAATAAAACAGTTATTACATTACTAACGTAGCCCAAGTTGTTTCTGGGAATGTCTAATTTAGAAAACCAAAAGATACAAAAACATATTTCTGCAAAAAATGTAGACTAATTACAAATTTTGGGAGAGGTCGCAAGACCCATTTTTGAAATACAGGTACCATGCTTTACAATTACATTCCTTTCATCATTATTGGTACGTCACTTGCTGGAAGTTATTGGAAAAATTTTGTATCATCCCCACCACTTCTTCGCAAAAACGAATTAATGTGATCATTAACAGAATAATTTATTCTTCTAGGGGCTATGGATTGGAACTTTCTTCCTCCGTACTTCCAATACACTAGAATATTATTACCATGTAGTATATGTAATGTATCAACCAACGCTTAATTTGAAATCAAGTACGAAGAGCACTACTTATATTTTGAGCCTTGGCAACCCTGAATGTTGAAGGTGAAATTTGACATTTCCAATGGAAAGTTTGACATTGTTGACCATAATGTACCTATGTACCATAATGTACCTCTATTTTGTCAATAGAGTGCAATTTGCTTTGTTTACATTAACTTAAAAATTGTGTTTCAACAAAAGCATGGAATTAACTGTGAAAATGTCCATACAGTGATTTATTAAGACTTTTGACGTGGATTATCAAGACAGTGCATCCATCGATCAACTAACTTTCACATTTGGAGATGAAGCCCCATCCTTTACCAGTGTGAAACACTAATATAAGGAATTTAATTGTGGCCGCTGTTCTGCTCAATGATGAAGTTTGTGAAGATCGTCCAAAATCAGTTGTGCCAGAAAACATTGATGCAGTGCAAAAGTTAAAAATGCAAAATCATAATGCGATATATTGTGAGATTGAAGCAAATCTAGTCATCAATTCCACCAGTGTATATATTGCATGATTATTTAGCCGTGAAAAAGATTTGCTCTCACTGGATCCCACATAATTTGACGCAATCTGAAAAAGATGCTCGTGTCAATAAGTGTACAAAAATGCTCAAGAAATACAATGGCAGTGCCTCAAACAACCTATATAAGATTATAACAGGTACCGAATGATGGATCTATGCGTATGACTCGGAACGTAAACAGCAGTCGACTGTATGGGTGTTTCAAGATGAAGCAAATCCAACAAAAGTTGTTCGCACTCGAAGCGCTTAGAAGCAAATGATCGCCTGCTTTCTCAGCAAAACTAGTCATGTGGTAACAGCGCCTTTAGAGGAACATAAAACGGTCACTGTTGAATGGTACATAACCATTTATTTGCCGGAAGTCTTCGGTGAAGTAAGGAAAACAAGAACCCTAAGATCATTCTTCACTAAGATAGTGCGAGCACACACACATATTGTCTAACAACAAAGCGTTTGAAGTCTCAAAAAAATCAAATTGATGCATCATCTGCTACACAGTCCTGACTGGCACCCAATGACTTCTTTCTGTACCCGAACATCCAGAATAAATTACGTCGACAACGATTTTCTGGGCAGAAGAAGCTGTTGATGCCTTCAAAAATCATGTTTTGAAGGTGTCTCACAAGACTGGAATAAATGCTTTGACAAATGGTTCAAACCAATGTAGAAGTGTATTGGTCATAAAGAAGACTATTTTAAAAAGCAATAAAGGAGTTGTTTTTTTCAATCAGCAATTACTTTACTTTAATTATTAGGCTGAAAATATAAATTAGTGCCCCTACTGGGCAATACAAGGTGAAAGGTTACATGAATGAAGGTTTAAGAATTTGTAATGGATAAAGAAACTTCGTGAATATGTACTAATCAATTTTACGATACCAATCATTTCCAAAATTCACATTGCTCCCTCCCGTTTGTGTAGGGTCCAACAACTGCCTACCAAACAGGCAAGACTAGTCCACAAAACAGATTTCGCTTAAGACACTTTCCTGTTTTATAAAAGAGAAGAATCGACTTTATTATAACTGTTGGCCCCGTGCTTAATAGAAAGTGTCCAATCAGAAAGTATTTTCGCAAAACTTTCATTCACAAAAAGAGAAGAATCGACTTCAATTATAATTGTTGGCCCTGTGCTTAATGGAAAGTGTCCAGTCAGAAAGTTTTTTCGCAAAACTTTCATTCAAAATCAAATTCACTGTTTACATTTTGTTTGTGGGGTTCATATTTAATAATTGAACAGGGGCAGAAAAACATGCAAGGAACCTGTTGGAGATTTAACTTAGCTGCGAGCATCTTTGTTTGCTTTCGTACGTTACATTTTACTCTGTTGCTTTCGTACGTTACATTTTACTCTGCAAATTTCAAAAGCATGGGAAGATTATTAAGTAACACCGGCAATCTGACCTGGAGTTAACCTTGACAGCCCTCTCACAATCCTTGCCATTCTTTGCTTATTACATCTGTCACTTCCTGTCTGATTAAATGTATATCAGTGGCGTTGCTTTCTATGAATTCCAGGCAGTGAATCTGCTAAATCCTAAACAACATTGTGCAAAATGGAGTATAGGTGCGAGACAAATGAGATGTTGTCAACTCCACCTCTTAGCATAACTCCAGTGACATGTAGTATTCAAAGGAAGAGTTAAGCAATGCTTCCGTGAATATTTCTTATACCTTCATAATTATGGTATAATAAAACAGAATTGAATGTACTTTATTTTCCTACTTCCATGCTGTGTATGTTTATGAACATAACGCTGCACAAAGAAAAGGACTGAAAAAATCAGAAGATACATAAGATGCTTCTAAAGTCTGTTCATTACTTAACTAGAATATGTTTGGCCTTTAGAGCAAATCATGTAAACCATGGTAACACCGAAGAATTATTAAAATATACAGCTAAAATTGATGATCCTCTTCTAGAGGAACATTTGAAATCATATGACAATTCGTAGTGACCTTATCGTCAAACATAGAAACGGCACTCTGGCATATGTCACAGAAGTCCAAATTGGGCTGTTTTGAGGTCATTATTATACCATACCAAGATGTGAGATTCTATCAACTAGCAGAAGTCACTAAGTGATATTACTGTCCTTTTCCGACTTATGTCTATCTTGTTTTTCATTATGTTTAAATTTTGATTTCTTAGACAGCCAGAAATCAATTATTTCTATTGCCCTAACTATATTACGCACGCAGCAGAAATTATCCGTATGTGGTGGTTGTATCACATTCCCCGCATTCTCGAATTACTATCACAGAGTACAGCTCTTAATCCAATTGAACTTCCTTGAAGTACATTTGAAAGAATGGTCAGGAGACATGAAATATGAGGTAAAAAACCTTCTTAAACAATGTATATTACAGTAATGGCAAAATATTAACTAAGACACAGAGAGCTCAAACATCGTTAGAGGAAACTGTCACGTAGTGGCGAGAAACAAATAGTAATACATATATTTAATGTGCTTGCGGAGAAAAATCCACTTTCAGTAAGACAAACTGAGAAGCTTACATCGTAACATTAGGTGACAGCATCAGCAGTGTAGGGAGATCTCGAAGAGAACTAAAAACTACAGACAAGCTAACAGCTCCACGCAACAAGAGGAAAAGAAGACCTGTATTCCGCATGAGTTTGTGAAAACTGCTATGCATATACATGAGCATATGTTTTTCTTTTAAAATGAGTTGTTAACGCTAAATAAAATCTTAGCTGTTGTGAACCATGAACCTGGGTTACCTGGTTTCAGCAGACCTACTCTCTGCTGATACACGCACTGGGATTTGTGCATGACAAAAGGAGCAAACGAAGTGTTATAATAAACAGGGAAGACAACGCTTAACATATAGGCAGCATACGGCTGTAAATCGAACTATTTATTAATTATTTACTTAACGAGACATGGTTAAATGAGGGACATACAACGAACAGGTTTGACTTGACACAACAGTGAGCAGTGAAAGTAAGACATTTTAAGGGTTTATCTGCTGCACTACAAAATCGCAGTGGTAAAGGCACAGAATGACTGTAAAACACACAGGCAGTAGTGCAGGTTTTGTAGAAGGCGGTCTTTTGCTGTTTGAACAAAAGAAAACTGACGATTACCTCGAGGACGCGGAAGTATTTTCACACCAGTTTGCGAGTGTTCTGCCGAAATTAGAAAGCCAATGGTACAATTGTGATGCACAATGCCCGATACCACAGTGCTCGTGTAAAAAGGAAATGTTGACTGGCTAAATACAAAAAATGAAATTGTTGATGGATCACTAATAAAGTATGCAAAGCTCCAGCGATGTATGTACAAGTATGTACGTCTTTGACGAAACAGCAAATGCTGCTGCCCACAAAGTCCAGAGACTTTCCTCCAATCACTGGTTTTTAAATTCTATTGAGCACGTTTGGACTTATCCACTCCTCGAATAAAAAGAAATGCCTGGGCAGTATCTACGTCATCCACGCTAGAGAAACCCATTCGAATTGTCCATTTTTATCACAGTTAACATGATATACCAGGTGAGTCACCTGCTCCTATTTATTTTTGTAATGTGCTAAGCGACATATGTCCGGAAATTTATGCCTTTCTTGACTGCCTTCTGGTGGATGATTTGCAGAACAGTTTATTGAGGAGGGGTAGATAACTCAGTACATAAGTGTTGCATGAAACAGAAAGCAATCATTGTGTGTGTCGATTCCAAAAACATCATACCCAGTCAGAGGCTGCAGTAGCAATTTAGACAAGTTTGCAAGCTTTTATTCATTAGCGCGTGTGCGCCCACACACACCCTTTAATTATGCCATGAAGGAAAGCAACCTATTACACGCATCAGTTAACAATACATTGTAACACAAAATGGTAGATATACACAGTGGGACCAATGGAATTTAAATCTTTACCCAACACGTGTTCATTGTACAGCTACGTCAAAAAATAAGTATAAGGTAGATTATTTTCACTTCTGTCACAACTTACGGTAGCTTTTAGCTTACCGAGTAATTGAAATGGTGGATGCAGTTTTATTTGTGTTAAAACTACCAAAGCGTGCTCTAAATATGTATGAAGTTCTAAAATGCAAGTACAGATCCGAGATGGTTCTGAGTTTGCATTACTTATTCGTACAAGGAACCTTACCTCGCAAGGTAGCGTTGGCTAAATAGTATTTATACAGGTTGCTGCACCACTCTGCCACTGCAAGTTGAGTTCAAATCCTTCGTGTTCAGTTCAGAAATGTTATTACTCGTTATTTTACCTCTTGGGTTCCATAATTTGATATTATACAAATAACATTTTTATAGCATTATACGTGTTTATAAAATATAATGCCATGTTTTCCACTGGCAGATAGATATAAATTTATAGTTCGTAGTAGATATTTTATTATGGTCTGTATTATGATTGACCCTTTCGACCACGTTACAAACACTTCAAAAATGCAATGCGGGTTTAGGTATTTGCGCCTGAGTCGATGCTTGGAATGAATGAACGCTCTATTATCTAAGTATTCAGCATTTGAAACCTT